>CAMXCT020000036.1:770000-998037 GCA_947184155.2 Cladocopium goreaui | reverse complement strand
GATTCCCTCTCACCACATGTTGTGGATTTATGTGCGGGAATGGGTGCGATGAGCATAGGCCCCCACTACCTTGGTTGTATCCCCATGTTAGCTGTGGATTGGAACACTTTGGCCATTGAACACCTGAGGGAGAATTATCCAGGCAACATACTCCAACTTGACCTGACCACAAGGGATGCCGCCAAGCAAGTTCACCAAGCTTGTGAACATCATCCTGGCGTGATCCTGATGGGCTTCCCATGCCAGCCTCACTCGCAGCAGGGCATGCGACTCGGCTGTGATGACGCTCGAGCTGAAGTCCTATGGCATGGTCTCCACATCATCTACATGATTCAGCCCCAAGCAGTGATCCTCGAGTGCACTCCTGCAGCAGGAACCAATGATGAAGTTCAAAACGCATTGGCTACTTTGGCAGCAGCGATGAATTGGGATCTTCTGAGTGTCAATCTTGATTTACAAGATGTTTGGCCATGCAAACGACACAGATGGTGGGCTCTTTTGCTACCTAGTGAATGGAACAAAGTGGGCATGCCTCAGTGGAATTTTCCCACTCCTTTTCAGAGCATAGGAGCAATTTTGGCAGACTGGGGTCATTGGAGTCATGAGGATGAAAATGCCCTTCAATTGACCCCACACGAATTGATGATGTACAATGATCCGCGTTTTGGACATGATGTCAGACAGCTGGAATTGCACCACATAGCAGCTACTTTGTTGCACAGCTACTCCAATGCTCTTGATGCCTGTCCCTGCGGCTGCCGCCAGAAGGGATTTCATCCGCTCACCTTGCAGAAGGGAGGTTTGAGAGGCTTCTACGTCATCTCCAAGACCACAGGCATGCCACGATATCTTCATCCTCAGGAAGCCGGACATCTCCTTGGACTTCCAAACTCCGTCCACTACAACCAATCAGTGAGAGCGAGCTTGGCCCTTCTTGGACTCACGGCCTCACCACTACAAGCCATCTGGGTTTTCGGACATTTGAAGAAGAACAACTGGCTGGCGACACAGAAACAACCATGTCCCAGGGTTGAAGACTGGCTTGGAGCTTATTGCCAAGAACTCATGGCTCAGACCAACACCTCTCTTGGACTTTCCATCTCTCCACCAATGTCTTTGGATTTGATGGCATTCGGTGAGACCCTAGAGGTCAGGACCTTACCAGTCCACATCCAAGCTTCTCAGCTCCTGCAGGCAGAGCGCATTTCCTTGGACTGGAACGAAGGAGGAGAACTCTGGCAAGATGGCCACCACCTTCGACTTCATGACGCATTGAATCCAAGCAGTAGCACTGGACTTGAGCTACTCTGCTATCACGGCCCAGCTGAACGAAACAAGCCAGTTCAGGAAATCGTGATTGCGATTCAACATGAAGAGGTTCTCCACATCCATCAAGTACCTCCTGGGCGTTTTCTGTTTGAGCTGCTGACGGACATGGGTCTCCCTCTCGTCAGAAAGGTCATCAACGCAGAAGGGAAGTTGCTACAAGTGGACTTCAGATTGTGGCAACCTATGGCCTTGTGGACTGTAACTGAAGCTCCTTGGCATCAACCCAGCGGCTCATTTAGGAGGGCAAATGGAAGTGAATCCCCTGAACAACTTGGACTACATGATGGCCAAATCTGGAGTGGCATTCACAGCATCCTACGAAGACCTGAGGGGATGCGAGAAACACACTTGATCATCCACCCGGCAACAGCTGATGCCCTGCTCCATGACTGGATCTCACCAGCACACATCCTGCAAATGCAAGACGACTTCCATCGCTCATCTGGCAACATCCTGTGCGTCTTTGAGGCCCATCGACATTGGACTTTCCTCTGGGGTCAGAAGCTGGACCACTATATCCACGGGACACACTTTGATGGACTTTTTGGATTTGTCTCCACAGAGGCGCAACTATTGGCCTCCAACATCTCAGGCCACTTGGGTTTGGATTTTCACCCACCAAAGCACCGCTGTGACATCCCTCAGCTGGACCCCCACACCTGTGGTACGGTGGCTCTCGCTCATCTCCATCAGTTGCTGAACCCTGGACTTATGGTTCTGTCAACTGACATCCTCTTTATCCACACCTGGATTCTTCACCACAGGGGACCCAGTGGAAGTATCTATGCCACCGGACTCACGACTCTGTCACCTGAGCAGATGACAAAGCTCACGGGCCTACTTGCTGAGCATGGGGTGCCAGAAAACAAACTTATGGAACGAGCACAGTTTGTGATTCAGAAACTGGGAGCTCCTGCCATCATTGCGGCTTTTGTCGCCAAGAACTGTTGGGCTCAACTGAAACTGCAGGCCAGCAAACCTGGAATAGCAATCCGACTTGTCCTTCCTGATGAGCTGGCACGACATGTGGAAAAGACTGCAGTCCACAAATACGGAGCGGGCATCTCCAACCACAAGACCAAGAAGAAGGCGGACAAACAGCTGCCTCCAGTACCTCAACTGGACCCAACGGCCCTGACACTTCAACCAGGACACTTCCAGGATGAAGATGGTGACACAGTGCCCCAAATCTCCTTTGATAGCATCCAAGCAGAAGCACATGGGATAGCCATTGCCACTCTCTCCCAAAGTCAACATTGGCTTCAGCAGCAACAATCCATCAGCACCAGCGCTTTGGCACTCTTGATCACCGAGGAGCTCCCTTCCAACCTTATGGACAAGTATGGGGTCCAAAAAGTCTCCTTCCCAGCCACCTACCAGGGTACTGGTGAACCTGTCCTGATCTTTGGTGGCATGAAGAATCTGGGCGATCACAAAGTTAGCAGACACATGACCAGTAGCCTTTCCAAGGTCGACGTGGTGGCAAACACTGTTGTCAGATTCCATGTGTACAAGGACGAGATCTCCACCTCATGGCCGGACTTAATCCAATCTCCGGTGAGGGTCATCTGCAATCTTGTGCCTCTTCTTCAACTTTGCCAAGGAGACGGTTGTGGCCCAGAATGCCCCAAATCCCACCCTGTGGTTGGCGAAACCTTGGACTCCGTCATCATGGAAGTTTGGGCGAGATCATTTGGAAAAGCCGAAGGCGGAAGAGTGCCTGCCCAAGATGCCAGCTACTTCTCTGTCTTCATGCGCGTTCCAGAGAGTCTTCTTCGGCCTCTGCTCACCGCCAATGTGCCTGGGATCTATATTGACCCACGCAAAGACAAAAACCCAGATGAGCGTTTTCGTATCATCTGGTTATCAACACATACGTTGGCTGAGGCCCAACACGCGTGCAAAACATGCGCAAAAGCACTTGGACTTGTGCGGCTGCGCAACAAATATGGTCTCCGTGTTGAAGCAGCTGATGAAGAAGCGGCATTCAAACACCTGAAGCCGGAGGCCACCTACATTGCCACCAGGGTGCAAAGAACATTCCAGATGTTCCCACTTCCCCACGGCCTTCAAAGAGCTGGCATCATCAAGCTCTTACATGACTTGGACTGGACTGCGAAACCACTGCAGCCAGGAAAAGGCCACCAAGATGGAATCTCCTGGCAAATTGGGTCTTCCAATCCTCCTCCAACTACCACTTTTACGGCCTTTGGCAAGGAAGTGTTGATCACGGAAACCACCAAGCAGTTGGCCACCCAGAAACCACCTTCTTTTGTGGCATCCTTCAAGACTCAAAAGCACATTCGAACTGAAGCAAGCTCATCCAGTCACAATGGAGGTGGTGACCCATGGATGGATGCAACTTGCGACCCTTGGAATTCTTGGCAACCAACCACGGGACAGTCAACTACCAAACCAGCTTCTGGCAAGAGTCATCTGGCCGAAATGACTGGACAACTTCGAGATGAACTACAAGAATCCATGCGCAAAGAGCTGGATCAATACAAGCAACAACATGATGATCGCATGGGTGAACAGACCACGGCTGCCACCGAAGCTCGCTTCCTTCAGATTGAAACTACGATGGGTGAAATCCAGGCCCAACAACAGCAGTTCAATCAATGGTTTACTCAGGTTGGCCAAGCCACATCGGCAACTGAAACGGCCATTCAGACCATCAACTACACCTTGAGCACTCATCAGCAAGAGCTTCAAGGATTACATCAGGAAGTGAAAACGGTGTCGGAGAACCTGGGCAACACCATTCAGAAGACGCTGGTCAACCACCAATCAGAGATGACGGCGGACTTCTCAGCTCGCTTTGACAAGCTTGAGGCGATGTTTGCCAAAAGACAGCGAAGTGAATGACTATGGGGAGCGATGCCCGATGATGGACTTAATCGGCATCGAAGCTCATCCTCATCTAGTCCGAGCTTTTTTGTTGGACTTCGTCTTTTTTTTCTTTTCCTGCTGATGCTGCCTTTTCAGTTGGCAAATGGAGCTGAAACGGCCAATACTACAAGTTCCCTGGTCGAAGCCGGTGCGCCTCACCAAGTACATTACAAGACGGAGTCCACCTTGTGTTTGCCAGGTCTGACGGGTCAGAGGATTGGAGAAGCCAGTCACCCAGGACCCTCTGATGTCCTCACCATTGGCACCACCAACCCAGGAGGACTTAGAAACAAAGAATGGCTAGCAGTGGACCAAGGGTGTGGAATCTGGACTTACTCTGAGACTCAACTTTCCAGAGTCACCCAATTTTCCACTGCCAAAGCGCTCAAGTACTATGCCCAACAAGTTGGACGACATCTCCAAGTCCACTTTGGCGCACCAGCTCCTTTGAGAGCACGTTCCACCTGGGCAGGATCATGGACAGGAGTGGCCTGCACCAGTGACTTTAGTTCCAAGCGTCTTCAAGTTCCCTGGCCTGATGATTTTTGGGAATCTGGCCGAGTGCTGGCTACCCAACACTACGTGGGCCATCACATTGTGACGTTGGTCAGCATTTATGGTTTACCTCGTGGCCCCACCTGGCCAAAAGCCACGGCCATCACAACGGATATCATGGACTTTATCTCAAAGGAGTTTGTGATCGGCAGTTCCGGCATTGTGCTGATTGCTGGAGATTTTAACTTCAGCCCCCATGAGCTCACCAGTTTTGATACGTGGAGGGCCTATGGTTTTTGTTCAGCACAAGAAATGGCCGCGCAGAGGTGGAATCATGAAATTGTGCCGACTTGCAAAGGCACGACTGAAAGGGACATGATTTGGATGTCTCCGATGGCAGCCTCCCTGTGTAACAATCTTCATGTCCAAGATGTCTTTCATGACCACTCATCTCTGGCGGTCGAATTGAACATTGGGGTGCTGAAGCCATCAATTCGCACATGGCCCAGGCCGAGGGAGATACCATGGGATCAAGTTCAAATTGCTGATTGGCATCAACAAAGTCACGAAACTCAACCTCTTGAGCATTCTAGTTCCACTGAGACCTTGAAACAGCTCGCTCGGACCTTTGAGCAGTCTCTGAATGGTTTTGTCAGAGACCTGCCTTCTCGGTCTTTGTCTTCGGCGCACTGTGGGCGTGCGCAAAGACTTGCACCAGCCAAATTGACACCCACGCCACAGTCTTGTAGGGCAAGCAGACCTGGCGAGGAGCACCTGGTTGCAGACACGGTGGACAAAGCTGTGATCCTTTGGTTCAAACAACTAAGACGGATCCAGTCATACAGACACTCCATCGTGGCTGGACATCAACACCAGAATGCTGTACAATATCGAATCGAGCTGTGGTCCGCAATACGACGCTCAAGAGGTTTTGAAGGTTCTTTTGATGTATGGTGGCTGCAACAAGACTTTGCACAAGTTCTTGGACCTTTGCCACTTCTACCACCTGATGCCCAAGCAGCTGACCTGATTTTTCAAGCCTTCCATCATGCTTTTCGTACCTTCGAAAGATGGAACTTGCAGCAAAGACAACAAGTTTTGCAAGCCAGATATGACAAGACTATGAAGGCCCTTTTTCACGACTTGCGAAAAGCCAGACCTGACCAAGTCGATTCTTTTTGGGATACTATGGTTTTTGAGGTGATTGCCACAAAGTCAGCAACGAATGGCATCCTTTTGAACAAACAGGTGCCCCCTCACCTCCAAGGGCAATGGTTCTTTCAAGGGAAACCCCTTGTCACTCAAGGGCACATTGATGAATTGCTGGTTCTTGAATCGCCTCATGAGATTTCTCCTGGGGATCTTGTCGAATTTCATGTCCATACCTCCTCCACAGCAGAAGTTCACCAACAACTTGCGGAGTTTTGGAAGCCTAGATGGAACAGCCAAATTGATTTGACTGATGAAACCTGGCAAAGAGTTTCCAGGTTCATAGAAGCCCACATGCCAAAACTTCCTCTTCAACTACCTCCTCTGACCGTTGAGAACTGGGTTGGCGCACTGAGGCGTTTTCGCCCAGCGGCAGCCCGTGGAGCAGATGGATGGGCCAGATTGGATCTTCTCAACATGCCAAGAGCACTGATGCAGAGGATGCTCTCTATTCTCTCAGCAGTGGAAAATGGCAGCCAGCCATGGCCACAACAGCTCCTGGAAGGCTTGGTGATTGCCATAGCCAAGTGTGGGGACGCACATCGACCCAATGAATACAGACCAATTGTTCTTTTGTCAATAGTTTACAGATGTTGGGCTTCCTTGCGGGCGAGGCAGATGCTTCACCAACTTGAGCCATACATCCATGCGGATGCACATGGTTTCCTTCCCACACGGGAACCAGCCCAGACATGGCTACATGTACAAGCCGCAGTCGAAACCTCTATTCAGTCATCCCTTCCACTGGCTGGAATTGGCACAGACTTCGTCAAAGCATTTACTGTAACTGCATTCGACGTGAACCTTTGTGGGCACTGGCAAAAGCAATTGGCATTCCGGAGACCTTACTGCATCCATGGAGCACATATGTGGCCAAGTTTACACGCAGATTTCAAGTCTGCAATCAAGTTGGAGATGCACATCTCTCGACTCAAGGGTTTGCAGAAGGTTGTCCACTCAGTGTACTTGCCATGGCTCTGGTTGATTGGGGCTTCCAAATCTACCAGCACCACTACGCTCCTCAAGTGAGACACTTCTCCTTTGTGGATAACATATCAATGTTGGCCAGGGAGGCACGTTTGGTTGCATGGGCCTTCTTTACTTTGAGGGCTTTCCTGACCATGTGGGGCCTCTCCATTGATGTGGACAAGACCTATGCTTGGGGTACCACGCGCGAGCTCCGAAACCAACTGGGCCATTTGGGCATCAACGTTGTGCAGGATGCCAGTGAACTGGGAGGCTCCCTTTCCTTTACTGCAGCGCATAGGGTCCGAATCTTCCTTCGCAGAGGAGACTCTCTGCAGGAGAAGTGGCTTCAGTTACGCAGATCCAGGGCGCCATTAGCTCAGAAGCTTGCAATTCTGCCGATGGTGTTTTGGGCACGAGCTCTACATGGTGCATTAGGGTGTGTTTTTGCAGAGAACCATGTCACCAAGTTGCGCACTCAAGCAGTCAAACACATGGGCATTCAATTAGCTGGCTCAAACCCTCTTCTTCGACTTTCATTGGCTTCGCCTACTACCGCTGATCCTGGTTTTTACCAGCTGCGCTCAGCCATTTTTGATATTCGGAGATTGTGTAGAAAGAGCCCAGATTTACTGCAGTACTGGCAATTTTTCATGAAACGCTTTGAAGGGGTTCTTCACGATGGGCCTTTTTCCAAACTGATCTCGTTGCTCAATAGCATAGGCTGGCAGATACTTATACCTCCTTGTTTTCGAGATCATGATGGGTTCATCCATGACCTTTTTGAGATTTCACATGGAACACTGGACAGACTGCTGACTGATGCATGGTTTCAACATGTTGCTACCAGAGTGCACCACAAGACCATGGCTGGTCTAGAGGGCCTCGATGTGGAGTTGACGAAACTTGACCATGACAAACAGACACCATTAACACTGTCGAGGGTGCGAGCCTTGCAGTCCGGTGCCTTTGTTTCCTCATGGCAACATGCAAAGTTTGACAAAACTAAGCAGCCGGTTTGTCAGGTTTGCCTCACACCGGACACGCAGACACACTGGTTGACATGTCCAAGATTTGACACTCAGCGCCATGAATGCGGCGATTTGCTGGCATGGATTGACTCTGCACCTCCTTGCGTAACTTTGCACTTGCTGGCACCGCGCTCACCATTTGTGCAGCCTCTCAAGACCTACTTTCTTGGCCTGGAGGACGCTTGCTGCACCTTTAACAGTGCTCCTAGGTGGGGGGAAACCAATCATGTTTTCACTGATGGTTCTTTTTTCAAAGGGATTGTTTCAACCTTAGACAGAGCTGCATGGGCGGTTGTGAACGCCACCACGGGCCGCAGCATCAGTCATGGACCAGTCCCTGGACTCCTACAGACCATTGGACGGGCAGAACTTTGGGGCATCTTGTCAGCGATCGAATGGGCCATCACTTATGATGCGGAGATCATCCTCTGGACTGACTCAGCAGGAACTTGGCGTAAGGCAAGACGACTCCAACAGCATGATGGAGAACTTTTCTTTGATGGAGAGAACGATGATTTGTGGCGGAAACTGACGGAGGCATTGATGCGTACCAGAGAGGGCCAAATTGACTTCCGCTGGACTCCCTCCCACATTGACACCATCAAATGTGACAACGCCATTGAGGAGTTCCTTGCAGTCTGGAACGACATAGTAGATCGACATGCCATCCAAGCCAACCGGCAGAGAGGCGACCAAGCGCAGCAACTTCTGAACGAAGCTGAAGAATACTACAAGCTTTGGAAGGATAGACTGCACCACTTGCGAACCTTCTACACGCTGGTTGCGGATGCACGACAAGAACCCCTTGAAGTCATAGATCTGATAGCTGAGCCGGCAAATTTAGCCCAACAAGTGGCTGGAATCACTCTTGGGGATGCCTTGCCAGTGAATTGGCAGTTGATTTTGGCATACTCTCAAGAATCCTTGAAGTTTCCCATTGAATTCGTTTTCAGTTTGGTTCACTTTTGCATCACGTCTGAACCCCTGAATCATAATTTTGAAGCGGTTAGTTTCGTTGAATTGACTCTGTGGTTTGTACAACATTTCGGCGCACAGTTTCCTACCGAAAACACCACAGCTGGTCGATGGTCATGTAAACCAGTTACTGACATGCTTCTTAGGCCGACAGTGGCCTCATTAGTACAGAAAACTAAGCTTGGACTGACCAGAGGACTGAGAGCTCTGGGACTTGAAGTGTATTTGTGCAGGGGTCTTGATCGGCGTTGTGCCGGGATTGCGATTCCGGTTGATGGTGTTTTGCTGTCTCTGCCGCATGAGCTCTCAGCCCAGATTTGTCAGATTTCCAGCAGCTTTTTTGGGCCGAAGCTCCTGCGGAAGGCAGCTGATTTGGCCAAACCTATGGCGTAAGGACAGAACTGGCTGCTGCTGCACCGCGTTCAGCTGTGCACAGCCGCCACCCAAATGGTCCGCGATATCGCTGGCTTCCATTGATATCAGATGGGTCTGTTCTTAACTTGTGGACCCCTGAAATCCGAATTCTGGGCGGAGAAGCACCTCTGAAGTTTGTCGGGTAGGATCCAATGCCATCCCCGTAAGATGAAAAGAAACCACCCATATGATCATTAGGGCCCAAATAATGAATAGATCCAATGCTAAACAAGGTCTTTAGGGGGGTTATTTAATGTCCATCGTGAGCGATTCGCCCAGCTGCCTGATACATAGATTTGCCTTCCTGGTGAAGCAAAACCGGCCAACAAAAATCCAAGAAAGCATGCTGGGGGGGGGGCCTAAGTCGTGAAGGACCCCAAAATCATCCAAAGATCGCTCATTGTTCATAAACACATTGGTTTGGGGATAGTAGTCCACTTATTTTTGAAACACTCGTATGTCATCTGACATGGCAACGGAGCAACCACCATGTACAAGTATGTTCCATGGTTTTCCTCTTGAACATCCGGATTTCCCATGCTATCTTGCCCAAGGGTACCTTAAGTAGAAACCCGATTTCGGCATCTGGAGTCCAGGCTGGGAGAATAATCCAAAGCTGAGCACAGCAATACATCCAACATGATCCAACAAATGTCATAGAAACATATAGAAACATTGTAATATTGTAATAGTTTAAAACACATATATATATACATATACATATGTTCAATATTGTATATTATGAATATATAATTACCATCAGTTTATGGCCATGTTCAGTATGTTTCGGGAAAATGATGATTCACCAGTCCTCTGAACCTCTGCTCGTAGCTCGCCGTTTTGCTCAACGGAAGCTTGTGGCACTGAAAACCAGTCGAACCACACCTAGGCGCTTGGGATGCAACACTGCCTTGAGCATCAATGAATGATAGTCAACAAATGTCAACAATATCTCTAGTGACGCAACAACATGGATGCACAAAATCAAGCCAGTGCGTGCCTGTGACATCCTGTGACTGTGTCCATATCAACCTGCAACAACACAAGATAAGCTTTCAAGACTGGCTCTTCCGCCATTTGACTGAAGATTTCGTTGGCTTTCACTAAGAAAACCAACCCCCTTTAATCGAATCGCTGCCTCTGATTGTAGTGATTGATGGCAATCGAAAATCCCTCATTTTTAATTGTAGACCTTCCATTGCCACATTCGATCTCATAGGGTACCCATGGGTACCCCAAGCATTTGTTTCCGCCTGCCAATGACCCATCCATTTGGATATCTGGCTTGGGTATCCCCGACTTTCGTACGGAATGGGTTATGGCCGAAAGTTGGGTACAAGAAAGAGAATGGATGCTTGGTACTAAGAAGCTTGAAAAAGCATCTAAGAAAATCTATAGACATCTAAACCTGACATGAAATGATCCCAAATCCGTAGGCTTCATCCCAAAATTTCACCAAGACACATAAGCGTCCTTTAGCAGAGCGCGGTCCTGGAGCGTCCTCGGGGAGCCAGGGACTCAGAAATCAGCAGCGGTCCAGTGGTCCATGTCTTTCCAGCAAATACCCTCTGGTAAACTAACATGGCTATGGAAAATCACCATCTTTAGTGGGCAAATCAACTATAAATGGCCATGTTCAATAGCTAGTTTGACATAACCAGAGGGTAAATCCCATGAATATCCCATTAAACCACCATAAATCCCATTAAACCACCATTTTCCTATGGTTTTCCCATTAAATCCCATTAAATCCGAATAGTAATCTTCCCCAAAAATTGACCAAAGAAAACCAAGGCTCAAGGTTTTCTGATGCCCCAGGAACTGCGAGGTCATGTCCAACTCCAGACGGATGGTGCCGTCCAGCACCTGGTAGTTTTGGTAGTGTGTCATGGCCATCCATGGCCCGACTACGGGTGGCATCCCATCCCCCTAGTATTGAAACCCCCCTACAGTAAAGGGTTCCATATATATATATATATGGATACATATATATATATACATATAGATATACATATATATATACATATATATATACATATATACATATATGTTTATATATACATATATATATACATATATATACACATATATATACATATATATATATATACGTATATATATACATACATATATATACGTATATATATATATACACATATATATATACGTACATATATATATATATACATATACATATATATATATATACATATATATATACATATATATATATATATACATATATATATACATATATATATCCATATATATATATATCCATATAGGTGTAAATCTCCTACTCAACCATGGTTTCTGAGGGGCTGGTTAGTGGGGGGCTGGGATTTGTTGAAATTATCGAAACATCCAAGATGTTCCAAGTTATATAGAAACCAAACATGTACAGTCACGGAGTCAGTGGCTTGGTCTTGAAGTCTGCTGTTCAAAATCCACCAACTTGGGCATTTACAAATGAAAGATCCAAGTGATTCTGGTATCTCAGGAGCAACTTGGTTCAATCCCGAAAAAAGTCAAAACGAATCAAATGGTTGTTGGCCGACATCCCCAGTCTTTGCTACATCTCCCTATTTCTTGAAAACGGCGATGCCCAACATCCCCGACCCATGCCTTTCTCAAGGCCTTTTGCAGATTCCGGAATTGGTTGCTGCTGGGGTCTGGGTGTGCTCCTGGTCGAGCAGATACGGACCCAGCATGGCCAGGTGGGTCCCTCCTATCCACTCAGCTCCCCTCAAAACGTGTCCTGCCAACCACTGGTGCGAGACAAAGATGGTGAAGAACGAGGGCTGGTGCTCATGGAGCATCTCAAGCTTCAGCAATTCTTGATAGCCTTGGTGGCGAGACTCTTTTGTTGAATCATTGGAAAAGTGGGAATTCATTGGATTTCATTAGGAATTTCATGCGGGAAATCCCATGTGTCGCAGCAGCAAAAATCATCTTCCAAACATCAGATCAAGTCCCGTCTCCATGCGGCGAAGAACTAAGGATCACTGGGCCAAGCGCACTTATTTCACGATGTCTCAAGTTGAGTTCCAAAGATTATTCGGACCTCGCAAAAAAAAAACGACATATATAGAGTGAATTCAGCTTGATTGATTCTCCGCAGACAATTCAGAAGGATGTCATTCGAAAGCGATTCATCGCCAGCCAATGATTACCACAAGTTGCTTAGAACCGTCCGGTGCCATGTTTGACCAGGACACACTTCAGCGTCCCGCGCATCTGCAGTACATCTGCAAGTTTCCTGGGATGTAAAGCTGCAAAAAAGATGGCTGGATGTGCATCCCACTTAGGGAGTGCTTGGTAACCAACAGTGTAACCTAGTTACCAGTATATGTATTATGTATTATGTATGTATGTATGTATGTATGTATGTATGCATGTATGTATGTATGTATGTATGTATGCATGTATGTATGTATGCACGCATGTATGTATGTATGTATGTATGTATGTATACTTAGGGTATCATCCAGTGGTGTGTAGGTTACAAGCCAATTTCGAATGGGATGCACCCCCAAGGCTACGCTTCGTCTCACCCTGTGCCCCCAAATTGAAGATCTTGACGGAGAGATGCAGCTGTTCAGACCCCAAGAAACACACATCACCCTTCCATGTATGTACCACAGTATCCACTTCAAGTAACATGAAAGTTTTCGAGTCGTTTATTCACCAAACTCGTTTTGTTAGTTTCATCTTTGCTGTTTTCTCAATTGTGTCCTCACGCTTTTCCGAGAAACTCTATTTTTTTCCACACATGTTTCTTCATACAATTTGTGTGTCCAGTCTGCTCCCAGTTTTGGTTTCTACGTTATTTTTCCAGAAACGGATCAGTTCTTCACGTATTTCCCAATTGCTCCTAGTTCTTCCCCATGTTTTTTTCATGATAGATGGTTAGTTAATAGCAAGTGGCTAACAATATTTCCACCGCAATAGATCTGGTCAATAATAGAAAAAAAGCACCATTATTACCCTCTGGTAATTTAACGTAGCTATTGAAAATGGCCCAGTCGAAATAGTGGATTTTCCCATTAAAAATGGTGGATCTTTCCATAGTTATGTTAGTTCACCAGAGGGTAATCATAATATATGATGATGTCCCATGACTTCCACCATTTTTGGCCAAGAAACACCACCATCATCGGAAGGTGACAGCTGTGTGGCGACTCCATAGCAGCCCCGTGGCGTCCTATCGTGCAGCCCATGGCGATGAACACCACGAGCAACTAAAAAAACGACGAGGACGACACTGAGCCAAGGGCTGCGGGGGAGAAAAATGGGGAAGTTTGATATGGGGGACATATGGGGATTGTAGGTAAAGGGCCAAATTTGGTCTTTTTCAAGACGCTGTTTTTTGCATGTCTCTGTTCATCTACGGCCAAAATGATGGAAGAAGTATGAAAACGCGGGAATGTGTATCACGTATAATGCGTATACTGTATACATAATGACGTGTGTACATATATATATATAATCGTAATCATATAGAACATCGGTTCATCTCCGACCAAGCTATTAATGGAAAGTGATGAAGAATGATGGAAAAAAAAACAGCCAAAACATCGAAAATTTCGATCTTAGCCCGAACTCCCGAACCAAGAATGGGATGGTGTATCCCGTATTGGAGGCCAGAGTGGTTGGAAAAGTGGAAAAATCGTGGGAAATTATAGGAATGAAGGGGGATATGATTCTGTCATGCTGGACATGGAGCACCCAAAAATTGAATGCTTTGAACATCTTTGAAGTATAGATATTCATAAATGATCAAAATCTGCAGGTGCCAGCGTCTCAATCTCTGAATGGAAACCCTGGCAGGCAGCACGTGGAAAGCCCGATGACGAACTGCCGCAGATCCAACCTCAGACGGGTTGGAAAGGGCTTTAAATCCAATTGCTGGACAAACCTGCATCCATTTTGAAAATTGGCGACATCCCAGTTTTTAAGTCTAAATCACCTCCATCCCCAAAAAAAACAGATCATCTGAAATAATCTCAAGTGATCCTACATCATGTAAAATCGTTGATTTTCATCATCTTAAACCATCTACTTAAGTTCAACTCATCTGAAAAATCGTGCTACCCTCTGGTTATGACTAACAGTTCGCCATGGTATAGATGGCCCATAGAAATAGATGCTTTACCGTTCTTAATAGCATGGTGGATCTTTCCATGGCGAACTGCTAGTCATAACCAGATGGTAAATCTCCCTTAATCATCATTAGTCATCCATTAATCACCATTATTAACCAATATTAAGCAATATTAACCATGGTTACAAGTAAATCTCCCCATTTTGGGACTGGATGAACTCACCAAAGGGTGGTCCGGAAATTGCCGCGCGGCTCACCCTCCCGTTCCGCGTCGAAGGCATCGAAGACTTCGCGCATCTTCTCCGACGGTTTCTGCGAGCCGATCACTTGGGAAGGAAGAATTTAATGGCTATATGGCTATATAGTTACTAAGCATGGTTATGTAGTATTCTATTGGTTATATAGTGATGATTATAGAAAAGTAATTGATTAATATGTGTATAATATATACTATATATATATATTATTCCTACTACCTATATAGTAATTTCATGGTTCAGTTGGGAACCAACCATTCCTAACCAGTCTAAAATCGGCCATTAATGATTAAGTTACTAATTCAATCATTGGATTCTTCAGTGACTGGCTGTACTGAATTATAGTAATAGCAGCTAGTCACATATTAGAACATATATGCTTAAGTTACTAACCAGCCACAACCATGGAGGATCTTACCCAATCTATGGCTGGTTAGCAACTGACGAAACTAGCCATCCAAGGTTGACCGCCTGGCTGAAGACCTTGCAAAAGGCCTGGCCCAAGGATTGGAAATTGGGTGAATCTGCAAGAGCAGTTTTTTCTTCTGGAAATCCAGGATGGGACACTGAAAATTGGGGAATCAAATCACTGGTGCTGACAGTCGTCACTGAGTATACCCGGTAGACTTATCATAGCCATATTAGCGAGATGTGTTTGGTGCATTATCCATGGTAATATGGCTATCCAACTTAATAATATGGCTATCCATGGTAATTATCCATGGTAATATGGCTTAACCATAACCATATATATCCATGGTTTTTCATAAGTTTCATCATTCAGCGTACTACGGGTCTCCAACTCTCCAGGTGTTTTTCTCGCCATCCCACTGCCCGCCTCGAAGCTCATGAAGCCCGTCTCCTTGGTATCGATCTCCACAAAGGTCTGATAGACGTCGCGGATGAACTCCTGGGCGCCGGCTGGGCCGGCTGGGCCCTGCAGGGCCGGCTGGGCCGGGGCTGTGTTGGACGTTTTGCTGAGATGATGATGTGTGTGTGTGTGTAATTGTGTATTTTATATATATATGTATGTGTATATATATATAAGATATACACAGGTGTGTGTGTGTGTACCGTCTGAATAGACGTAAAACTTCTTATACCTTATATATCTATATGCGGGGGGTCACCGGGGTCCCTGGGAGGTCGGTGACCAACGAAGACACCTCCCGGGGACCCGTGTAAACGTACCCGCGGGACTGTGGTGACGCACCTGGGCGCAATTGTAAGACGCAGCTGGTGGTCACCATAGTCCCATATATATATATATTTCATCCATATCTAAGTAACTTATCTAAGTAACTAATCTAATCTGCATGTTACAGGACTCAGTTCCTGCCGGATCATATAATGATCCATTCTTGTCTAGTGTGATTTCCATGGTGGCTCCGACATGGTGCCATGGAGCCATTTGAGGCAACCCTTTTCAGGGTGAGTGTTGACAGACTTGAATTCTGAATTTACACATTTTAACTTAGTAATTCGTTTAAGTAGAGGGCAACAATCAGCCTTGCGGTTCATCAGCCTTTTTGTGATTTCCTGCTGCTCCGGCTGTCCCTTGAGATCCTCGTGAATTGCTTTCTTCACTGAGAGAAGCCATGCGGAACAACCAGAAACGCTCTTTTTTCGATCACTACAGCTCAAGCTTTGGAAGTGAAACATGCCCATGTGACGAGCTACAGGCAGGCACACGACTTTCAGGTGTGGTAATTCTTTCTTTTGATGGTTGTCTGGTGAGGTTAAACATTTTGTGCATCTAATTCGATGGAACTTGGAAGCTGTTTTATGCCATTGCGGCACGACTTGACCACGGTCCCGGTGCAGGGAATAATCGCACGACATTTTAGGCATTTAGGGACTGAATCCTGTTTTCCGGTTTTGTTTTCACCAACTAGTTCCCCATTGGTCCCCTATCTCATGCTCTCCTCCCTCCCCAGGTAGGTTGGTTCCGTCGCGTGCCTAGGTGTTTGTAGGTTTTCGCTTTGGCAGGTTGGTTCAGGCGCTTCCGTCTTCCCCCCCCTCCGCTGGTCTTGGTCCGTGTCCGTCGACCCTCCGCCTTTTTCTTTTCCCTTGCCTTTTCAGGGTTCGCCCGCTCCGGGCTAGGTGTGTTGGTGTGTGTTTGCTCCTTCCCTCTTCTTTTGCGTTCCCCTCTTCGCGTCCTGGTTAAGTAACGTTCATCTCATTGTCACTCTCATCTCATTTTCATCCCCCGTTCATCCTCACTTTCATCTCATTTTTACGCGCACCACCCTGCCGGAGGCGGGTGTGTGTGTGTGTACCGTCTGAATAGACGTAAAACTTCTTATACCTTATATATCTATATGCGGGGGGTCACCGGGGTCCCTGGGAGGTCGGTGACCAACGAAGACACCTCCCGGGGACCCGTGTAAACGTACCCGCGGGACTGTGGTGACGCACCTGGGCGCAATTGTAAGACGCAGCTGGTGGTCACCATAGTCCCATATATATATATATATTTCATCCATATCTAAGTAACTTATCTAAGTAACTAATCTAATCTGCATGTTACAGGACTCAGTTCCTGCCGGATCATATAATGATCCATTCTTGTCTAGTGTGTGTGTGTGTAGGTTTGGACAAATCAAACATAATCAAACTATATATCCAAATGTTGGAGGTGACTGGAGGTTTTTGGCTTGCTTGTTGCTTGCTTTGCCCTTCTGAATTGTTTGGTGTCTCAGGTTTATGGGTGAATTTTATATGATCGCATACAATTTTGGAAAATGGATAGACACAATCCGACTTGGTTTTCTTCTGTGTCCTCCAACTGCAAACATCTGCCATGTGTCTGTCACATAGGTGGCATTTAAAGGAAAAACACCAAAATGGAAATGTGGGTGTCTATTCTGTCTTCATGTTGACTAGTCGCAATCCCTCCTTCAGCCTCTTATATAATATCCCCGCTTTGGTTGATTCAAAACGCCAATTCGATTCATCCAACATATCTATTTTGGAAAAGCTTCCAGTTTTCCCATCGATTTTCCCAAAAAAAACCTCCATTTCCTGGTGATTTCCCAGCCGGACATGTTGATTACCAGATGGAAGTCCCCATGGACCTTAAAACCTCGCCGCGCGGCCGGAGTGATGCCATGCTTGGCCAACACTTTGACGCACGGTGCGCGGGGGTCACCCTCAGACTGCTCCTGACGTCGAAGAGGTGAGTTGGTGCCCAAAAAATTGCATACCCTCTGGTAAACTAACATAACTATGGAAAATCACCATTTTTCATGGGAAAATCCACTATAAATGGCCATTTTCAATAGCTATTTTGACATAACCAGAGGGTAATCTGGGTAAAACAATGCCATAAACCACCTATATCTTGATGGTAAACATACCAAACATACCATCAACATAGTGATTTGGGGGATCGTAAAAATTCTTGTCCCACATTAGTTTACTACTGGGACTTAAAAACCACTTCCTGAACACGTGGTTTCCTATCTGAAATGGGACTTATTCCATTCTACAGCTGCGTCAAAAGTTTGCTACATTTTGCTACTCAGTCTTTAGTTCCCTGAGTCTTAACTCTTGACCCATGCCCATTTGAAATCACCCAGCCAGTCAACCACTGAATCGTCAAGAAAGTAGTGTAAGTGTAAGCAATCAAGGACCATACCTCGCTTGAATGTCAGATTGAAATTGGAAAGTCCAAACCCCGCAAATGTTGATTCAAACAAACATGTCTCATGTTGGTGACCCCCGTGTTCGAGAGTGAGACATCCCATTCATTTTGAAACTAAGCAAGTAATTGCGATTATGATAATATCATTAATATCACGTTTTTTGATGAGATCCCCTTCACTCAACCTGTCGACTGTTGGTTGAACATCAAGTTGAATTCTGATACAAAGAAGAAAAATATCTGCCCCTTGGTCAAAACCATCTGGAACCAACACTGCATTGTTGATAGCTGACAGTAAATCTCACTATATTCAACTTATCCAACTCTACAATATCATCATGACATTGTTGACTGTCATTATATAACTATCCATGTATATCCATCTCGATGCAAGAATCATAGGTAGTTACAAAATAAGTAAAGAAATATACTGGCAACTATCGTTTTTTACCCCCATCCATACCCAGAAAAATCCCAGAAGTATCGTTTATATTCATTTATTTTTTATGTAAATCAGTAGTTCGACCCCATTTACCCCCTTGATGGTTATACCCATTTGTTTCACACCCGCTAAGTTTTGGAGCAAACTCTCTAGCTATACTACCCCACAAATCACTGATAAATAGCATCAAGAACGGCTATAAAGGGTTCAAAAACCATCTCTAAACGGGAAAAAAAAAGGTCAACTTCACCCCCATCCCAGCCGCTGGGGTGCCAGGTGACTTTGATGGTGAATTTCTTCTTCCGACTCTCCAGGCGTATAGCGCTGGGCGTTGCGTCGCCATCGTCCAGGGCAGGGAGCTCAGGGACGACCTCCTCCTGGGAGCGAAAACATTCAACCCAGGGGTCATATCATGTCATATCTATAATGGATGTGTTGTAGTGAAATTATATACATATATATATATAATTATATATATATAACTGGAACCCCTTTTTTGAAGCTCCATGACAAACTTGGGGGTGTATCGTGGGCAAAAGATATCATTAGACACACAACAAAATGTTGGGGCGAAAATGTGAACAATGATGAAGAATGAAGGAACACCTTCCGCGTCTTCCTTTGTTCAAAGGTGTCCATTATCATGCATGCCTTAGTCTTGTAACGGTGCCATTCTGCCATTGCACTTTTGAGGTCATAATACCTCACCCATAATATATCATATCCAAGTAACTTATATACCATTATGAATAATATACCATAATATTATGGATTTTGAGGTCATAATACCTCACCCAGTCATGATATCGCCTCTTCAGCTGCTTCCCCGCCCCTGCGATGCAGATCGAAGTTGCGGAAGAGCCTCGGCGGATGTTTTTTGATTGAACTATTGAACCCCCATGGCCCCATGGTTGGTGAATGGTGACTATGGCATTGGGTAAACACCATGGTTTACCAGTTACACTGTATCAATTCTGGTAAAATTTTATGAATGAAGTGGTTTGACATTGTGGGGTAGAAAAAAACAGTTATTCATTATCATCATCGGGTTTCCAGTTAAAATTAGTCAAATCAGTTACCCTCTGGTAATTTAACATAGCTATTGAAAATGGCCATTTATAGTGGATTTACCCATTAAAAATGGTGATTTTCAATAGCTATGTTGAAAAATCAAAGTGGACACAGCCCTCACATCATCGTCTCAGGCACGGTGGGGGCTCCACAAAGTAGCGCCGGAACTCGTCGTAGGCGATCGAGCCGCTACCGTCCTTGGTGCGTCACATTTTGCTTCGATCCGAAAATGTGTGGATTTATAAATCGAACCACTGACTGGTGCTTAGCAGGGAATGAGGGAATGATCCACAACAACTATTTAATCATCATCCCATTCCCCCATTCCCATCCATTCTCTAAGCACCAGTAAGACCATGGTGTGGATCTCAGAATCGTGATTTTTGCTTCGTGCCATCTCCGCATGTCACGATGGCCCACATGGCCCAAGGCGCCGGGTCCATCAGCCGAATCATCTCCTGCACCTCCGCGTCCGTGGGCTCCGGTTCGCCGCAGAGTCTCGGATTCGATCAGTGGTCACATTCTGGGGGGTGAACTTTGAAAAGGATGGTTTCTGGTAGATGCTCCCTTCAAACCAATGACATTCAGAATATTTTGGATTTGAATGATTTGAATATTTAGCTATGCCAAACTATCATCTCATACCAGCTGAAATCAGGTCCTTTGGTGGTGACTTTGCCAAAATGGGATGATTGAAAGGTGATGATTCATGGTCACCGTGCGAATATTATTATGTGTGGTGTGTATACATACAAAATCTATACTGCATTATACTGCAAAAACATAATATATTATGTGTACTCGAAATTATGCTTTTCAAAAATTGTCCAGACATGTTGAACCGTCCAAATGAATGTTCTCTCCTTTCTGTTTCGAACATGTCTAGAAAATGCCGCCATCAATGCCAGGGTATGGTTGGGGAAACTCAACTTCCAAAGAAACACGGGTTGCTTCTCTGGTGATGAGTTTCTTGCTAAAATCGACATATCCATATTTTCGATCTACTTCGATGAGCTTCAAAAGTCAACCAAAACGATTCAGAAAATTCAGCATTCACCTGGCGACTTTCTATCAGATTCTATCATCCATAACAACTTCTAACCGATAACCCGATGCACCGATGCACCCCCCAACTGCCAACCACTTCGCACCGGGCGACTGCAAGGCCCTTCGGAGATCGGTCGCCCCGATCTCGCCGTGACGGTCCAGGTCGATGATTTCAAAGGCCACCTGGGGAAACCCCGTGGGGATTGCTGGGATGTACCCTCTGGTCATGTCAAAATTAGCTATTGAAAATGGCCATTTATAGTGGATTTTCCCATTGAAAATTGTGATTTTCCATTGTTATGTTAGTTTACCAGAGGGTAACCCATGGGGAAATGGGAAGATCTTGGGTGTTTTTGTTGCTCGGTTACTAACAAGATCTAACAAGTGTTCCACCTCAATCAAGATAATCAAAGGTTTCGGGCTTTCTACTAGTTTGTCACGCAACATAAGTGAAATCCTTGTGCCTCCAAATGCACAGGCACCCAAAAACGACTGGATCGAGTTGCGTTGCTCTACACCTTTACTTTGCACTGGGGTACCAGTTAACGGCATCAAATACACATGCAATCATGTGCATAATGTCTGGTCGTGTCATTTGGTTCTAATCAGTTCAAATTAGTTAAATGAGGCAATGTATGGCAATATGTCAAAACTATTCAAAACTATTGTTTTCCACCCATTATAAAAAACCGCCCCAGCGGCACCTGCAACTCGTCATCGTGGTAAGGTCTGGCTTGCAGCCCTGGGATCTCGAAGGCCTCAAGGGTGGGTGGATCCACAAAGTAGAAGGGTAATATAATCCACAAACAATAGAGAAAATCGGCATCTTCACACAGAAAAATTGGTAAACTCACCTTCTGAGAATGAGATAGGATGTGAGATGATGTAAGTAGCTGAGTAGTTGAACCTGAAAGATTGGATGCGAAATTCGATAGGGGAGCTTTGTTTTTGGGGAGTTGAGAGGTCTTGAAGTTCGACACAGGTGTGTATGTTAGGTGGAGAGTTCCCTCAAAGCCTGAAATGGTGGTGAAATTGGGTATCTTCACCCCCTTCCAGAAGGATCCTTCCCAACATCCTCCCAGATTTGGATGTAGGTAAGTCTTGCAGAACGCCCCCCCCCAAAAAAAAACTATATTTCAATATATGGGGATGGGTCAAAACCCTATCCCCCTGGTGAACATCAAAATAGCTGGTAAATGGATGTTCATCCCATTAAAAATGGTATGTATAAGTATTGATTCATAGCCATATTTCAATATATTTCATAGACATTACAAAACCATTCAAAACCCATGATCTTCTGTAGATTTTCCGGGAAAAGCCATGGTTTTAACCGACAGCAAAAACCACCCCCAGCCCATCTGCCACGGGCGGGCGCCTTTTTGCTGTCCATCTTTTGAGGAGCTCCTTTGACCTGGGAGAAAATTAGGCCAGTTCCAGCCATGATACTTACATCATCCTAAATTTATATATATATATACATATTATATACATACACATATCAGGTGTAAGTCTATGTAGATGTGTATATCTATATATATAATATATATATATACATATATTATATATATATTGTATATATATATATATTGTATATATATATTGTATATATATATATTCACATATTATGTGCTAGGACAGAAACTTACACACCACACGCAGACATCATTCGAAATCTACGGCGCCTTTGAGGCCGAAGAGGGCTTCGTACTGGACGAAGCGGCGCCGCTGCTCGCGGCCGCGCCGCCCACGCCGGCCATCAGCGCTAAGGCCATGGCGCAGGGAACGGAAGCTGGGTGGTTTCGGGTTTCCAGCCACCTGGGGGCCCAAAAAAAAAACTGACTTTGGGATCAATTTTTGGGGAGATTGAGAATGAAACTTACTTGAAAGATCGGTGGGTGGGAGTGTCTTGTGGAAGAATGACACCTGAATCAACCACGCATGGCCACGGAGTGAAGTAGGTCTGTGGGTTGGGGGAAGGGTTGGCTGAAGGCTGAGGAAGGATAGAAGCAGCAGAAAAGGCAGTCCAGGTCAATATGCTGTCTCTTCACCTTACGGTCAAACTTTGAAACAGCGAGAAAACACGAGCGCGGCGAAAGTAAGCCTGTTGTTTATCAATCAGATATAGGTCATAGGGAGGTGCAGTAAGCGCAACCGTGGGGGACTTATGATCACCATGGTTCTTGGCAGGCCAAACGCATGCGTTTGTCACGGCTCCCTTGCGCTGTTGGCACCAGGTTTTTTGACTATTGAAGCCAGTGTGGCTGAAGCACAGTGTCGGCAATTGAAGTAGGGCTACCATCTCAAGATTGATGCTGTGGAAATCCGCTTGCCTGGCTCCTGAAAAAGCAACAACTGAGTTTCCAATACCCCTAGTCTTTTTCCAGGTTTCCACCATTTTTGGGGATCAAACAGATCCCTCTCTTGGGACATGCCCACATGATCGAGCACGGATTCAAAGTCTGCTGTTTTCTCGATTACATCGCGGGCGTTTTGTCGCTTTGCTCAGCAGTTGCGACAGATGAGTACAAAGATTGAATGCATGACGAGTGGTGTTCTCCAAAGATGGCACATCCACTATCGAGACACCACTCTCGTTGTGCGACTTCTATATGCAGACTACATGTTCCGTTGCATGTCAAAAACTATTATCATAGAATTGGATGATGGGAAAATTTACAGGAAAGCCCTATATTTGATGGTAAAAACCATGGTTTCCGGTTAAGATTTTCCCTTAAACCAATCCAATGATATTAAGTAGTGGCCGTGCACCCCAACGAATTGTACGTTAAGATTGCGCGCTGAGATTCCTGGACCATTCGCAGAGTGGGGGACCAACTGCAGGGTCCCTTTGCCCATTGTATGCCCCTGTTCATGCTTGTTTTTCACAGGCAATCCATATTTCATTATATAACCTGGAATAAATAAAACCATTGTGTGTGTGTGATGTATGTTCAATGTATATATTATACATATATTATACATATATGATCATATATGCCTGTGGAACGTATGCATGTGTATAGATGTGTGTATATATATACATATATATGTGATTATTGTATATACAATTATATACACATATATATATTATACAATCGTATGTGTGCATATACATATGCATATCATATGTATATAATATATATGTGTGTGTATAATATACATATACAATCATATACATGCATCACTTACAGGGCCCAGTCATTTCTCAATTCTCAATGTTTGTGGTGACTTTGTCTCATGAAACGTGTAATCGGCAACAATACATCCAGTCCAGTCGACTGTGGCAACTGCCTTGCGGTGAAACTCTTCCTTGCTCTCCACGTTGGTTCCTGGCGATTCAGATCTGCTCCAGGTCTTCACTGGGTCAATGGTCCAAACCAGCCGTTGTGAACTTCGAAATAGCTGCCAGTGATGTTCATCTCCACATTGGTATTTCACATGGTATTTCATGGTGTAACAATGATGTATGAATTGGATATTGATATGATATTGATCCATATCAATATGGTATGTATAATGATGTATGAATTGGATTGATATGGTATCTATAATGGATATTGATCCATACATATCCATACTCATTTCATGTCTTTCATCTCGTCTCCACTTTGTCTTCGCTCCTCCACTTCACTAAATACGACCAGGAACGATCCGTCGGCAAGGCAATCCGCTGCAGATTTGGCAACGGCGAAGCCAGCGACCACAGGGGTTCTTCGGTGCTTCCCTACCAGATGCCGTAACTTCTAAAGGCTTGAAAAAACCTGGCTGAATTTGAAGAAGATTCACCAACCTGAGAGAAGTTGCAGTAATGTTGGGATGATTCCCCTCACACATCGTCACATCATCTATGGGTGACGTGAATGAGAGAGGTGGATGTAATTAATTCAACTATCAAGGCCAACGTGGGGGGTTCATGCAGCTCAAGTCTCAAGATGGATGTACCTCGTAATCAACTGAACTGTATCCACCGCAATCCCAAATGTTTATTTGATAAACAAAATGATCATGTCTGTTCATTTTCTTGTCTTTCAACCGTTCTTACAGAGGAAAATATCGTATGGTAAATTTCACATGTTGTATCTTATCTCCAGGGTTTTGGCTAAAGATGGCTTCAAATCCTCCCACAAAATCTGGTGATTCCCCAGAACTCCCGGGTTGTTACGTCGCGTTCCTTTAACCTCCGTGGTCGTAAGCTCTTAGAGCCATGCATCTTGCACAGCCAGCGTTCCTGCTTCAGTAAGCACAGATCGTCGACCTGCCAGGATTTTTCATACCCTCCGGTAGTCAAACATGGCTAGCTGTAAAACCCCCTATAATATTCAATAAATTTCATGGATAGCTGGGAAAATCGACTATAAATAGTGGATTTAGTGGATTTTCCAGTTTGATGTTTGATTACTGAAGGGTAGATGTTTCTATTATTGAATATTATTAATTAATACCATGAAATACTATGCCAGTGTGTGTAGGTGACAGTCTCCGAACGGATCGATATGTTGACCTATGAATTTGTGGCTGTTCAGAGCCACTCATTCACCATGATGGGCCAAACAAGATCTCACAAAGCCATTGATGTTGTATTGTATACCCTCTGGTAATTTAACATAGCTATTGAAAATGGCCATAGAAATAGTGGATTTTCCCATTGAAAATGGTGATTTTCCATAGCTATGTTAGTTTACCAGAGGGTATGTGTGTAATCGTGTCTATTGTTGATAATGATTCGTGTCGTCAATGATCATTATCTGGCTTGTCTAAAAATAGGCTAAGCCTAAATCCCATGGTTGATCATCACAAAAACCCTTATTTTGCCTATTAAATCGACATTTTTTTGGTGGAAAAATACTCCATTTTCAGACACACAAATAATCTATCAGATGGTTGATTATATCTTATATATCTCCCATGATATTCCCATTAAATATCCATTAAATCACCATTCATATCCCGAAAAAAAAAACATCACCATCAAACCGCTGCCCAAAATCGGCCCCACCTTTGGACAAATGTCATCCGCGCAAGAGATCCGCCAGCTGCCTTGCCATGTGGTCGGTTCCGGAACCAGCAGAAGGACTGGGGCGCCCTTTGACCGATGGATTTCTGGGGAAAATCAATGGGATTTCGTGGATTTTGAGTGGACTAATGGGATTATTGCACCAAGAAAGATCACTTGTTCCATGGATTCCTTTATGGAAAAATCAGCCGAAACATGTCGAAACCGCGTCTGCTAAACCCCCCAATAGCGGAACAGGGTGCCTGCAGATTTTCGTCTAAGCCACATTTTGGAATATGAAAATCGTGTTTTTCACAGCAGAAATTCCAATTTAGGTGATGAACACAGCCCCAGCTCGCCTTCCAGGGTGTCCCAGCTGTTCAAGGACCTGAGTCCAGAAAGAAATTGAACTCACAAACCCTACCAGCCCTACCAGCCCTACCAGTTATGTCTGAAATCACAATTTTTACCACTTATTAGCAATACATAGCAATACATCCTTTAATGCTCAGCACAAATCACCGTTTTTGATGTGACACATACCCAGTCTATACCCATTCTTGCTGGTAGCCTTCCAAACCACCAGAAAATCCATCGGTCATCCGATCACCCCAAGACTGGCAGCTTCGCGGGTCATATATAGATCATGGAAGTCACGCTGGTAAACATGATCTATGTAGGATTTGACCCATCAAATCCCTCGGCTTTTCTTTGTGGTTTTCAATGGATTGGTTTGAAGGAAAATCTACAGAAAACCAGTGATTTTTTCCCATCGAAGATGGATAAATATGGTGATTTCCTAAAATTTCCCCAGAAACCAATTGAGCTTTAATCACTAATTTAGTAAAATTAGTAAAGTAACTCTTTTTCTTAGTGCTTATAGCCACTATCATGAGTGGTTACCCCTCCCCCACCACAAAAAAAACGGGGCTCATCCGTAACCGGCCATGAGACCTCCAGTGGAGGCGCACGGTGCAGCGGGGCCACATATTCGCGGACGTAGGTGGCCTGGCTGACTGGATGAACGATCAGTGGTTGTATCCATAACCACCATGGATGTATCCAAAACCAGAGGATATGGACAACCACATAGGTTCAACCACTTATGGTTTGTTCATCTTTCAATTCAGAGGATGAACATCCACAACCACCATTAGTCTTGGATATGGTTTGGTCTGAAAATTCAGATGCCCATGGTTCAGAAAATCATGGTCCCATTGATCAATTGTCACATTTTTTGGGTGATATGCATCATGTTCAGACATACCCAGATATAATATTGTTGATTATATATCACAGTGTATTCCCATTAAATCACCACTAAATCATCATTAACATCCCGTTTAAATGTATATCCCTATTATATCCCCATTAATCTATCGGGGTCCCCTATTCTCGGAGAAACCCATGCGGCATCAGCCTGGAGCACCGTGGGACACAGCTCTTCCTGCGCGGCATGCAGAGATCTCTGAGAACCTATGATCGTCCTGGAGTAGATTGAAAAACAATCAACCATGAATTTTCTCAAAAAAAGAAACACTTGATCTATTAGTACATCTACAGTTTCGATGAGAATGTGATCATATGGAATTGGGCAGATGCCAATCGGGTAACCAACGCTAGATTCTAGATTGAAATTCGCTCATATTCTATCCGCTTCTCAATGATTCCAGATGCAAGGATTTGTGCGAAGATTAGATCAACTATAGATGTATATACATACATATATATAACTGTACATACACTGTCAAAATCGCTGCCAGTGTTGCGGAAACAAAATCACTTCACAAATTTGGATATGGTCCCCTTGCAAAAACAGCTACAGTGATATCTTTTTCAAAAACTCATGTTGGGGGGGCCTTGACCCTAAATTGTCCATCTTTCAGCTAACTGCTGCTCTAGCCAACTAAAGGTGGAAATTGAAAAGCAAAAAATAGACCGAAATCAGATGAATGTCTTGCGAGATGTGATTTCATGTGATTTCTTGAGAACCATGTGCAACATTGTGAAACCCCCACAAGCCCCGGACCCTCGGCTGCGCGGCACGCTGCGCATCTGTCAGGGCCCGGAAGGACTGCTCCTCGCGACCCATATCAAAAACACACCCACAGACCCTGGCAGCATCCTCGGAAAAATAACACACCCATGCCAAATCATTTTATGTTTCGCAGCTTCTGTGGCCGACATCAGCTCAAGCAGCATCACCCAAGCGCCCCCTAGGGCCCCTAGGCCTTCTGGCCGCTGAGATGTTTATACCTGGTCTGCGCATCGTAGTCCTGTGGCTTCTTCAGGGATTCTCAAGTGATGGCAATGACGGGGAACATGTTCCGCCCCAAAAATGGCAAGGGGATACAACCAACAAAGATATATATATATATAGTTTCATGCCCACGAATACGGGGGTTGACCAACAAGATCAAATGTTTTCAAGATCCAAAGAGGCAAAGCAAGGAGGATTGGATCTGAACCGCTGAAGCGCTGAAGCTGCGCCTTCCAAAAGGATGCTGCGCCCGTAGTGTTGGACATCCAGTGAGGGCCAATGCAAATCCTTAGCCAAGCACTGCTCCACAACGTTGGGAAGGTCTCGAAACCGTTGGGAAACTACTCTTGGGGATACCAACAAAGTCTGGGTGAATCGGATCAATCACATCTACGGACTTAGTGGTGGTTTCAGACCCCTGAAGCCCCCTGAAGAAAAATTTCAGAGAGTGACTGGGATCATCATTCTAGGAAAGGATGGAAATGAAATGGCATAGTCATTACCAATAGCCACTTGCGGATGCACTTGCTAAGCAGTCGGCGAGTAGTTTGCATGGTTCTGCACCCATGTTCTATATGAGATATCAATCTGTGTATGTACAGTATATATATATATTATAAGATATATATATATATACAGCTATATACAGCTTTAAACTTTGATAAACGTTGTATGTGATATATGTGATAGATTTTTCCATAGATATCCCCGTAGTGGGTTTCTCGGAAAACATGCTACAGCCCCCAGGGCCCCCAGGGCTCCGGGCCACGCAGCACCTGCCTTGGCCAGCAAGGGCTGGGCGTTCTGCGCGATGGCCTTGCCGGCTGGATCCGGCTGGATCACTGGAGGGGGGAAGTCTTCAGGAAACCCATGGATTTTTACCATCAAATATAGGGGTTTCCTGTAAATTTTCCCATCATCCAACTCTATGATTATCTCAAAATACACACTGTTGTGCTATAAATTGACCCTGAAGTCAACCAATTCTGCTATTGGAAACCCTCCCAAAAATGGTGATCTTGACCATCGAGAATAAAGAGTTGAATCCTCCAAACATTGGGATTTGTCCAACAGTTCTGGGATATGGATGTGAATTGCAACGTAAATTGAGGAACGTTAACCACGAAGAATGTTGGAGTTCAGCTCTAAAAATAGCAACTGACCCGCTCAAAATCTAACACGTATTTCGCCAGCAAGGATATCGGGCTTACGCTGCAAAGAAGGATCCCACCCATGAAAAATACCAACGGGGAATGGAGCGGAACCAGGCTTACCCTGCGCATTGTCGAATTGGTTGAATTCAAAGCAAAGTCTATCTATCACTTTTGGGCGGAACCCCTCAAGTCATGGCCCAGGTTTACCAAATATGCTCATTGGTTTTGTTTTGCAAAACGTAAAGTCACAGCCCACATGCCCATAAACTCCAAAATTCAGTATCGGTGACTCCAGAAATTGAGGCCACTTAATTATCATGTTCTGGTGGTCAAAAAACAACAACATATGTCCCGCTGTATTCCATGTAATTCTCCCCTGAAATCAATTTTTGTTTATCCTAACCGTATCCCAAAAAATCCAAAAAAATATCTGCCAGATTGGCACCACCCCCAAAAAAAAAACGATAGAAACTTAGGCAAAAATCATCTATAAATAGATGATTCACATTGATTCACCTATATTATACCTATAATGAGAAAATTCTCATCCCACGCCGCACCTGCAATTCCTCGGGCGACGAGTGCTGCGGCAGCTGCGGCAGGCGGCCCGCCACCTCCGGTGCCTGGAGGCGAAGCCACCACTGGGCGCGTTTGGAGGGGAAAAAAACCATGGGAGTTGTCCGAAATCCGAAAGTTTGGAAAAGTGATGAAAGATTCTGAAAGATCTTGATTTTGGAAGTTGGATTTCCCAGTAGTTTTCACTTTGAGAAAACAAACAACACTTCGGATTTCAGCTGAAAACTTTGGATGTGGAGCCACTGGGTTCATGCTCAGTGTAGTGGTTTCCTGTCTGCGTTCCTTTTTGCATCCATATCTGGGGAAGCAAACACAAACGACCGTGCAAAAAAATGCAACAAGGTATATATAGGAACTTTCCCAACAAATCTATCATGCAAAACAATGGGAAAAGGAAGCATCAAAGTTGGGCTGATCCAGCAATTCCATAGCTCTCAATGGTCCAACTTCCAAAGCAAAACCTCAAAAATCCCAGATCTGTCAACCTGTCCACTCCAAGTTGCTTTGCTAGAATCAAGAGACCCAGCTAAAAAGAAGACCCGACACATCCAAGCCAGAGGAAAAAACAACTTCGCCCCTCCCCCCTCTCTTTTCCCACGAAAAAAAAAGAAGTGGTGTCCTCCCCCTCCCTTTTCCCATGCCATGGCCTTCACTGAGGCCCACGTGGAGTTCTCGGTGTCCAACTGATCTAAGAACCAGGTGACCTCGCAGAACAGCTGGAGCTGGGCTGGGTCCACCTGGTGGTACCAATTTTTGCCGAGTGTGGAGTATGCTGAGCCATTCTCAAAACAAAATGGCTGATGATAAGAAACTAAGAAACCATGCCCAAAACATCCCAAAACAAATTAAGTATGTTAATTTGGGGTTACACCCACTAATCCCACTATAAGATGATGAATCCGAGTGAGTCATGAGCATTGTCTGTTTTTAAAAACAACAATGCGTCCCATAGAATCGATGCGGCAGTGATGTGTTGCCGGGAAAAAAAAGGGTAACATCGCGCAAATGAGGGCACAAGTGCTGTTCCGATTCTAAAGCACGGGGCCTACTTTCGGTGGGTGTGTATGTATTATACGTATACGTATACACAGATACACACAGTAGGGTTTGCGGGCTGTACCATGTGTATAATGTGTATATATAGTATTCGTATACGTACTGCTAATAAGCCAGAACTCAAGGACCAGCAGCGCGCCACCTTGTTGAACCCCCGTTTGGAGTCCACTTGGTTTGATGACTTGCGCTGCTTTTGAGGCTGGATCCATCCCTTGCCAGTGTGCAAAACCCATAATAAACACCAATTGGGTATGGTTTACTCGTGTTTTACTGATGGTAAGTCCTGGTAAGTTTGATGTTTTACGGGTCTGGATGATCCCAAGAATCCACAAAGATCGTTTTTTATTGGGCGGTGCTCTACCGGGCTCCCGGGCCGTGATGTTGATCTTGGGGTCCACCTCATTGGGGTTAGCCGTGGGCCGTGGGGAAACGAACCAGATTATCACCAAGACCTGTAAACCCCGGTGCAGTACGCTGGTGAACATCAGCTAGTGATGTATGTTCGTCTTCTCCAAATACCTTCGAATGGGTTCTGATCCATCCCCATATAATCCATCACATGCAATTTCGAATGCTGGCCAAGTTGGTGTGTTTGGTGGCTAAGCAGCTCATATCACTTCAAATGGGATTGATCGTCAACGCTTTTTGGAGCGGATAGAGACGTACAACCCTTTTTGTCATTGATCTGGCTATGGATCAATAATACCGTTTTTCGTGGGATGAACATCCATAAATCCCAGCTATTTTGATGTGAACTACAGGTGTACTATTGGTTTTCACACACTGCCATCTAGGAATCTAGACATATCTAGACCAGTCCTGTCATCTTAGCGGTGACCCGGACTTCTTAAGGCCCCGGCCACTCCCGGAAACTCGGCTAAGCGGTAGGGATGCACCACATGCCAGGTGGTCTCCTCAGTCGGCTCCGTCGTCTCAGTCGGCAGCCCTTGGGGTTGGAGAATTTTGTTCCAAGGATCGGTGGGGAGGACACCAAAATATGTGGTATTTTCTCATGTTTTTTCTCTAGTGAAACACCGAAGTTCTCATATACACACACTAAACCATGGGTGTTTACTTGGTTAAGCGTTTTTTGCTACCATCGAAAAGCCATGATCATTGCTTCACAAAGAGGAGTGTATCAACATGGGGTATCTTCAACCCATGCTTGGGGTTGTGGGAAAATCATAGCATCCATAACTTTCCCAAACTTTCCCAATGCAAACCTGAGAAAACCACACAAATCCCAGTAAATCCTAGAAAAACCTAGCAAATGCTAAGAAAATCCTCCTTTCATACAGCATCTATTACATGTTTCATTTGCAAAAATGTGTCAAGTCAAATCTTTAAAAATTATCAGTTCAAGTAGCTGACACAAGCACCCATTGATTGCTTAGAACCCAGCTGTGATTTCATATTCAAACATAGAACCCAGCTGAGTTTTTCAAACCTTCTCCCCAGCGCAGGCCTCGAGCTCCTTGCGCACGAAGTCCACGTCTGTTCGACCTTGGACGTGTTGATTTCACGCCCCAAGAATCCATAGGAAATGCTGGGTTTAATATGGTTTAATATGGATTAAACATTGATTCATATGGGATAATTTTCTGGCCTAAAGGAATGATAAATTTGGGGGCCTCGGGCGAAATTCAGTAGCCCTAAAATATGTATACCATCTGGTAATTTAACATAGCTATTGAAAATGGCTATTTATAGTGGATTTTCCCATTAAAAATGGTGATTTTCCATTGCCATGTTGGTTTACCAGAGGGTATAAATGCTTAACAAATGTTCGGACTAAAAATGATGAAAATCTGCAGTCTCCTGGAAACAAATTGGGACCCACATGGGTGACCGTTTCCAAATCTGGTACCCAAGAATCCGGTGGTCCAGAAAAGGCAGTTTCTCTGGTTACAACTGTCATTTTGTTCATCAACAGTTGTGGACAAACCCAGCTGGTGCCTTTTAATCGTTTGGGGATAGGTCAAGGAATGATCATCTCCATCTGGATTGGACGACGCAAATGCCTAATCAACTAGCAGAGATGTGGTCGTTTTTTCGGGACAGTCATAGTCCTTCTGGGGTGTGACTTGTTTGTTTTTGGGGGGCGTTGATACCTCTATGCGATGCCATTTTTTACAGTGTTTGAAGTGAGGGTTCTCCTTGTACCATCCCGATTTGAAACCCCAATCACAACTGCCAATATCCCATATTATTCCTGCCTTGGGATGAAGATCATGTGCCCAATAGTATCCAATAGGCATATAATATCATATAATAGTATGCATATTCACCAGTCGTATGCCGCATGTTATTCACCATTGACTAAATTACCACATGTATTCATGTGTATATTATATTATATTATATTATATTGTATTATATTATATTATATTATATTATATATATATATCCGTACATAGTATATATATATATCATTATGATATGATATGTTATGATATGATATGATATGATATATATATATATAGTGTACATATCAAAATCCAAATCAATCCCACACCTCTCCAAAGCATCCACCGCTGGGCCCAGACAACTCTCCAGTTCCGCCAGCTGGAGGCACGGCGAAAGCAGCCGCCTCCCAGAACTCCAGTGGCCCAATGGCGGGAGAAACACCATTATTAACCATCATATTATATGTTGGTTTTTCATATATATATATATACATATATATATATATACATATATATATATGTTGGTTTTTCATAAAAGATGGTTAGCAGAAATATAGAGAAACAACATTGGTAATTAACCATCGTATATGGTGGTTTTCACAATAGATGGTTATAGATCTGGGCGAATGATAATAAAACTCACGAACTGAAACAAAAAAAGTCTGGAAAAATGGATGGAAATAGTCTGTCTTTTGCTTTCATGTGCACAAAAAATGGTTTTTCACGCACTCGAACGTACTGAGATTCGGTGTTCTGGGAAAAATGTGCGCATGGCTGGCCTGGCAAGTTGCATCACCAAGGGATGCGTGGCCACCTCCGCCAAACCTGCCAACCCAAGCGTCGTCTGAAAGGTTCCCTATCCCATAACTTATATATATATATGTATATATATAATTATATATATATATCAAAATGAATCAAATTGGATAATATCAATATGCCTATACCACTCTCATAATGTTACCATGATGTTCAACGTTCCCATCAATAATACATATCATATTGTCGTAATATGATCAATATTTTGATGATATCATATCCCATGAAATTCCCGTAATCGTTCCATAAAATGGTAGGTTTCAGTGGTCAAATCCCAACGTGTCATACTTCAATGCTAGTTCTAGTGGTCCCAAAAAATATCGGAGTAAGTCATCACTATTTTTACTCAGATTTCACTTCTCCATCTGAGATGACCGTTTCGTGCCAAACCAGGCCGAACGCTTTGAGGCTCGATCCTATTAAAGGAATCCCGGACATTCTTGTGAAACCTGGGGGTTGCTATAAGGGTTTGAAAGTAGACTACCCAAAATTGCAACGGCCTATCATCATGTCCCCGATGAAAATGACTAGTTAAACCCAAAAATCTCCAGTAACTTGGCTAATTCAAACAGGATCCCATCCTATCTCCCCACCTGGCGATCTGCTGGCCAACCCCTGCGTCCGCAGCTCATGGCTGCGCGGCGCATCTTCGGCGCCGCCCTGAAGGTTGCGGGTCATGGCTTTCACTGGAGATGAGACATATATCCCATGGGTTTATCTGGAAATATGATACCCCAAAATCCATGGCTTAATCGTTATATAAACGGTTTTCATCAATGTTAATCCATGGAATTTCCCATTCAATGGAGATTGATATATGGAGGTTTCTTAAGTCACTCCAGGTGTCTCCAAATCATCCAGTTGTCATGGATGACCATGACTCAAAGTATTGAAACCAAAAAGGTGCCTTGGGGATCCCCCCCATGAAAAAATTGAAGAAACCTGCATGATGTGATAATGAGGAACAGTCTATCTGAAAATATTGTAATAATATATCTTGCATTTGAGTCACTAATGATAATAGTGAATTGAATATGTCCGAAAATCATATATCACGATTGGGAGATCATGATATGATCAATTTAGCCATCATGTCATAGTGACTTAAGAGATTCTAAGAGTGAACAATATAAAGATGCTCATGGCCCATAGTGGAATATCGATGATCCAATGGAACAAACCATGGTATATTGATGGTTTAATAACCCATGTTGATCCATGTTGTGGGTCCGGTTGCTACAACGACTCAAGCCACCAACTCCTCGCTGTCAAAAAAACCGCCGGCGCACGGGGATGGAGAGTCGCAGCGCTTCAATCTGCTCGCTGTCCAGCAAGTGATCGATCATGATGCTGCCGTGCCTCCCGGGAAAAGCATGGGAAAATGACAAGGGTTGGATAGTTGGATACCCTCTGGTAATTTAACATAGCTATGGAAAATCACCATTTTTAATGGGTAAATCCACTATAAATGGCAATTTTCAATAGCTATGTTAGTTTACCAGAGGGTAAACCAATATGGAGATCAAGAGACAATGCATTGAATTCTCTGTAACCAGTCAAATCTAATCGTGAAAAATACGGATTTCAGCAATGACTATGGGTCAAGTCGCTGGGGCCCAAAGACTTTTTGCCAAGCGCTTGTTCAACCACCCATTTTGGAGGGAGACTGGGAGTACTACGGCGGTACCAATCAAGATCGGACTGAAACAAATGGCAAATGTCGAAATGACCTGTATCTTGTGCGCAGCAGAAAAACCAGAGACGGTGCAGAGTACGAGGGCCCGTCTCCCAGCCATGTCCTGTACCTATTTTGTCCTTACTTCAATCATTTCATGCAGTGGGGCAAAAAAAAACATCCCAGCAACATCATCCCCTCATCCCCATAATATCCCCACCACCAGATACTACCAGCAGCTTCTTTTTGCAGAATCAATGGCGTGAAGCGCGGCGCCGTCATTGGCAGACGTCAGAAGCCATCGTCGAAGCCGCCCTGGCCGGCGACTTTCGCAGTCAGGGTTAGATCTCGGCATAAGGACTTCCACAAGATCTTCGTACAAGGTCGTCTCATGTGGCTTTACCCGGACACAACATTTTCTCACAAAAAAACAGGCAACATCTGCGGTCAAGGACCTCTCACAGAACCGCTTATAAGCAGTACACTACGTTTATTCGCCGAAAGGACGGACTTCCAGCCACAGCAGATACAGTATCAATCATCAGCTCTTGCCGTGCCTCACACCAAGACGTCACCCTCACTCGGCAAGCCGCCCGCCAAGGCCCTCAAAAGGGCGGCAGGCGTCCGAGGGCTAACAGGGATCTTCGGAAAGGGGTGGAACACTTGGCAATTTCCCAGGGTCCCATCTTAGTTGGATCAACACCAGCATCAATGTTAAACTAATGTTAAACTAATGTTACTAGCATCTTGACTTCCCAATGTTAATTTTGATTAAGCATCAATCTTATCTTCCAAACACCAGCATCACTTTCCCCAAGAGCTGCATGGTTGACCATCTTCAGTCGTTCCCCCTGCGCGCCTAGGTTGGGCATCGTCAGTCCTTGGCGACGGATGGATTGGATCCAAGAAAATCGAGAGTATATCGAGAGTATTCACAACAAATGTTTGTCATATCTATATACGTTAGGATACATTAATATCCTATATCCATCTATATCCTATATCATAGTCAATATTATTAATCCTATAGACACATCCATATTAATCCATCTATATCCTATATCAAATCAACTATATAATATGGATTAATATGAAAATATGGATGTGTTTATCCGATTGCAATCTTCATTGGTTGCAGTACAGTCATCATCGCCGAGCTGCGGAGGTCTCATGTGCAGCATGGCCTATTTCAACAGGGTGAGCTGTGGCAAATGGAGACCTCTGGGGATTCCAATTTGGATAACCTGTGGATGGGTTTATGATAGGTCAAATAATATCATGGTTGAGAGGTTTATGATAATCTATGATGGACTAATCTGATGGTTTTTGTATGTTTTTGTTGATGAGAATCTATGATAACCAGCCATTGTCTGATGGTTTTCCAGCCATTGTCCGCCCCAACAAAAACCGCATGGCAATCGGTTTTGAGGAACCGAAGCGGCCTCGCCGGCCAAGGCTTCCGCCGCATCTTTGGGCAAATTCACCAGGCAGGCCGCCAGGGCACCCTGACAATCAAGCTGTGTTGGAGGAGGAGGAGGAGGAGGATATCTTATATATCGTGTATATATATATTGTGTATTAGAGAGAATGAAAAATATTATATATATATATAATATATATATATATAGACAGTAGATACATCATTATATGATATAATCTGATATCATTCGATGTCTATGTCTGTATATATCTATATTGTGTGTTTAGTGCAATATACTGTACTGCAATCCATTGCAATGCAATCCAATGCAAAATGTAAATCCAAACAATGTCAATGTCATGTATATAATGCAAATGTCATATACTGTAAGGTATGCATCGTATCCTATCGCATGGTATTGTACGGTACAGTATGGTATGGTACTGGTCAAAACGTCGGGCCCATCCCTAGGCCTCAACAGATGTCATCACCAGCATGTCTGCATTTCCTGGCCGATGCTACAATTTCTGGAAGCACCAAAGGGTGCATAGGGAGAAGATGTCCAAGGCAAACATCAACGTATATTATATATATATATATACGGTTTGCCAAAATGTCTTTTCCTGGTTTTGTTGATAAATCGTAATTCCTTGCGTGCCGCTTCTTATTGTGCCTTTAAAACCATGACTGACCTAAATAGTCTGAAACCCTGCATTTTATCTTTCATGTTTGAAGCCGTAGCTAAAACCTGCAGTACATGCCAACGCGCGTCTATATGAAGTGAGTGCCGCTGCTAGTTGTTAGTGGTGGAACTGGAATATATGCAGAGCTGGTCGTTGCCTTTGCTGTCACTGTTGCTTTGTCAAACAGACAGGATAAACTACAAGTTCTCTGGTGGCGACTGGGTCACGGGTCAACCAAAGCCGTTGTTTGAAGCTTTTGCTAGCGCATTGCTAGCGGGGATCTAGCGGGTAAATTACGTACAAATTCCCAAAGTTGAGCCGCAACCTCAAAAATATAGGAAAATTGTTGAGTAGCACAGAAATTCACTAAGACATCCTTAGGTTTAAGGAGCTAAGTGTTACATCTGGACTTTTCTTCATGTTGAAATAACAACAAGCAGACAGGAACACAAAAAAATATCCTTGAACATGGGTGTGAAAAAAAAAAACTAGCGCAAACCTAGCGAGTTTGCTAGCGCTGCTTTGCAGAATTGGTGAATTTAGTTGCGTGCCGCCTCATTACGAAGAGGAAAAACCACTAGGTCCACACTAATTATCAACAACTGGTAAAAAACTTCTGTCAACTATTTTTGGCAAATGGCGGATTTTCCAGCCCAGCACGTTGTTCCACCAAAACTTCAGACCCCTGTCAAAGTGGATCCTTGCTGGGAAAACTTCTATCCAGCGAGGTGAAAACCAGCCCATTGGTGGCGGGATTCCCAGTTGATGATCATGATGTCCGTTCAACCAACTTGGGATGGGTCAAACAAAGAGTTCCCAAAAAAATGAATCGTCGATTCCTAAACATTACCAGAATTGTGCTTCCAAGGATCTGTGCTTCCAATCGTCTTTAGTGACTTTAGTGTGTCTGCAAATAGGTACCCCAAAAAAGATCCGTGGTTTCTCATGTTTCTCCCATGGTTCTCCTATTCAAGGTGAACCTTGGGGGCCCACCCGCAACAAATTTCCCGCCTCGCGCCAGCAAACCGGCGTCCCACAACATCTCTGCGGCCTCCACTTAGGAAAGGGAAAATCGGCAGGCAAGACTTGCTATTTGAAGAGAAGAACCATATTTTCTTTCAAAATATCATAACATTCGGATTTTTGCAGGGAAACCCAACCGAATCGATCCTTTTGGGTGTGCAAACATCATTGAAACCGAAAACATCCCGACATGAGATGGGTATGGGTCAAAATTAGGTACCCCAAAATTATGGATGGTTAATACTAAACTAGACATTCACATCTGTGGTCCCCTTAACGGTCTTCCATTTTGACCCACATCCAGATGTTTCTGCCTGGCGCACCACCGCACGGCGGCAGGTCTGCTGGCAGGGCCGCGCGGATTGCTCCATGGTGCCCCAGCTCCTGGATGTTGAGATGGGACATGTGATATCCTGGGCGTGCCTGAAACTGGGGATATATCCCAAAATGGCTGGTTTATTTATGGGAAATATGGTGATTATATCCCAAAATGGTTGTTTTTTATGGGAAATATGATGATTGTATGAGTGACCACTGGATTTTGGGGTATCCTGTTTTCAGACAAAACCCATTTGTTTGTCTGTGTTCATGTTTTCCCATGTCCATAGAATATGTCTGGTCGAACGGAAGGATGGGAACCACGGAGATGTTTCAACGAACATGTTGTAGATGGTTGTGTCGTGCAAAGAGAACATTCGCACAATATTCATCAACAATATCGAATCCGTATGCAGTACAACCTCACCTGACATGGAGTAGAAACCATGTGATTAATTGTTCCCAAAAAAAATGTGTTTTTGGTTCCCCGCATATTCAGGACAACAGTTCCTTCTATTGGATCCCAAAAAGAAACATCTACATACCCATTTTGATTCATTTTTGGGATGCCCCCCAAATTAGACTGTTAATCACAAAAACATGTAAAAAATGCCGCTTCTCACTGTCGAAACCATACCCATGTTTCACCCCCATGGTATGAATCAAACTGGGCGCCCCGCTTGGAGACGGCCGTTTTCACCGCCTGCTCCACGGCCATTTCCAGTTGGGTGGCGAACTGCTGCCGCTGCTCCTGCCAGATGATGGTACAATTGGTGGTCTAACCATATGAAAACTGCTTAAAACTACTCACTGGAGAACTGATTACTTTCTTCCATCCCCACCAACCGACGTTCTATTCTGACATTGCATCTGGCATTCTATCTGACATACATTCTGACATATTCTGACATACCATTTGGCAGTCTATCTGACATATATCAGTTCATTCTATCTGGCATTCTATTTAACATATATTTTGACATTCGATTTGGCATTCTTTATGACATTCTATCTGACATATACTCTGACATTGCCAGCTGGAATTGAAACGCTCTTCTCATCTGACCCTGCTGACTTTGACGTCTTCTCTTTGAAGCCCGGGGGTGAAATAGAGCTTCAAACCAAGAACCTGAGTAGAATGTAAAAGGCCGTCGATTGCTGCCAAAATTCAACAGTTGATACCACGAAAGAAAGGTGCGTTTATATATATATACAGTATATGTACACACATTGAAATGTACTCAATACATACGTATATATGGGTTCGCTTTACCTGCGAATACATCCACATGTTTCCTTAGTATCTCTAGGTGTTTCAAGTATTGAAATATATTTCTCCAGAAAGAGAGATACAACTACATGGACAAACATATAGCAGCAGAACAAACATGCGCATATCGAAGTCTATATAGGGCCTCACCCAACACCCAGTCCTCACAGCGAAGACTTTTTTTTCACCATCCAAAGTGGGGAAAAAAATTGGGTCATGTGGTGTTTACCCAAGTTTTCCAGCCCAAGGAATTTTACCCAAAATGTGTGTGTCGTGATCTCCTCATCTTGCCCAGGCTCCAAGCAGCTGGGCCCCTGGTTGTAGGCCAAGCGACCTCACAGGTTTGTCTGCAAATAGGATGCCCCAAAATTCCCAAGGTTCGTCATCATCTTCCCTATCAATTTGGCCATTTGGGGTAAACCCCATTTTCAGACATACCCTATATATCATGGTTAGTTATATCCCCATGATATCATGGTTTTTAGAAATTTATCCCCATGATACCAAATGATCCTCGTGGTTAGTTACTAAATCCCCATGAATGTGGGAAAAAACAAAATCCTATACCATTTGGGAATGGGAAATGATCACCCAAAAAAATGGTGATTTGGGGAATGGACTCCGCCACGGTCCGCCACGGACTACCGAGCTGCGACTCGCAAAGTCACCACTGGCCGCCGCAATGGGCAGTCGCTCCTCCAGGGCTTTGGAGACCAACTTCGACACCTCCACAAAACTGCGGTGGAGGTCATGGGGATTCCCTAAAAAAGGGGCACCCAATAGCTGGATAGCTGGATGGTTTAACCATAGAAAACGGGATTTTAAAAAAAAAAATGGATGATAACTGGGGGTAGCCCCATTTTACCTAACCTCCAAATGTCAACCTCCCTCTTCCTCATTTCACACCCAACTAATGATAAAATCTTCCAACAGCTACTTGAAAGTGATCTTCAAAATCCCCCACACAGGACATGTATCAACCCCCGTTACAAAATGTCCACTTTGGCCGTCAAAAATCTGCGACCTTGGTCGAAGGAATGAAGCTTTCAAGCGTTCCTATGTTGCCGTCAAGAAGTTGGATTTTACATGTTACCATCGAAAAAAATACGCTGTTCATACCAATTACCAAGCATGATTTTACCATCCAACTGTTTGGAATTCAATCATCAAACCATCTTTGGATTTGAGGGGTAGTACCTTGCGTTCGTCAGTGGTTGCACCATCGATGAATGGATAACAAACCGCAGGTACGACCTAAAGGCAATGGATATACATGAATCGTCATGGGGATAGTATGCCAAAGCAATAACGGGAGAATTGATAAATCAGAAATGTGATTGGACCAAGAAAAACTGGAATGTCGCCAGCCAAACTTCGGGAACATATATAATTATAAAAAGCAAAAACAGGATGTATATACAGGGAAGCGGGCCCGTGATCACTAGATGAGGTCAACCCCAAGTCAGTGTATATTGGATTATCAAAGCCTTCGAAAAAAAATGACGTCGGACACAGCCGTTAGAGCTGCAATGAAACTATATGCGAAACAGTGGCCGGGCCCAGAAATAGATCTTTAGAGGCCATTTCCAAAGAAGTGCCTGCAAGGAAAATCCCCGAAAATTCCGGGGTCCCTGAGGCTTGGTTTGTTGTGCTCCCATTGCTTTCCCAGTGGTTTCGGCTACATATTGAACCCCCCTTGGGTCAAACCCAAAGTTTGGCTGGTTGGGTTCTTTTTTTACTTGGATTTAAGCAGGATAAACCACTGAAATCTGGGTTTACTGTTTTTACTCACCCTTTTTTTGTGGGCAAAATCCCGGTCGCAGCCTTGTGGGCCACTTCATCCGCTCGCAAGGTGCGGAAACCTCACAAAACGACTCCCATGGGAATCCCACATCTATATGAGTGTGGCTTGAAATATGGTACCCCCCACATCCATTGGTGGTTGAACCACCCAAAGAATCCTTGGCGATGTCATTCACAAAAGCAAGCCGTGCGTGTAAGAGATGCAAAAGGTGCAAAGCCACTGTCTACAATCGTAGAAGTTAGAACTCAAGCAGTACGAGTATCAACAGATAGCTGGATGGCCAAAATATCAGACCATTTCAAGTCCAGAGCTTGGGAATTCTCATGCTGGCTGTTCCATGCAATAGCTTGCCCCTTGCCATCCCTTGTCCCTTGATATTTTCTCCCGCCTGGATAACAGGTGCGCACCGCATCGGCCAGCACGGACCCGAAGCTGGCGCCGCCGCCCCTCAAAAACGGTGGGAACGGTGCGGTGCGTCCAAGCGTCCAAGCGACCCAGTTGTGTCGTTGTGGGATGTTTAGGTACCTACTATCCTACCAGGTTGGTGGTTTCAAACCCTCTGAAAAATGATGGAGTTCGTCAGTTGGAATGATTATTCCCAACTGAATGGAAAGTCATAAAAGCCATGTTCCAAACCACCAAGCAGTTAAATATGAAATCATCGTAGTGCAACTCCTGTGGATAGCTACTTTCCCCAATCAATCAGGTGTAGATCTTCCAGGTTCCAACATCTTCTGTTCGTGACCTGCAACAACTCATCTAACTCCATTCAACTAAGAACCCTGTAAACAAGAACGGCTAATCAAGAGTAATCTAGTCTGTGGACGTGATTCTTGCTTGGCAAGTTCTTGCACCATCTGAGATGTAGGCAAATATATAAGACAACTTCGGACTTCAAACCTTGAGGTGTCCCAGTTTGGTTACTAACAATGGTTTGAACCATTCTCAAACAACTCAAACGAGATCAATGTTTGGGCCATCATTTTCATGCAGCATGCACGCGCGGCTCCGTTTTATCCCCAAATCCGTCAAATCCGTCCTTTTTCCAAAGAGAACACCAGTCCACCCTATTGTTGGAATAAGCCAGCAAATAGGTCCATCATGGATGGTTTTAGCATGTTTTAGCTCCCAAAAAAACATCCAACATAGCTATGACACCAGGATGCAGGCAACTCCACTGCAGGGAAGTTGCTGAGACAACAGCTCTCCGGTGGCCCAGAGAGTTCGCAGGCTCCAACTCAGCACCTGGATTCCGCAGGTCTGGGTAGGCCAGATTGGTGGATTTTTTGGGGGGTGACACTGTCACCCTAACAGCTTGACCCTGAGGATTACCCTCTGGTAAACTAACATAGCTGTTGGAAATCACCATTTTTAGTGGGTAAATGAACTATAAATAGCCATGTTCAATAGCTATGTTAAATTACCAGAGGGTACACAGTCTCAGAACATTTAGAACGGAATTGTCTTCCAACCCAGATATCTAGCAAGGTCTACGTATTTCTGCATGAGTATCCCGTATTGTCCTATTTTAAGCTTGGCTTTTTCCAGCTAGCCGTTCTAAATTACTACAAGTAGATGGTAATATAGCATAATGTAGCAATATCTGTGACAACAAAACAGCACATCCAAGGCACATGAGCCATGCACTGCTCTTGACAGTTGCTTCCTTAGCATCGCGGGGGCCAAAACATGAAAAAAATCACCAACTCTGGGTGAATCACAACCAAGAGACTTTCCCGCATGAATCTACCAACAGTTGGGTTGCCATTTCTGCTGAGTTCCTTGATTTGCAAACATCATGATTGGGCTTTGTCCAAACATAGGGTACCCAAGTTTTCCAATGGTTCATCATGATGTTTCTCATTCACCAGGTTGAGTTGGAACTGTTGAAACCAAGGGTCTCAGGCGAGTCCAGTCTTGCAACCTCAGTTCACAGGTGAGGATTTCGTCCTTTGTCAGGTCAGATTATCATGATTACCCGAGGGTGGATGTTGTTTTCGTGATTTGGCTACTGCGTAGAATGTACATAAGTACCCAATGGTCCGGAATCTTCTTCCATTCCATCGATCTGATCAACATATCCCTCATTTCGTGGCTTGATATATGTGTTGCCATCTGGTGGTCTGTCACCCCCTAAAAAAACCTCAAAGTCAACCTGTAGCGTATCCCATTGATCCGAGACTTACTGTAAGGTTTCCCTCACATTTCCATTCCGCAAAACTGAGTCCCAAAAAAATCATCCATCTGGCAAAAAAACCGGGATCCCATCATGGGATCTCAAAAAAAAAAATGCCATATTTCCATATATTTCCCCAGCATTCTGGGGATGCCTTTAAGGGATCGCTTTAAATTTCAATGCCACGCGGGATCCATGGGATCAACGAGCCACGCGGGGTCGTCTTTCCTCAGCTCCTTCCAGGCATCGGTGAGCACGTCGCCCAGCAGGTGCATCATCTCCTGTTGGGAAGAGCGGTGGTTCATGAACCAGTGATGTATGGTATTCCAATATTGATTCGTAAATTTATATATATATATATTACTATATTATAAACTATATATGTATAGTGTTAATGATCTGTTAGTGGATGTTCATAATATGATAATATGATATTCGTTATCTATGTTGGTGTACCATTGGTGTAATGAACCATTGGGAAGAGTCTAATGTTGGGAATACTATATCAAATTGCTAGGATTAGGTAATAATTAATCAATAGTGAAGCCAATGTGTGGGTAACATCCCAATTTTGAGAAAATGTCTCAATATGTGTTGGTGAATGTTGGAAACGCTCCTACATATAGTACTGCTAGGAATCATTGATGTTGATCTTGCGAAAATGTTAACCGTCGGATTGTAGCTTTCCCATGCTTTCCCGGCATGAACTCCGAGATCAGCAATTGTTGTTCATAACCCAGGATTCGATTCGAGTGCTGGGGATGCTGAGGGCATTTCCAGTAGTGATTTAATCACTAATCTTGGATGATTTTGGGGGTAGCCCATTGAAAACCATCAACCAGGATTTATCAACCCAGGTTTTGACACTGGTGGCTTGGACGTGGTTGAGTAGCCAACTTGTAAGGTTCTGGAGTGCCAAAGAATGTTGTGGATCGCAAAAGGTCACCACCTGCTAAGGGAATTCGCCGCTAGAAGGTCGGAACAATCACCCTCAAGGTACTCACCTCATAGTGGATCCAAAACTTTCCCTGAAAGGTGGACAAATCCCCTAGAAGAGGCGACACAAAATTGATGCGCCAAAATCCCTGATCAAATCCTGCGTCAGCACTGCAATTTCAGAACTGATCAACATTTCGGGGTTGATGCTCCCAATGAAGTTCCCCCCAGCACTTTGCCTTCTGGTTGAGTCCCATCTGCTGTTGCTTCCTGACTACCAAGGCAGGCCGAAAGCATCAGATCGAAACACCGTGAGGATTTTAAACATCCACGGTGATAGATCTCACTCCCTCAATTGCCCGCAGTGAATGGGAGCAAAAGTCCTGGCAAGGAAAATTAAAAAAATGATTTTATGAGGTACTGCTCACCTGTAAAAAAATACGCAAAACATCTACAACGCTCCAAATGGGACGATTTGCCTCTTCCTTCAGGCAGATTGGGATCATTAGCCCATTGTGTCTTGACATTGTGTTGTATTTTGTTGTGTAGCGGATCCTGAAGTCTTGGGTTTCATGGTCCAGGGGGTCAACTCATTGAAATGTACCTCCTTTGTCTGGTGCTCATTCAAATACAACGGAACCCCTCAGCTGGGCTAATTTGTCATATAAGTGGATCAAGTTCAAATTCAGGGATCCAGGGCACACGGATGTTCTTCGTGTTTGCTACAGACACACACACACACAGAAATACAAGTATATATATATATATAGAGATACATATATATATATATACACATGTGTTACATTTGTAGATAAACCCGATTTTGACCCCAAGACCTTCAATTGTTGACCCATTATATAACCATATGCCAAATCGACCTTTGAAATGTTGAGCATTAAATGTTGATCTGTTTGTCTTTTGTCTGCCAATGGTCATGTTTATCATTCCCAAAAATGGAGTAACCCAACAATTGACCAGCAACAACTCAAACTGTTTACAGCTTACATCCCCAGTCTTCTCTGTGAGCATCTTTTTTGGGAGGAATGTCCCTATAGCCTATAACCACCAACAACAGTTGTTGCCACCGATCAATCTGCCTATCCGATGTGTAAACCCAATTGTTGACAGTCGAATCCCCATAAGTCGGATCACGCGCGACAATATTAGATCCCCACTTGCTGTTGGTTCGTATCATTTCTTATATCATATCATCAATTTCATTATAATGATATATATATAATGTCCTGTAATATCACATGACATCACATCACATCACATACATGTATCTATATATATATCATATATATATATATATCATTTCCTCTCATGTGCTTGGGAAACTCGAAGCTCCGTTTCACACCCCAGGTGCGGATCGATGCAGGGCTTCAGCGAGCGTGTGGCCGCGGTGAAGCGGTGCCAGTTCCTGGCAGGAAACGGGACCGTTACCCCGCTGGTAAACTAACATAGCTATGGAAAATGACCCATTTATAGTGGATTTTCCCATTTAAAATGGTGATTTTCCATAGTTATGTTAAATTACCAGAGGGTAACTTACAAATCCGCCGGCCTGCCGGCGTGTGTCGTGGATCTTGCTTGTTCGTAGTTGTACTGTCTGTTTTGTTTTTGTCTAGACTTTCCCCTTGGCACGGATTTTTGCCTCGTCTAACTTGAACCCCCCCACTTCCCCCCCCCCGTCTTCTCCACCTAGCTCTTCTTCTCTACCTAGCTCTTCTTCTCCACCTAGCTCTTCTTCGTTTCGTCTTGATCTTTCCTTACGTTGTGGTGGGCTCAACTCTGCCCATGCCTCGCTCAACACCGGCTTGGTTTTGCACATCTTGCTGTCATTTCGTTTGTTGTTTCCATTTTTGGTTGTGCTTGCCATCGGTTTGCTCCGTCCCTTCTTATATCCAATACTTGATCCACTGGCTTTTGTGCCGAACACCTTTTACACGAATAACCTTTCTAAACATAGCCTTTTTCAAAGCCGTTCTCAATATGGCCTTTTCGAAAACCCTGGTTTACACACATGCTTTGGTTTAAACTTAAACCGTGGTTTGAACAAAACCAATGTTTTTGCGTCCAAACCATCTTTTACACAAAAAGCTGTTTTACACAAAAACTGTGTTATCCACAAAAAAACATGTTTTACACAAAAACCATGTTCTTGCTGGGCCTGTGCAAGGGCTGTTTGCAGCCTACAGGATAGCTCTTTCCATGGTGGCCGGCGGAACACGCCGAAGGCGGTTAAATAGATGTGCATTTAATATGGTTTAATGGTACTTAATGGGAATTAATGGGGACTTAGTGGGACTTAGTTGGGATTTAATGGGACTTCGAGGGACAGTGGAGAGATATGATGTTTCCCCGCCAGGATCGAAATAGTTGGAAATATGTTTGCCCCTCAACAGGTGGGAATATGATGTCCATTTGTTTCATCATTTTTTTCGGAAGATTTGGAGGGTTTAATCGCCAACCATGGGACATGAAGAAACAATAAGCCCTCCAATAAAAAAGTGTTAGCCATTAGAAAACATCAAGATCGTGGACTTTTTTGGGGATAAAAAACTGATTTAACTTGATTCAACCAACAAACAAAACCGCCAAATACAAAAAGAAAAAAAAAACATTACAAGATAATCCCAAGTCGGTGGTTCCTAAGGGTCTTATTGATCCACAAATGGGTTTCCTTTTAGAAGTGGGATCAAGATGACAATCTTCATAGCACCCAAAAACATAGAAAACAAGAGGTTGCTGCAATAGTGGTAAATGAGTTTGTCTGAAAATAGTGTACCCCTACACCCAATGGTTTTGCTTATCATTATCCCTACTAAATGGCTATAATTGGGGGTATACCCCATTTTCAGACATACCCAAATGAGTTTTCTATCTTTTGGGGGTTACTGCACTACCAATGCAATCCCAGGTTCTGCACGTGTCCTGTGGCATCGACGCCAAACCTTGCTTGGAGCTTCGAGTACATGGGCCACGGGGATCCTTGTGGTGCTAAGTACGATGCAAATATGTATGTATATATATATAATGTGTATATATATATATGTACATATATACATATACTGTATGTATGCATGCATGCATGCATGTCTGTCTGTCTGTCTGTCTCTGTCTCTGTCTCTGTCTCTGTCTCTGTCTCTGTCGGTCTGTATGTATGTATGTCTACATGTCTGTATGTCTGTCTGTATGTCTGTCTGTATGCATGCATGCATGTGTATATATATATATATACATTATAACCAGTGTTGGCAATATTGCAAACCTCTAGTGGGAAAGTTGTGATTATCCAGCCATCCCAGCTATCCCCCAAAATCAACAGGGCGATAGAGTGATGCCCCCATGTTCAGTGTTGAATATATGAGTATCATTCATAGATTCAAATAGTATATCTGTGTATACATCAATTTCTGTTCCACTTGGGAAGCTGTGATGATAATCAATCCCCACTATATGAATCATATATATATATCTATATAATGATATAATGATGATAATCATTATATATTGGGATAATCATATAATATGATACTGTCTGTTACCCGCATATGTTCTTCGCCAACCACTTCCCACTCTTTGGCTCGGAGCTGTCGCTGTTGCGCCACAGAAAAGCCAGCCATGCGGTAAGGGCCTGGGTATTGCCCGGCCGGCCGATCCGGATTGGGAGATCTTGGTCCAGTTTTTTGGGGGATTTTGGACTCCCTTAATTGACATTGAAAAATGGGAATCATGAGTATTTAATAGTATTTAGCTTAGCCTCTGGTAAATTAACATAGACCCTGGCAGATAGGGGTTGGAAGACTAGTTTCCATTAAACATTGGTGATTTTCAGGGTCTATGTTTATTTACCAGAGGGTAGCTTCTAAAAGCAAAATAGTGTTTTCAAATGTGGAGAACGGAACTGAGAGTGAAGGGGCCTAAAGCTGAAGGGGGGCAATGTTTTTCTGGATAATCCTTTTCAGTGTATATACCTACATCCCAAAATAAGGAGCTGAAAACACCCTCATATCGTCTCACCAAACTTGGGAAAAACTGTGACTCTCCTCTTTCCAGGCTTTCCCCCTTTTTTTAGGCCACCAAATCCTTGGACCGTTGAACACGTGGATTTCTCTGAAACTACAGGTCCATGGGTACCCCAAGCTCCCATGGTTTATCATCATCTTCCCAGTCAAAATTGTCATCAACTGGAGTTATACCCCATTTTTAGACACACCCAAATATCATACGGTTAGATCTGCACACACAAATAATCACAAATATCATATTATTGGCTATGCATGTATGTACGTACGTCTGTACGTACGTATGTCTATATATCAACTATTATACGTACATAGATTAATGTAATATATAATTATATATATATGTATATTACATACACATATATATCCCCATCAATAATATTCAATCATAGTCATAAACCACCACAACTTCGGCGAAATTTCCAGGCCCAGGCACCATAGTCCGTCTCGGGGCCATCGGGGTGGACGCCAGCCACCACCCACCAGGGAGGGATGGCGTGGCTGCTATTGGAGGCCGGCTCCTGACACCCCCCAAGGTGGGCTTTGTGCTATCTTGGTCATGAAAACTAGACGATCAAAATCTGGAAAAACTTCGAAAAGCATAGACTCTCGCTATTTCGGAACAGGGATTGAGTTTGCTATCTATCTTGTTCGACGTTGCTATTTCTTATTGGATACACCCCAAAGCTGAATCTGGATTTGTGGATCGAAATGGTTAAATGCTCACGAGCGTGGACCTATGTGGACCTGAATATGCCCGTCGCTCAAAAAGGGAATGCGACAACAAGTGGCTGGTCAACTAAACCGTCGAATTTGGAGGCTGTTTTGTCATATTTTGGAACATTTTGGACGATACACCAGGTTTCAAGAAAACTTTCCACCTTTTTCTCGGTCAACGTCCTGACGTTCGCTCAATTGAACCCCCATGTTTGCTCTTAAATCCTCGCCTTGGTCCATGTTGTTTCCACTTTTGATCAACACTTCAGACCCACACAACCCAAAATTGCACTGTAATTATTGAGCATCTAATTTCAGTTGTACCCAACATTTGACCCAAACCCAGGTTTTCCACAGCAATCCTGGGCTTTTTTTGGGGTACCCACCCATACCCATCTTGCGGGACCTTCACGAGCTGCGCAGGGGCGTGGTCCTCGCAGCCGATCTGGTGGTGCTGACCTCAAGGCCGGGAAAGCCGGCAAAACCACTTGGAAAATGCCGAAAATCATGGGGTATAATGAAAACAGGGATTTACCCACTAAAAATTGGGAATTTCACGGCGGTTTCATGGGGATCTCCCTTAAGCGGATAGGAGCTAGGCCGCTGGGCAGCTTCTCTGCAAAATACTGGAGACTTCACCAACATCGTGCTTGGGGTTCTATCATGTTCAATCCATGCCCAAAAAAAGCAAAAATGTATAAATATACATATATATATATAAATACTATACTTTGGACACTTGTGTAGCTCATCTCAAATACATTCAAGTACGTAGAGGTGCAAAATAAACAGAATAAACGATATTTGGAACCACCACCCAGTTCCACCCAGTTCCTCAACAAACAACTCCTCCCAATCCAACCCCCTCACCAGCCATTTGATCCTAGCGGCAGCAGTAGATCTTCTTGGGGTTCGACCAACCCATGTGCCAGTTGTGTCGCCCCCAGTCGCAGTTGAAGGGCTCCGAGGTGCCCTGAACAGCCACGGGGTGGGAAAAAACCATAGGAAAACCCACATACTGCGCAAACCGGATCAATCATCGTGGCGCATGTTCTGCCAAACACAACCCACAAATGCAATTGTGTATCAACACTTCAGACCCACACAACCCAGAATTGCACTGTAATTATTGAGCATCTAATCTCAGTTGTACCCAACATTTGACCCAAACCCAGGTTTTCCACAGCAATCCTGGGTTTTTTGGGGTACCCACCCATACCCATCTTGCGTGACCTTCACGATCTGCGCAGGGGCGTGGTCCTCGCAGCCGATCTGGTGGTGCTGACCTCAAGGCCGGGAAAGCCGGCAAAACCACTTGGAAAATGCCAAAAATCATGGGGTAAAATGAAAACAGGGATTTACCCACTAAAAATTGGGAAATTCACGGCGGTTTCATGGGGATCTCCCTTAAGCGGATAGGAGCTAGGCCGCTGGGCAGCTTCTCTGCAAAATACTGGAGACTTCACCAACATCGTGCTTGGGGTTCTATCATGTTCAATCCATGCCCAAAAAAAGCAAAAATGTATAAATATACATATATATATATATATAAATACTATACTTTGGACACTTGTGTAGCTCATCTCAAATACATTCAAGTACGTAGAGGTGCAAAATATACAGAATAAACGATATTTGGAACCACCACCCAGTTCCACCCAGTTCCTCAACAAACAACTCCTCCCAATCCAACCCCCTCACCAGCCATTTGATCCTAGCGGCAGCAGTAGATCTTCTTGGGGTTCGACCAACCCATGTGCCAGTTGTGTCGCCCCCAGTCGCAGTTGAAGGGCTCCGAGGTGCCCTGAACAGCCACGGGGTGGGAAAAAACCATAGGAAAACCCACATACTGCGCAAACCGGATCAATCATCGTGGCGCATGTTCTGCCAAACACAACCCACAAATGCAATTGTGTATCAACACTTCAGACCCACACAACCCAGAATTGCACTGTAATTATTGAGCATCTAATCTCAGTTGTACCCAACATTTGACCCAAACCCAGGTTTTCCACAGCAATCCTGGGTTTTTTGGGGTACCCACCCATACCCATCTTGCGTGACCTTCACGATCTGCGCAGGGGCGTGGTCCTCGCAGCCGATCTGGTGGTGCTGACCTCAAGGCCGGGAAAGCCGGCAAAACCACTTGGAAAATGCCAAAAATCATGGGGTAAAATGAAAACAGTGATTTACCCACTAAAAATTGGGAAATTCACGGCGGTTTCATCGGGATACAATGATTCGATGGTGGTTTAATTGGGATAATTCGGGATAATGATAATTCATCATAAATTCCAAATGAACCAATCAGTGCAACTCCCTTAAGCAGATAGGTGTCTGGGGCGCTGATCAAGAATCTAGCTAGGCCGCTAGGCAGCTTCTCTGCAAAATAGTGGTGACTTCACCAACATCGTGCTTGGGGTTCTATCATGTTCAATCCATGCCCAAAAAAACAAAATATCTCTATAATATAGTTTATAAATATATTATATGTTTATATATAAATACATTATATTATATTATATATATAATAATATATATATATAAATATATTGGACACTTGTGTAGCTCATCTCAAATACATTCAAGTACGTAGAGGTGCAAAATAAACAGAATAAACGATATTTGGAACCACCACCCAGTTCCACCCAGTTCCTCAACAAACAACTCCTCCCCAATCCAACCCCCTCACCAGCCATTTGATCCTAGCGGCAGCAGTAGATCTTCTTGGGGTTCGACCAACCCATGTGCCAGTTGTGTCGCCCCCAGTCGCAGTTGAAGGGCTCCGAGGTGGTGCCCTCAACAGTCATCCACGCACATCTTCTACCAGTTTGCTGGGTTCCACCCTTTTCCCAGGGTTCCGAACCCCATGGTGATCCCAATATGGGTTGCAAAAGGTTGGAAACGCCTCCAATTCTCAGGGGGCCCGTCAATTCCACGACATCTTGCCAACCCAGAACGCGCCTCAGCCGCAGCCGACGTCAGTGACGCCAGCCAAACAGCCAGGCCTCTCCCCGAGGCTTCAAGGCACTCATCCAGCCGGGAAAAGGTGTGGTTCAATGAGAAAGGAAAAGCTACTTGTTCATACTGTTTCCATCTTTTTGAGGTTGCCATAGTATTGTCTCAGCATCTCAATTGCCCAAGGTCATCCGTTTTTTGCTGAAGCACATTTATCAGCCATCATGCCCAAAAACCCATTGGCTTCCCCATTCAACATGACATGTTTTCGATGATTTGAAGATCCCACAGAGATCGGTTTTTGACCCTGGGGAAGATCCAAGCATTTTTCCCATCTGCACCTGCAACTTCCCGCATTGCAGTGGCGACCTGCCAAGAAAACAAGCAAACTTGGGGAACTCCAAACAAAACTTGTCTGTCACATCCAACCAGACCAGGTTTGGCAAAGTTTCCAAGCCATCAAGTCACCCAAATCTCTGTGACCCAGGCCATGCCAGGCCTTCCGCTTGTTCGACTGCTCCGGGACCGTCCGGCAAAACAAATGGGACCCCTTTTGAAAGTGAAGAGTTGGCTGGAATTTCTGGAACCCCTGGTCTGGTGGAGTTATTTGTTTGGATGGGCTTTTTCCATCAAAAATTACGCTTTGGATCTCATGGATGTCTAATTAATGATGTGTAGTTACAGTAATTTTTTTCATGTCTATCTGGAAGAAAATTGGTCTTGAAACCTAGGGACAAGCAATCAAGTCACCTGATGCCATGGTCATGTCCGTCAGCAGCTACCCGTTTGGGTGAGCTATGCCAAGCTTGAGCCGCCAGTTTTTGGAGGTGGTACTTTGGGATGGGCCCATTTGTTGCATTTATATTCCAACTTGAGCAGCCGCTGGACTTTCATAATCCGTAGCAATTTACAGAAATCTATCCACAAAATCCATCTCAGATACAGAAAAATCATCTTACATTCGCGGCTGGATCTAACTAGCTTTCTGCAGCCCTAAATGGGTTTGTCTGAGAATAAGGCACCTCTAGAATGGATGGGTTAGCATTTTCCCCATTTGGCAGTGTGTCAAAACCCTATACCCCTGGTGGAAATCAAAATAGCTGGTAAATGGATGTTCATCCCACTAAAAATTGTATTTTCATAGGTATTGATCCATACCCACTTAGAATGGCCATTTCATGGTGTCCCCCATTTTCAGAACCAAACTCGTAGTTTTGCATCCCCAATGAACCGCCTATCCAACATCTCCAGCTGCTGACCGACCTCAGGTCCCATGGCACAGGAAAGCCATGGTTGTTGCCTCCAAATAAAGGGGTCTCCTGAGTCTCCTGTAAAGTGTCCCTTCACCCAGGTCTGAGACTATTTGGGCACTTCATGGCACTTCAAAAATGTCATAAATGTTCGTAATGAACACCTCAAAGCTGGCTCAAAGTCATGAAATTGATGGTCCCTTGTCTTACAACCATTGTTTCTACATGTTTCTACAGAAGTCGTTTGAGGTGGCTGTAAATCATCCAACCGAATATTGGATTTTTGGTCATGCCTGGGGCTGCAGCATGCTGAATATCTGATATGTCCCCATGTGTGTAGGAGCTCCTCTGCTACTGGTGATTTTTCTTCTTGGGGGTCTATACGGTCTATCTGTCTATCCCCAGATTTTTGGGGCTGGCAGTTCTTTCTTGCTGGTGATACAGGCATGTTCAGGGGATCCATCCCTCCAAGCGTTCTGTTCTGGGAATCGCACCAATTCTCTTGAACCGATACTGTATCTATGTCAGATGTTAAGCCAGAGAATCCTCGTTGTAGTCATATTCCCATTCATTCCACCTTTGATTCAATCCCTGTGAAAATCACAAGTTCATCAAGTTCCTCCAAGCTTCTTTGCTTACAGGTCTCAAACGTTGGACTCCGTCCCCTCGTCCCCTCGTCCCCTCCCCGGAAGACCCCCTTGTCGGCCAGGCGGCGTTCACGCCGTACATCATCAGCGAGAAGAGTTGGAACGCCTCCGTCTCCCCAGGCGCCGCAGCCTGGGACAAGCCATCCACCAGTGATCATCTTCCAATGGATGGAATGTCTTTACCCTCTGGTTATGTCAAAATAGCTATTGAAAATCACCATAGAAATAGTGGATTGACCCATTAAAAATGGTGATTTTCCATAGTTATGTTAGTTTACCAGAGGGTAACGGTTGATATGTTTTAGTATGATGTTATTTTTTAGATTTCTTTAGTATAGTTTACTTTATTTGGGCTGAACATGAGGCGAAGACTTCAATGGTCACAATTTCAAAAGGGGAAATCAGAATAAACCATGGGGACTTTGCAATAAATGAGGGCGTACCATACTATTCCAATAACTTGATCCATAGCCAGACCCCCACACCCATTTGGAGAGGACCATTTGTTGATCATAGTTCTATTCCCATTTCCCCTTATACAGGATTCATTCATTGTATTTGATTGTGATTCTTGGATATATTGCTGCTGGTTCTTTTGGATTTATTGATGGTCTTCCATTTCAAATCACCCAGCTCCGGCACCTGCCTCTCCCGGCCTCACCTGGGATCCCCAGCCAAAGTCACGAAGGGTGCTCGATCGCTGACGCTCAGGTACTGCCCGCTGCAAGAGCGAAAGGCGTACTGCGTGTCCTGCGCGCGGCGGACGCGGCGGACCTGCATCACCACCACAAAATCTGTTCATACGGTGGATGGAAGAAATCCTGCACCACCTTGGATGATTGAAACCCTATAAATAATGGGATAAACCACCTATCAACTGGTGCAGGATTTCTTCCATCCACAGTATGATGCCTGCGGCGAATTGCTTCTAAATGCACATGGACGTCCACTTGTGTGTGAAATTTGGATAGCCCAAAACTGCGATGGTTAATGTCCCAACGACCATCCTCACAGCCATCGGTGACTCCCGCCTGTTTCTCCACCGTAAAGCGTTCATTGCTGCTGCAATATCGCCGCGTGCAGATCTGGCACCAGGCGTGCAGTGGATTGGTTCCCAGATGTTCCCAGGCTACCAGCAGTTTAAGCAACATAAATTTGGGGGAGTTCTGTTGGTTGAACACCCTTATGTTACTTATGTTCTTCTTGAATGCCCCATTTTCTGTTGGTCTGCACCATCTATGGATTCGCTGATTATCAGAGGTCATTGCCACTTCAAGATCCCTGGCGCCTCGCCACCTTCGGTGCTCAGGTACTCTCCGCCTTGCGCACTGTTGGAAGTTGACTGTGGATCGAAATGTGGCCACAAAATTGGTCAATTTTGCTGTCAGGCAGCTTGAGATCCAACAAAGACAGAACAGCTTGTCCTCCAACAGAAGGACCTGTTGCCCTATGCCACAAGTCAGCAGATTTTGAAAACAGTCTCTGAAGGTTTGACTCCTTCCAGGTCTGTTTCTTTCGGTTCCATGTTTGCTCGCTTATTTAAACAATTCAATGTGTTTCTTCTTCTTTTCTCTTTATCGTTTCTTTGTTTCCGTTGATTCTTTCTTTCTTTTCCGGGTTTGCTTTCCTTTGCCAATGCCGTTTATCTGGGCTTGGGCCACCCCTAGCATTGGCCTGGCGTGTTTGAAAACACTATAGTAAGCTGTGCAGCAACAATATTCAATATGTAGAGGGTCCTGCGGTTTAGGTTTTGTGATCTTTTTTTGGACCCTGAATATCGCTGTGGCGGAGAAGTTTCTTGGGAGATTGATTCGAGGCACCAAATCTGAACATAAGCAGACCTATCTGTATGATAAGCCCAAAAAACATAAAAAACAATTAAGACATACTTCCAGGTTCTATCTCTGCCAGCCGCAAAAGGGGTGCTATCCCAGTCACAAACCCACCAAGATTTCGATTGTTTTCTACGGTCGCCAAGGGGCCGATGGACTGGAATGCGATCTGATCACCGAACCTGGCGGCCCACTTTCAGGGGGAATAGGGTCGTTGAAAAAACACAAAAATAGTTGATAGGCTTAAGTGAAAGCAAATTGCATGGTGGGGACATGCACAAAAATGTGCTGGAAAAGTAGGAACTTCCAGAAGATGCCTCTTCTTCTCTCCTGGAAACATCTGAGTCTGTTGCCACAATTTTACCAAGCTGGGGATTCCTTGGGAGGGGGGACTTTCCAGCTATCAGCATGTAACTAATTTAGATGAGAAAGAACCGAAAAGATGTACGTACCAGATCCCCCGCTCTATCATATGATCCTTACATGCCCATTCTTTGTATAGTGAAAAATTCCCATTATTACCCTCTGGTAATTTAACATAGCTATTGAAAATGGCCATTTATAGTGGATTTTCCCATAAAAAATAGTGATTTTCCATAGCTATGTTAAATTCCCATTATTAATTGTCCTTCTATTTCCATGGCGATGTCCTCTCGTTTGATTGGACACCCAGCTCCCAGCTCGCTGCAGGAAACATCGATCTGCTAACCGAAGCCCCATCTCTCCTTCTGCAAATCCTCTTTATTGCCTTGGGATTTATATATATATATATTATATTAAATTATATTATATTTCATATGTCTCAAACATACAGACCAAAAAAGCATCTGGGTCCCGAAACTGATTCGATTTTGGTCCACAGTTTAGGTCCATCCACTTTTTCTGGCTCCAAGAAACATCCGGGTCGTGAGGAAGTCATTGCCGTCCTCAGAGACCTCCGGAAGAAAACGAAACATCACCCGCTGTGAACCAAAATATATTTAGACATGATTGATCGTATGTGTACAGTATCTTAAAACTGTACACTAGCAGCCACACACTGAATTAGTACAGTATCTGCTTGGAATTATGGTTGGGATCAACTTCCAAGTCGTTCAAGTGGGTCATGGTCAAAATGTCAAAATGTCAAATCCCCCAAGGGAATGATTTTGGGTGGCCTCAAAGATGTTTCTTCAGTGCCCTGATCAAGTACTCAAACCGAAACACCACCCTTGCTTGCGCAATACCTCGTCTGCTGTGGTCACACCGCCAGGCCCTGCAACGATCTGCAACGTGCAACTGTCTGATCCACAAGAGAGTCCCCTTTCAAAAAATGATCAAACCAGCTCTGATTCCCGCGAAACAAAAAACCGAATTTTCGGTGCCGACATCTGAGAGCTGCACGGATGATGACATAAATCCTCAGGCCGTGGGGAAACTTTCGTGATCACAGCAACGGGTTGTGAACTCATGGCCTTTTTGTGACATGATCCATTGGCAAGTATATCAGTATATCTATCGTTCACATACATTATATGATCAGATATGATCAGACATGTCTATATGAATATATTCCCATGTTCAGTCACGAGACTCCTATCGTTACTCCCATTTTTGTTGGCTAATTGCTCTGGCGGAAGCTTCCTCAGGGAGCTCACACACATGGCGTAAACTCCCCTATTTTGGTTCGTTCAAACTGGTTTTGATTCCAATGTTTCTGGCGTGAGCTCCATTTTTGGAAAAAACCGTCTTCTTCTGACTTCTACCTCCAGTTCTGTTGGTCAAAAACCACTCTTTACTGGTTCACATGTCCACTTTTTGTGGGTCAAAACTTCAAAAACTCCCAGTGTTTGTTGGTTAAGTCCTCTATAGATCCCCCATTTGGCTATTGGTCAAAACCCTGGCACCTAGTGAACCCCAAAATAGCTGGTAAATGGATGTTCATCCCATTAGAATTGATAATAATAGGTTTTGACCCACCCCCATTTGTTTAACCCTAAATGATGCTTCGAATTGCTGTACCTTCAAAAACAAAAAAGGCCGAGCCACGGCAACACGGAGCTTCGCAGCGCCACGATGCGGTCGATGGAGATCTGCCCACGCCTATCTGGGGGTCTTTCTGGCGATGTTTTTCATCCATCACAACTAGTCATTCCATGAATTTTACATAAATATCCATGAATACATATGATGAATACATATCCATCATATTCTATAAGTCATGGATCATATGGTGATTTTATACATAAACCATGAATATGATCACAATTTATCGCTTGAATCCCCAGATCTCCCCCAGGTCTTGTTGCTATCCCCAGGGCCCATCTCCCCCAAATCTCGCGGCACCTGCCCATCTTCGGCGTCGCGGAGCCGCGCCACCTGGGGAGACGCGCGGCGGAACCAGCAACCGGACTCTTCAGTTGGACGTTGCGAATGATTATCCAACGAAAAATGGAGATATACCCTCTGGTAATTTCACATAGCTATGGAAAATCACCATTTTTCATGGGTAAATCCACTATTTCTATGGCCATGTTCAATAGCTATGTTAAATTACCAGAGGGTATATATACTGTGAATATGTGGTTAATATACTGTTAATGATGGTTAATGATGATGGTTAATGATGATGGTTTATGATGATGGTTTTTTTGATGGTTAATAATAATCTGGTTGGTGGTATACCTACCCCTCTGAAAAATATGAAAGTCAGTTGGGATGATTATTCCCAATATATGGAAAAAAAATGTTCCAAACCACCAACCAGTAATGTATGATATGTCCAAACCAGTCCAAACCAAAAAAAACTAAGTGGATGATATTTAAAATTCAAGACATTTAAGAGAAAAAAGGCCCAACTTGGGATGATTCCCATGACAATCATGTGTTCGCACCCAAGTGCCGGCCTCCAGGCAGCCCCTGGCCTTCCACTTGTGAGCCAACACAGCGGATGTCAAGGATTGGAGAAGACTGGAGTCGAAACGGGATGGAAAAGTTTGATTCTACCATGGATTCTACCATGTTTCGTGGAGTTTGCTTGTTTCACGTGAATTGCTTCACCTCAAAAAGTATGCTGCATTTGGAGTCATGAGATGCGTATGGCTCGGCCGGTCACAGGTATCCAGGCCCCTTTTCCAACGTGCGGCACTGAATGGATCAGGCGATGCTGGCGATTTTTTGGGCATCTTCCAATGAGCCGTTCTTATGATCGTCTTCAGCATGTGATCAGAGATAATTCAGGGGAGTCCCACAAACAAATACCAATTTTAGGGGGCTGAAGAGGCTCTTTTTCAGTTGTTCAGAGTGTGCCCCGGGGGGGTTCGAACTGTTCGATTCGAGTTCGAACTGCCATCCTAGGTGTGCCTCGAGGGGAGGGGGGGGGTTCGAGTTCGAGTTCGAGTTCGAGGGTTCGAGTTAACCCGGGGGGGTTCGAACTGTTCGATACCAGTTTGAACTGGCTTCGTACGTCTGCTTCGGAGGGGATGGGGGGGGGGGAAGTTCGAGTTCGAGTTCGAGTTCGAGGTCGGGAGGATTTTTTTTTGTGTGGCGGGGGGTGTGTGGAGTTTTCGGTTCGAGTTCCGAGGTTTCGAACTTCAAATCGTTGCGAGTGGTGTGGTTTTGTGAAGGGGGTGGAGGAAGGTTCGAGTTTCGAGTTCGAGGTCCGGGAGATTTGCTTTTCGTTTGAAGCGGGGGGGGGACTCGAGTTCTAGTGCGAGTTTCGAGTTCGAGGGTTTCGAATTGTTAGTGTTCCAGGGAGGGGGGGTGAGTTCAGTCGATTTCGAGGGTTCGAACTGTCATTGTTGAGGGGAGGGGGGGGGAGTTCGATTCTAGGTCGGATTTTTTTGTTGTTTTTGCTGGGGGGGGGGTGGAGTTCGAGTTCGAGTGTCGAGTTCGAGGGTTCGAACTGTCATCGAAGAGGGAAAAGGAGGGGGGGTTAGCGTTCGAGTTCGAGTTCGAGGTCGGGAGATTTTCTTTTCGTTGGGCGGGGGAGGGGGGAGTTCGAGTTCGAGTTCGAGGGTTCGAATTGTTATCCTTCCAGGGGAGGGGGGGGAGTTCGAGTTCGAGTTCGAGTTCGAGGGTTCGAACTGTCATCGTCGAGTGGAGGGGGGGGGGAGTTCGAGTTCGAGTTCGAGGGTTCGAATTGTTATTCTTTCAAGGGCTTCCAGGGGGGGAGTTCGAGTTCGAGTTCGAGTTCGAGGGTTCGAACTGTCATCGTTCGAGGGGAGGGGGGGGGGGAGTTCGAGTTTTCGAGTTCGAGTTCTAGGTCGTGGACGCGGAGGGTTGAGTTTTGAATTCGAGTTCGATTCGAGTTCGAGGGTTCGCACTGTCATCGTTCGAGGGGAGGGGGGGGGGATTCCGAGTTCGAGTCGGTTCTAGGTCGGAGTTTTTTTTTTTTTTTTTTTGGCGGGGGGGGTGGAGTTCGAGTTCGAGTTCGAGGGTTCGAACTGTCATCGTTCGAGGGGAGGGGGGGGGAGGAGTTCGAGTTCGAGTTCTAGGTCGGGGACGCAGAGGTTGAGTTTGAGTTCGAGTTCGATTGCGAGGGTTCGAACTGTCATCGTGGGAGGGCCCCGGAGGGGATTGGGGGTGAGAGGTTCTTTTTTTGGCGTGCAGGAGAGGGGGGGGGGCTGCGAGTTCGAGTTTGGTTCCAAGGTTGGGATCCGAGATCTTGGCGGGGGGAGGGGCGGAGGAGTTCGAGTTCGAGTTCGAGTTCGAGGGTTCGAGTTAACCCGGGGGGGTTCTCAACCCCCGCTAAAGTCCATGAAACTCGCCCCGGCTCGTGTAGGCGAACCGCTTGTATGCTTGATTCGGCCCCCCTTCTTAGCTTCTCTCATTCCTTCTCGTCATGGGCAACGTTTATTTGAGTTCACCTTACTCATCTTTTTTTTGATCTTTGTCAAGATGCATGGAGACTAGCTTCGACGTGCGTCTTTCTTGGTACGTACTGCGGGGCTTCTTGCTTGGTACGTATTGTACCCCGCCTACCCGCTTGTATGTTCTACCCGGCGCCCCTTGCTACCTACTCCTATTCCTTTTGCTTTTTCCATCAGGTTCAAGGATTTGTTTTCCTATGTGCTTCTTTCTTGGTGCTTCTTGCTTGCTACGCATTGCGGGGGGAGGCGCTGCGCCCTCCCCCCTGCACCCCCCACCCGCTTGTATTTCTAACCGACGCCCCTTGCGACCTACTCCTATTCCTTTGGCTTTTTCCATTATCATCATCAACGATGTGGGTGTTGCTTGCTTCGTACGTCTGTCATGCTACGCATTGCAGGGGGGAGGGCACAGTTCGACCGGCTTTCATGTTGTAACCGGCGCCGCTTGATACCTACTCCTATTCCTTTGGCTTTGTCCATCAGCATCAATGATTTGGGTTCCTATGTGCTTCTTTATTGTTCCGCATCCCTGGCCCCTGCACCCGCCCACTCGCTCATATTTCGTAAGCGACGCCCCTTGCTACCTACTCCTATTCCTTTTGCTTTGTCCATCAGCATCAATGATTTGGGTTCCTATGTGCTTCTTTATTGTTCCGCATCCCTGGCCCCTGCACCCTCCCACTCGCTCATATTTCGTAAGCGACGCCCCTTGCTACCTACTCCTATTCCTTTTGCTTTGTCCATCAGCATCAATGATTTGGGTTCCTATGTGCTTCTTTAGTGTTCCGCATCCCTGGCCCCTGCACCCGCCTACTCGCTTATATTTCGTAAGCGACGCCCCTTGCTACCTACTCCTATTCCTTCTGCTTTTTCCATCAGCAGCAACGATTTGGGTTCCTCTTTTTGTTTTCTTGGTCCGCACGGCAGCATTTTGTAACCGGCGCCTCTTGCTCCCTACTCCTATTCCCTTTCCTTGTTCCATCAACATTAGTGATTTGGGTTCCTATGTGCTTCGTTCTTTGTGCTTTTTTCTCGGTACGAGAGGTTCTTTTTTTGGCGTGCAGGAGAGGGGGGGGGGCTGCGAGTTCGAGTTTGGTTCCAAGGTTGGGATCCGAGATCTTGGCGGGGGGAGGGGCGGAGGAGTTCGAGTTCGAGTTCGAGTTCGAGGGTTCGAGTTAACCCGGGGGGGGGTTCTCAACCCCCGCTAAAGTCCATGAAACTCGCCCCGGCTCGTGTAGGCGAACCGCTTGTATGCTTGATTCGGCCCCCCTTCTTAGCTTCTCTCATTCCTTCTCGTCATGAGCAACGTTTATTTGAGTTCACCTTACTCATCTTTTTTTTTTGATCTTTGTCAAGATGCATGGAGACTAGCTTCGACGTGCGTCTTTCTTGGTACGTACTGCGGGGCTTCTTGCTTGGTACGCATTGTACCCCGCCTACCCGCTTGTATGTTCTACCCGGCGCCCCTTGCTACCTACTTCTATTCCTTTTGCTTTTTCCATCAGCTTCAAGGATTTGTTTTCCTATGTGCTTCTTTCTTGGTGCTTCTTGCTTGCTACGCATTGCGGGGGGAGGCGCTGCGCCCTCCCCCCTGCACCCCCCACCCGCTTGTATTTCTAACCGACGCCCCTCGCGACCTACTCCTATTCCTTTGGCTTTTTCCATTATCATCATCAACGATGTGGGTGTTGCTTGCTTCGTACGTCTGTCATGCTACGCATTGCAGGGGGGAGGAGGAGTTCGACTTCGAGTTCGAGTTCGAGGGTTCGAGTTAACCCGGGGGGGTTCTCAACCCCCGCTAAAGTCCATGAAACTCGCCCCGGCTCGTGTAGGCGAACCGCTTGTATGCTTGATTCGGCCCCCCTTCTTAGCTTCTCTCATTCCTTCTCGTCATGAGCAACGTTTATTTGAGTTCACCTTACTCATCTTTTTTTTTGGATCTTTGTCAAGATGCATGGAGACTAGCTTCGACGTGCGTCTTTCTTGGTACGTACTGCGGGGCTTCTTGCTTGGTACGCATTGTACCCCGCCTACCCGCTTGTATGTTCTACCCGGCGCCCCTTGCTACCTACTCCTATTCCTTTTGCTTTTTCCATCAGCTTCAAGGATTTGTTTTCCTATGTGCTTCTTTCTTGGTGCTTCTTGCTTGCTACGCATTGCGGGGGGAGGCGCTGCGCCCTCCCCCCTGCACCCCCCACCTGCCCCCCACCCGCTTGTATTTCTAACCGACGCCCCTTGCGACCTACTCCTATTCCTTTGGCTTTTTCCATTATCATCATCAACGATGTGGGTGTTGCTTGCTTCGTACGCCTGTCATGCTACGCATTGCAGGGGGGAGGGCACAGTTCGACCGGCTTTCATGTTGTAACCGGCGCCGCTTGATACCTACTCCTATTCCTTTGGCTTTGTCCATCAGCATCAATGATTTGGGTTCCTATGTGCTTCTTTATTGTTCCGCATCCCTGGCCCCTGCACCCGCCCACTCGCTCATATTTCGTAAGCGACGCCCCTTGCTACCTACTCCTATTCCTTTTGCTTTGTCCATCAGCATCAATGATTTGGGTTCCTATGTGCTTCTTTATTGTTCCGCATCCCTGGCCCCTGCACCCTCCCACTCGCTCATATTTCGTAAGCGACGCCCCTTGCTACCTACTCCTATTCCTTTTGCTTTGTCCATCAGCATCAATGATTTGGGTTCCTATGTGCTTCTTTAGTGTTCCGCATCCCTGGCCCCTGCACCCGCCTACTCGCTTATATTTCGTAAGCGACGCCCCTTGCTACCTACTCCTATTCCTTCTGCTTTTTCCATCAGCAGCAACGATTTGGGTTCCTCTTTTTGTTTTCTTGGTCCGCACGGCAGCATTTTGTAACCGGCGCCTCTTGCTCCCTACTCCTATTCCCTTTCCTTGTTCCATCAACATTAGTGATTTGGGTTCCTATGTGCTTCGTTCTTTGTGCTTTTTTCTCGGTACGGCAGCCCTCCCCCCTGCAACCCCCCTACCCGCTTGTATGTTTGATTCGGTTCCCCTTCTTATAGCTTCTCTCAGTCCGTTTTGTCATGAGCATCGTGTATTTGAGTTCATCTTACTCAGCTTATTGTTCTTGATCTTTATAAATATGCATGGAGACTAGCTTCGACGTGCTTCTTTCTTGGTACGCACTGCGCCCCTCTGATAGCCAAGTAAGAAAATTATTTCCTGGATGCTTGCGTTGGTAACATGCCATATCTCCCCCCTCAATCTGATACGGAAAAAAATTAATTCCTGGCACCTGACTTCCCGGCTGACAGCTCGCAGTCTTTCAGAGCTTGACCGTGAATGCATACTCGGAAAGGTTTTTTTTTTCTCTCCGGGGGGGGGGTCGAGTTCGAGTTCGAGTTCGAGTTCGAGTTCGACGCGGCCGCCGCCAGGTCAAAATCGAGTTCGAACTGCTCTGGGGCGAGTTCGAACGCGAGTTCGAACTGTGTCACCGCCAGTTCGAACTCGAGTTCGAGCATGTGGACCGCGAGTCCGGACTCAGAAAGCTTGGTTTTTTTTTCCGGGGGGGGGGTTCGAGTTCGAGTTCGAGTTCGAGCGGGGCTCACTATGCAGTTGTTTGTGTTTCTTCAGACAGGCGCTGGAGGTTGAGAAATGGATTCCTGTTGTTGATGCTCCATTTGAGCGAAACAATGGTCAGAAAGAACCGGAGTGGATCGGAGGTCTAATGGATGCATTGCCACACTATTTTATAGTCTTCTCCTGGGCTTTTTTGTTGGGATCACATTCCCAGGAATGTGCTCATATGTGTTAGTGACACCTAGTAGGTGTAAAATCTTGATTGGATGTAGCAATCTGTGGGTTTTTGAGGTTCGCACCATTCATGCCATCCAATGGGGGGAGGTCTAGAGACCCATGGCGGTCCTCTGTCGGGAGGATGCCCCAAAGGGACCTTCATACCTCGATGCCAGATGTAGCTGCCATCATGAGACCAGGTTTCTGAAGCGCGGCACAACACCAAGAAAATATCAACAAAATCTGGTTGGTGGTATACCTACCCCTCTGAAAAATATGAAAGTCAGTTGGGATGATTATTCCCAATATATGGAAAAATAAAAATGTTCCAAACCACCAACCAGAAATTAATGAAGATAAGGACAGAATCGAGAACAATATTGCCATTGACTGCTGGGGGCCAGAACCTTTTGGACAGACAAAATAGATCAGTGTTGGGATCGGTTGGAGTGGGTTTAGTCATCTGGGTTGGTCTCAAGTGAATGGGGAAGCTACACCCTTCAGGCGCTCAAACTTAACTCAGAGACTTCTTGTCCCAGATTTGACCTGGCACGCAGCTGCAGATGCCCCAGCGCGCAGTCTGGATGTGCAAATTGCTTTTTCTAAACCATCTTGCGCAAATCACAAGTGGCATTGCATGACTGACAGCAAATCCCCCGGCCAATCCCTTGACCCCCGGCCATCTCTCGCCTAAGCTTCTTTCGGCATCTCCGCCGATTCCGCCGGAGTCGTCTCAGCGGGCGCAGGCGGTTCTTCCGCTGGAGCCTGCGCAGGTGGGGCCTCGGCCGGGGCCTCTGCCACTGCCGGGGCCTCTGCAGCGGTCGCCACTTCCGGCGCAGCCGGGGCTGGCTCTGCGGCTGGCACAGCAGGTGCTTCAGCAGCCGGCAGCTCTGACGCTGCTGGTTCAGGAGCTACCTCTGGAGCTGGCGCTGGTTCAGCTGGCGCTGGTGCAGCCGGCGCTTCCTTGTCAGCATCAGCTGCTGGTTCGGAAGCAACAGCATCGACACTGGGACCGTCGAGCTTGGGAGCTTCTGAGGTCTCTGCAGGATTTGCCACCTCAGCTTCTGCTTCTGCTGGTTCTGCCTTTTCTGCTTCATTTCCCTCAGCCTTTTCTGCCTCAGCTGTCTGAGGCGCTTCCTCCTCCTCCTTCCCATCTCCCTCCGGCTGCGCTTCGGTCGACTCCGCCGCTTTCTTTTCATCTGCGGGTGCGGCTCCACCCTGGCAGTGAGGTCAGGATTTGATTGAGGTGGACTGTGAGTTATTTTTTGTGGGTATTTCAACTCTAGGTGAGGCGAGTGCTGTTTCCGTCCTCAGCAGGAGGATTCTTACAGTTTTCCAGGCCTTGCCGTCGCCTGCCTTTCCATCTCCTGTCATCAGCTGGAGTGCGTCACGACAGTTTCATCCGATGTTTGATGACTTTTCGCGGCTTTTCATGATGTTTCATGATCTGTCTGATTTTGCGAAGCCTTTCTGAATGACCTTCAGACCTAGAAAGCAACCAATTGATAATCCAGGTTGGTTCCAGTAGTCCCCCACCTTATAGTGATCCCACGAAAACTGGGTACACTCAGACACTAGGTTCTTTCAAGTTGGTGCAGCTGAAATCCAAAATCACTAGTCAAGATATAATCCGCATCCTGCACCTTGGGGGACAGAAATATTGAGCTATGCAAACCCACAAATGACGCTGCTTCACAACCTCCTAACACACTGAAAGGGTGGAAGGATGTGGAAGGGGACGCATCTAGCCTTTGGGGAATCAAGAAGATCTTTTGCATCGGCTACTGTCAGGCGAGTTCTGCTAAAATGACCTCTCCATTCCTATGTTCGCGGTCGCTGAAGCTCGTCGTTGAACACCCCCTCACGCTTATCACCTGCCTTAGATTACAAGTTCATTTGATGACACAAATATATCCTTATATTAAATAATTAGAATGATATTGGTAACATTATGTAAAATATTAGGTCCAATTACTGTATTCCTCCGTATTCCTTCTATATTTTATATAGCTCATGATTTTTACAAAAGAAACAGAAAGCCGTGCCACTGGGTCCGCCTTCGTTGGGCTTCCGCTTGCCCTGGCAAGCGGGAATCTGGGAGGCCACCAACTTCTGGAGAATCCAACCATTGGTTTAAGGGAAAATCTTAACCGGAAACCCATGGCTTTTTACCATCAAATTGTTTGGGCTTTCCGGTGTAAATTTTCCCATCATCCAATTCTATGAAAATGTTCAACAAGGAGGGTCCTCTTGACTTCATGAAAAGTATCTCACAATCAGAACAGCGGGGAATATGCATCTTGTTCTCTTTGGACTGCATCATTTTGTCTGAAAATAGGCTACCCCCAAATCCACTGACTGGCTTGTCTTTTCCTGCATGTTAAAATTGCCATGTTAAGGATTTATACCTTGTTCAGACACACCCAAATATCGGATTGGTTACATATCCTATGTATCCCCATTTATGGCTGGCTAAAACCCCTATCTAAACCCCACATGCTTGTTACATCATTCTATAGTATGTTGATGGTCAACCCCTCCCATTTTAAGAATGTGACTGGTTCATCCTCCATGTTTGTTGGTTAAAACCCCTATAAATTCCAAGATCTTGTTGAAGTTTAGGCGCGTTAGCGCCTTCCCTCCTCTCCTCCGGGGCCGCTTCGACATGTTATCGCCTTGGGACATCACCAACGCGGGCTTGGACCGCAAGGGCTGGGGCTGGGGGAACTTGCTTAAGTGATAAAGAAGTACTTATTTTCTAAGCAGAGAAAAGTAATGGGAAGGTGACCAGCAAATATGGGAGAGAAGCTGAAAAAGCTCGCTGGATACACCAAACAAGTCTGGGGATGTCATCAATCGAGTGGTCGCTACATGAGTTTCACCAACCAAGAGTGACGCTTTGTCATCATCCTTTAAGAGTGCAATAAATCGGGTGTCAAAACCCCTATTTTGAGACAAACCCATATATTCTTGTTATTCACTGGTAATATCAGATATCCCAATGTCTGATGGGTGAGTCATGTAAAAAATCCATTTTGACGAATTAAATCTTCAATCAATGTATATATATATACATATATCTGTATCTATGTCTACATCTACATTATGTCTATATTCTAAATCTATATCTACATCTACATCTATATGCATATATCTATGTCTACATCTATATTTATATATATATACATGTCTACATCTATATCTATATCTATATATCGATTTGTACATCTATATCTATATCTATATTCCATATTCTATTTTCTCTTTTCTATATGATGTGTATATGTCTTATATATACACACAGTATACATATCCATGCACCACCACTTCAGCTTCACTAGGTTTTCCAACCGTTGGCATCATCACCTCAGACCAGGCCGCTGTAGAGGAGTTGCTATTGCAGAGGACCCAGTAGTGATTTAATGGGAGATGAATGGGATAAATGGAGGCTTCATGGGATAAAAACTAGGAGATACCCAGGAGATAGCCAGGAGTCAAACCTGGCTTTCTGGAAAAAAAAACATAGGAATGGATGACTTTCCCAGCTATACACCTCCATTTTGCTTAAGTCCTTGTGAATTCTGAGGCACCGAGCCGTCTCCCCCGCCTCCTCTCTTCTGACCGGGCCTCAGGTTGGCCAGGAGATGCGACTATCAGAGACTGTAGAAAGCCTGTGCATGGAAGAAATCCTGCACCATTTGGTAGATGCTCTCTCACATTGTAATCCCATCATCTACAATGCTTCAGAATTGTCAAACCAACTGGTGCATCCACCAGTATATTATATGTAATAATAATCATAGTATACAGTATCTGGGTAAATTATAATATTTCACTAACCTGAATTAAGGCCATTTGGGGATGATTCCCCTTACTAACCATGATTCCCAGTGAGGTCGCAGTGAGCTCGTTATAATTTACCCAGAATCATAGTATACAGTATACATACATACATATATATATAATAACATATATATATACTATATTATACTATAATAGATATGTATATAATCATCATCATCCCCACTGAGTCGCCTTACCTCGAGCCGTCTCTGCGACGGATGTCACGGGCCTGAGGGTACCCGTCCTGGCGAAGGCCCCGGCGACGGCGACGGCGACGTAGCCATAGTAACATGTAGAAATATCCCAATGGAATTGGGTGATAACTGAGGATGTTTTCACCAGTTATCCCAGTTATACATAGTTATACTATGTTGTACTCACTTAGCCTGTTATAACTACTTAGCAAGTTCCATCAGGCTTAACTGAGGCTTTTCCAGGGCTGTGGATAGTAGGCCCATCTTTCTATGGTTGGTTGTACAAAAATGGGTTGGGGTCGCACCATTTTGAGGATACCCAGCTGTTCCCGAACTTTTGCTGTAAGTTTTGCCCTATGATAACCAAACATTGACAAACCACCATAGTTTAAACAATATTACTTGTCCAAATGTTTGCTGTTTGAGTTGGCCCATTGCCATGCTAAACACACCAGAACTATGCTCTAGGTGCCCGGTACGGCAGCAGTTCCTTGAAATGATATGTTGTCTTGGCATATCCCCATAGACAAGGGCGTCACGAATGGCTATTGCCCCATGTTGGTCAAGGTCAAGGTTGGTGCCATACCTGGAATATATAGAAAATTATAGGTTTATTGCCCATCAAACTTGACATTTTGGGATATCTCCCCGTTTTGGGGGACCCACATCCAAAAATGACCAGAAGTTTTGGGGGTTCCCATGTACCTCACAATTTTGAAAAGCACCTCCTAATCCACATCCCATGTTGGTAGTGACTTGGGGAATTGTTTTTCAGCGCCCGAACTCCGCGGCTCCTTGTTGGTATCCACCAGAAAATTGAGTTCCTCACCTTAGCGACAGGATCAAACCACGATAAAAAGTGGATTTGCTTCGGACCACAAAACGTAAAACCAGTGGATTCCAGAAATGGTGGATTTGATTTACCAATGGGATAATAAAAAAATCATGTTCAATAGATCCAATTTATGCAATTCCCTTTTCTGGACATCGATGCGTGTAGAGATTACATGACACCAAACCTCACACGCCACCATACTTTCCTCATCTGAGGCCCCCACCAACCTCGAGGTCCCCAATTTGTGCCTGCACGAGCCATCGCAGGATGATAAACCCTACTTTCTGACAAACCCGTTGGGTTGGTTGGTATGTATAGATGAGCAAGCCACCTGAGCAAGTGGAAAAGAATCCTACTTCGAAGGTCACCTAACATCCCGGTATCCTGTGTCGAGCCATCTGGATGAATCTCCATATGGGGAACGCCCTAAGTTTGGCATAGGCCCTGCATCCACCGGTGCCTTGTGGACGTAGACATCCCTGGTGTAGTGTCGACGCACCTGGCTCTGTTTAACCGTCTGTGGGGGGATGAATTTATGGAACACCCTGTAGTTGCCAACACCAAAAATCATCAAGAATCTTCTGCACTTTTTGGCACCAGACTGGTTGGACCCTTGAAAGACCTCAAAATTGAACTGTATTGGCCTTTCAATTTTGCTACAAAGAGCTTGATCCATAGTTCCTTCTGAACGATCAGCTCAAATTGGAAAGACGTGATACCCGTACACTGCTTCAACTCTCGATGTCTGACTTTTACCAGCCTTCCAATTCTGTCAAACAGCCGCAAAGACACCCTACAGGCCACATCACTGAACCCGCAAAAATGCGTGGAATTGGTGGGTGCCAGAATGCTGATTCAAAAGCGGAGAAGGCTAGAAATGTCAGGGATTTTTCAACTACACTCTTGTTGGTAACTTTGCCAACGATCAAACACAAGGACTTTGCCTCATGTCACAGAATCCAATAGTTTATCATCATCTTCCCATTAAAATATCCACAAATTGGATCAAATTGGTGCATACCCACTTTTGAGCCAAGCCATTCCCATTTTTTGCAGCCACTTTCACACGGCATCTGCTTGCCCTCTGGCTCGCTGCAAACACACCAGAATCGCACGGTATTGTCGCTTCTCTTGGTCATCCAGGGCCCTTCCCAGCTTCCTCGGATCAGACCCACACAACCTCACCGGTCGTTGCCATAAACCATCCCCAATGATCAATCTTTCGGTGGTGATATTGGGGAAATATGCTCAAATCATCCCAAGAATCAGGGTCTACACAATTTCGACCACTATTGGGATGGTTTGTTAGTGGATCCCCCAGTCAAACTCGACTCTGAAAGTCAGGGAATTTCCGGAATCGATGAACCTCCAATCAATCCCTGCAGGGCATGGAACTTTTGGCCTTGGCATGATACGTTCCAAGCCTTTTCCTTGGGCAAACGGGGTATTAGAGGAGCCCCAAGTTTGGCTGGTCTTCAGTACAGAACCATGAAATTGTGGACGGAATGTCAAGAATTTCGAACCAAAGCCAGTGGTTTTCTCATCCATTACCCAGGAACAGCGTATCTCGAAGGCTACGCAAGTCATCCCGCTCTCCTCTTATGCTTCCGGTCCAAAATGCTAGATAACCCTACCATCACACCCCTCGAAACCTTTCATGAAACCTCTAAAATTATCCAGAAAACTCCCAAATATGTCCAAAAGAATCCTCTTCCAGACCTCCAGGAACATTTGCTGAGGATTTTTCGGGTTTTTCCATGGTTTCATCACGCTTTTCAGCAAGGATCCATTCGGCCCATCCCAGCGCCGAATAATTCTTGCCCTTCTTCTCTGGGTCCTCGGCTGGAACGGTAGGCGTGTCCCATAAAAAGAACTGCTATACACCTGGTTTATGACTATGATTACTAAGTCATTACTATGGCTACTCACCAATATCAAGTGGGATGATCCCAGTGTTGTGTTTTTGATCAATGGAGAACCTTTCTGGGTGTACGTCAACTTCAAGGCCACAGCAGGTCAACTTCCAAGCGATCATGTAGCAGGTCATCCATAAAAACCTCCGGTATCCCCTTCCAAAATAGCCCGTAATTCTGTTGGAATCGTTTTGGAAAACCCCAAAAAATCAACACGTGGCAAGAATAGTAAATCACCATGTCAGCCGGCCAACACAAATCCCCATGCTACACCAACCTGTCCGCAGCCAAGGAGCTACGCCCTGCTCGACATAGTCCATCACACATTTCAAGCAACCATCACGCGCCGCAAAGCGCAGGCCGTGGTCCTCGGTGATGCTGCGGCTGGGGGCAACTGGCAGGTGATGGAGGTTGCAACATGATATATAAATGTATTGTATATATATATATATGTATTATATATATATATATATGTACATAGATAGATAGATAGATAGATAGATAGATAGATAGATAGGTAGATAGATAGATAGATAGATTAGGATAGATAGGATGTATAGATGGATAGATGGATAGATGGATAGATGGATGGATGGATGGATGGATGGATAGATAGATAGATAGATCGATAGATCGATAGATAGATCGATAGATAGATAGATAGATTAGATAGATAGATAGATAGATAGATAGATAGATAGATAGATAGATAGATAGATAGATAGATAGATAGATAGATAGATAGATAGATATAGATAGATAGATAGATTAGGATAGATAGGATGTATAGATGGATAGATGGATAGATGGATAGATGGATGGATGGATGGATGGATGGATAGATAGATAGATAGATCGATAGATCGATAGATAGATCGATAGATAGATAGATAGATTAGATAGATAGATAGATAGATAGATAGATAGATAGATAGATAGATAGATAGATAGATAGATAGATAGATAGATAGATAGATAGATAGGTAGATAGATAGATAGATAAATATATATATATATTCGTATCATATTATTATGAATTGTATATGTGTATATGCAAATGTATGCATGTATTGATGTATATATTTATATATGTATGATATATGTATGATATATGTATGATATATGTATGATATATGTATGATATATGTATGATATATGTATGATATATGTATGATATAAGTATGCATATAATGTTGTAATAATACATTAGAAGATTATCCAGAAGTCTAATTAGGTGGGGGGCACGTCATGGTAGGTAACAAAAGTTTTGGTTGGTTATTCTTCTGCACAGTTGCGTTTGCTGTCAAACAACATCAGTGAAAGCTGGGCCAATAACACAAAGATTGGCCAAGTTAACAACTACATAATCGAGTCAGCAACGCCAGACCAACAACTATATCGCGCGAGTGAGAAACTACACAGGCAAAGCAACCCATGAGGCCAAATGGTTTACACTCTGAAGTCTTGCAAACAGCCATGGAGGAAGCAGGCATGTGGATTTGAAAATTCCGAGATCCAAAGTCCCACGCATTGCTGTTTCAAACTGCAATGCACCCTGTTATTATTAACTGTCATAGATTGCTGTGCATCCAACTATCCAGCATCCAAACTTTCAAGCCAACAGGGCGACCTGTTGGGGTCCCAATTCAAAAAGAAACTGCAAATGTGGACGACAACAACACCAACCAACAAGCAACAAGCAACAACCAACAACCAACAAGCAACAACCAACCCTACCATTTTTCTTCAAAACAAACCAAGCCCTGAAGGCAACACCGCCGAAGGCACGTTGCTGTCCTTGGGCGGCTCCTTCTTGTGCCGCTTCGTTGGATCATTGCAGCTCTGCGCATCCCCCAGAGCCACCGGATCCGCCGGTGGTTGCCACAGGGCCGCGGGGACCTCCTCACCTTGCTGATCTGAACCTAACCATTAGATATATGTATATATATATATTATATTATATATATATGTTTTTTTCTATGTATCATTGTATATTATTGTATATTTTTCTACATTGTACTGTATATACAGTGTATACAGTAACAATATGTAACAATGATGGTTCTATTTTCTATGGTCATTTTTAGAGCAATATTCATCATCCGTTTCATGATGATAACAATATTACGTTAGGATGTCACTTTTTGGGGAGGATGGACTGGGAGACGGTGAGTTTTTGGTGATAAATAGGATCAGTACCTCCAAAGAATAGGTGATAGAACCGAATATTCCAGGAGTACTCCGAGTGGCCACATAAGTCCAAGCCCTGCTGGAAGCAAAAACGGACCAACTGGGCTCGGAAGGACTGATTCGTCAAAATGGTGCCTCGCTGTTTCATGCTCTCCGCCACAGCAGCGTAGAGAGGCACCTTATACCTCGGTGTACCCAGGCTGGACCAGGTCGATCGGATTTGCAAAGGATATATCTGTGAGTGTGGCAGTTTGGTGCATGTTTTTGGCACTTGGCATGTCTCACTTTCCTTGCACATCGCAGCTGTGCACAGTTCGAATCTAGCAAAAAGGCTGCGCCTGGGCAGCGACCTGATTTGAGCCCAATTAGAACCTTTTCTGGTTGCTACCTTTGCGTCACTCCGCATTGGTAGCGGAGCCCCACGTACGGGGCCATGGCGGGTCAACATGTCCCTGTGCCGAGTTGGGACGACCCTGCGGCTGAGCCGGTTGATGGCGGCGGAGCCGCGGCTGGCAGAGCCGGCATGGGAGCAACCGGCTGCGCCGGAGATCAAGCTGGGAGTCCGACCCAGCCGCAGTTCGTGACACCTGGCTTCGGACTACCTACTGGAGCTCCACTTCAAGGCCTACAAGCTGGACTACCACCTCAGGGCTTTGGACAACAAGGGATGGCGCATCAACAGCAACAAGTCCCACTTCGAGGCCCAGTGCCGGGGATGCCAACGATGCCACAGAATCTACTCCCGCAAGGGATGCTGCCGATGCCGCAAATGATGCCCGTGATGGGACAAGGACCACAAGCGTTCCCAATGATGCCGGCAGCGCAGCAGATGATGATGCCCACGCAGGTGCCCAATCTACTGCCAATGATGAATCCCCAGATGATGCCGGGATCTATGACGTCCAACCCAGGATGGTGGAATGTGCAGGATATGATGGCATCTGTAGCCTCAACTGGCTCATGGACATTGCCTCCTGCGAACAAAGGTGAAGTGAAGGGCAAGTCAAAAGGGGAGCAGAAGGGTAAGCCGAAGGAAGGGCCGGCGAAAGCAAGGCCGAAGAAGAAGCTCCCGCAGCCACTGGCCAAGACCAAGGCTGAACCGCCCGATGACGGAGGAGATGACGACTATGAGTATGAGTACACGTATGAGAGTTACTCTGAGGCTGAGGAGAATAACCCTGAGGAGGAGACAGCCACCAATGACCCTACGCTGAGGTCATCGCAGCTCAGCTCAAGGGCGGCCTCGGTGGATGAGAGTGCCGTGAAGCGCGAGCAGGGCAGTCCACCAAAGACCAAAGCCCGAACTGCAGCGAAGTCAAAGCTGACGCCTAGCGGCAGTGCACCCGGCAGCGTCCGTGGTAGTGTTCCCGGCAGCGTCCGAGGAAGTGCGGCAGCGTCCTCTGATGGCAGCGCCAATACAGACGAGGTCCGACAACTCCTGCAGAAGAGTATGAAGAGACAGGCTGCCGATCGAGGAAGGCCAAACCTCACTTCGGTCAAGCTTGACCAGTTCAGAGGCAATCGCACAGCCTACAAGGATTGGAAGAAGACCCTCAAGGCTCAGCAGGCCTTGTACAAGCTGACGGAGGAGGAATTAGCAGTTCTGGTGTACCTCAACACCGCAGGAGAAGCAAGGGACATCGTCAACCAATTGGAGATTGAGGATCTCCAAGAACCTGGCGGTTTAGGAAGGATCATGAGACTTTTGGATGACGCATATGAGAAACGAGCAGATGAAAGGTTTGAACAGAAGCAGGAGGAGTTCCAAACCTACCGTCGGGCACACGGTGTGTCCATAGCGGCTTACCTCTCAAAGCTCAAGAGACTCAAAGATGAGTACTTGAGAGAAGATACAGAGACAAAAATCAGCGACAAAAGCTTCGCCCAGAGAATGCTGGCGAGAGCAGCGTTGTCGAAGCGCGAGCGCATGGAGGTATTCTTTGCCTCGGGGGGCAAATACCGATCCGATAGGATTGAGAAGGTCCTCCGGTTTCGCCATGCAAACTTGCATGTTGAAGAAGCTGAGAAGTATCAAAGCCGAGGAGCACAAGGAGACCTGAGGTACCGCCCCGCGAAGAAGACCTACCGGCAGAGCCGAGGCCATGGAGGATATGGTAAAAGGCGCCACGGTGCCCATGTGGCCGAAGCTGGCGAAGGAGAGACAAAGGAGGAGGAAGAGTCCTTCGAAGAAGAGGAAGATGATGAAGACCTCGACAATGAAGACCTGGAGCAAGAAGCTTATCCAGCCGATGCCCGCGGAGAGCAGTGGGATGACGATGAAACAGAGCAGGAAGAAGAAGAAGAGTGGACTGTGCATGAGCTCAAGGATGCTTATGCGGCTGGATGGAGGGCCAAACAGCAGAGCTCCGAGATGAGAAAGGGGCGTGGCTACAAGGGCCAAGGCAAGAACAAGAAGGGCAAAGAGAGGCCCCCAGACTTCAGGAAAGTTGAGGATCGGAAGAAGTCTTCGAAATGCGCAGCGTGCGGCAAGTATGGCCATTGGCGTGGTGACGCCATTTGCAGCAAGACCCAGAGCGGAGAGGTGCCAGCGAGATCGACAGGAGCATCCTCAAAAGGGAGCTCATCGGTCAAGGAAGAGGCTGGAACCCTCTTTACGACCAAGGAGGAAACAGAATCTCCAAAGCGAGGAGATGACCATGGCCGAGTAAATGTGTCTAGGGTCAACTGGACCTTCATGGTTGGCACTGGCGGCTGGGATCTGCTGGAAGAGTACGAGAGTGAGGAATCGGGATCCTCGAGCAGTTCTGAGGAGTTGGCCCCAGCGCTGGTAGCAGCACCGGCTTCTGCTGGACGGCCGCCAAAAAGCAAGAAGACCAAGATGAAGCTTCGAGCCGTCCTCACGGCCTTGGAGCAAGCTGTTGAGGATGAAGAAGAAAAGAAGAAGCTCAGGCGAGCACGTCGAAAGCAGAAGGCCAAGAAAGAGGATGCTGAGATGGCTGTGGGCCCTGAAGAGATCTTGGCTATCCTGCCGAACCTCACCAAGGCCGAGAAGAAGACACTATTGAAGCAGCTGATTAATGAGGAGGAGGAAGACGCCGCACGGCATGTCCCAGAGGAGTTTCCTGTGCAGAGGAGACAGGGATATCATCAGGCAGAGCCTGTCCGAGGAGCAACAACGAAGTCGCGGGCTGCGCCCAGAACGCCATCTCTGGCTGCGTCCAGTACACCATCTCTGGCCGCGTCCAGTAGTGCAGGGCCAAACACAGAAGATGTACCCTTGCCGGTGAGGAAGAAGCGACTGGAGGAGTTTCGTCGCCAATTGTACGACAATGCCTTGAATGCAAGAGGCAGAATCCTGCTGTCAGAAGCTTCGGACATTCCCCGTGGAGCACAAGAAGCATGCACACATGACTACTCCCTTCTGAAATGGGGAGCAAATGGGTCAGCGCATTGGGCTGACTGTACCAACTGCAAGTTGAAGAAGGTGCTCTATTGGAGCAAGATGCATGGAAGCCTGATGGCAAACACGGCGGAGGATGAGGAGCTTCCCACAATGGATCTGATCCTAGACACGGGATGCAGGACGGCAGTAGCAGGCCAACGGTGGCACGAAAGATATCAACGTCACCTGAGAGCTTTGGGCCTGGAATGGACCACCGTCGAGCATGAGGAGATCTTCCGTTTTGGAGCAGGAAGCCCAGTTTTGTCAACGGAAGCAAAGGTGTACCCGATTTGGGTTGGAGAAACCAGATCTTGGCTGCGATTGGCAGTGGTGGAGTCCGAGAAGGACAAGCGGGTTGCGGACTGTCCAGCCCTTGCAGGACCGTCGGAACTGGCACGATGGGGTGTGCGAATGGATTTTGCAAAGCAAGGAATATCCATCAATGGAGGCAGCTGGCAGACTTTGAGGTTGTCGCCGTCTCGACACCCCGTGCTGAATGTCTTGCCCCGCAGGGGTGCCACCATGGACCAGTGGAGAACGCCAGATTTGGCGGAGTTGAAGCAGCGACTGGAGGTGGATCCATACAGTATGGCTCTGATTCAAGAGCAGATTACAGCGATCGAGAACGAAATGGAGCTGGAAGCTTCCAGCGAGGAGGATTCCCGAGAGACTGTGGAGCTGGACAATGAAGAATTTGATGAGGCAGCGGCCTTGTGGCAAGAAAGGATGGACGAAGAGGCCATTCGCAAATGGGACGAGCTGGGACTGCCGGCAGAGGCGTTCCGAGCTGATCAAGGTGCCAGCGACACGGAAGAAGGGACCTCTACTGGCACAATTTCCGATGCCAACTCAATTTCGGAAGAAGATGCCAATGATGTCCAATCAGAGGACAGCGAAGGAAGCAGTGAGGAGTCTACGGAGCATGAGGCCATTTTGGTCGCTGAAGCCGGCTGCGCCGACGAAGAAGTGCTCACAAAAGGGCAAAAGAGAAGATTACTGGCTGCGTCCAAGACCATTGGGGAGGCTGCGAGTTATGAGGTGGATCGCCGGAAGCCACCACTCAGGCGGAGCCTGCGGATGAGCCTCACCTGGAAGTTGATCGAGATCTACACCTGGTCTTGCATGGTGACCAGAGTGGCATATGCCCGCGGATGGGAGACGTTCGAGCCAGTGACTTTGCCTGGTTGGGACATCCGATCTCCAGAAGTCCAACGCCAAGCTTTTGCCTATCTGGAAAAGATCGACCCTGATGTGATAGTTGTGGCATGGCCTTGCGGTCCTTGGAGCCCTCTTCAGCGGCTCAACGTCAAGACGCCACAACAGAGGAGAGCGCTGAGAAGGAAGCGCATAGATGCCAGGAGGACACTATTGAGTTTCACGAGGAAAGTGGTCCTGTGGCAGAGGAGGAGAGGCAAAGCTGTGCTGGGTGAGAACCCACATCCAAGTTTAGCTTGGGAGACCGAAGAGATTCAGGAGGCATTTCATGGATGTGCCGAAGCTGTGGCGGATCAATGCCGCTATGGGCTTGTTCATCCAGTGAACAAGGTGCCACTGAGGAAGAGGACGAGATTCATGGGCAATGAAGAGGTGGTAGCACCACTCAGGCTGAAGTGCGACGGAAGCCATGAGCATTGGCCAATAGAGGGCAAGTTCAAGGATGAGAGTGGGAGATGGCAAGCTCTCAGTGAATGGGCTGGAGGTTATCCCATTGCACTTTGCAACGCCATCATGGATGGCGCAGAGAACTTTATGAGGAACCAGCCAAATGTCCTGGTCGAGGATCTTGGAGAAGAAGGTGTCATGTCGGAAGGTGACATGATTGATGGCGATGATGCCGTTCGAGAAGAGGAGCAGGTCCTGGATGAAACACTGAAGAAGGATGAAGAAGACCTGCAGCAGGAAATGGATGACGACCAGAGACATCCAATTCCACGAGAAGTGCAGAAGGCTGTGGAATTTTCCCATCGCCAACTGGGCCATCCGTCCAGAAGTACATTGGTGAGAATGCTCAAGATGAGCGGGGCTACGGATGATGCAATCCGCTATGCCAAGCGCTGGCAGTGGCCCGTATGTGCACAAAGGGCTGCGCCCAAGCACCCACAAGCGGCTGCGCCGTCGGTGCGACCCTACGGGTTCAATTTGCATCTTCACATCGACATCAAGTACGTCTATGATGCCCGTCGGAAACGCTATGCCTGCTTGAGTATGCTGGACCTTGGAACGGTCAAGCACGATGCGGTGATGATCAAGACTAAGCAGAGTCAGTATGTTGCCCACAAGTTTTTCCGACACTGGATATCCATCTATGGGCCTCCAGCAAAGATCACAATGGATCAAGGTGGGGAGTTCGAGAAGACCTTTCTGCTCTACCTCGAACAAATGAGTATCCCCACGGACATCACAGCTTCTCATGCAGGGTGGCAGCTTGCAGCAGGAGAGCGACATGGAGGTTTGCTGGCAGATCTGATGCAGGCGATTGTGCATGAGCATAGCCTGGAGGGCTACCATGCCATGAAGGAGGGTTTAGCAGCAGCCGTACAAGCGAAGAACGCTACCCTCACGAAAGATGGCTTTACGCCCAATCAACGAGTCTTGGGATATGAGTGCAAATGGCCGACCCTCAATGATGAGGAAGTCAAGCTCTCCTTCGCGGAAGGTTTGAGCGTGGAGAGCGAGGTATCCAGAGCTCATCGTATGAGGACCACTGCCAGAGTAGCATTGATCAGGAACGACGTGAGAGAAAAGATGAGGAGATCAGTGCTGAGAAAACCAGCAGTATCCCAGTCTGGGCCATTCGTCCCTGGAGCTCAGATTTACTTCTGGGTCCCGAGCTCACAGAAGGCCGTGAGGTATCGGAAGGGAGGCACATGGCGGGGACCTGCAACAGTGCTCACGAGGGAGAAGAGCAAACGCTACTTCATCTCATGGCGAGGAAGGTTACTTCTGGTCGCCGAGGAGAACATGCGCCTCTCAACGAAAGAGGAGCTTGCTCTAACGGAGGCCGTCAAAGAAGATATGGACAATGTGGGTGATGCCTTGAGAGACGGCAATATCCCCAATCTCTTTCGAGATCTCCGACCTCGAGCACCACCTCCAAGAAGGCCAACCCGAAAGAGGAAGCCTGCACCACCAGAGCCTGAGGAATCAAAGCGTGCCAGGCTGATGATGCAGGGTACCAGAGCTGTGAGGAACTTGATGCAAGACAGAGTACAGAGGGCCGCACAACTACAGCAGCGGAGGACGCGCCAAGTGAGGCTTGGAAGAAGGCAGCGCCATCAATCAGCACCTCCAGCAGCAGCGGCTAGTGCATCAGCACCGGCTGCGCCGGGAGAGGATGAAGAGGAAAGAACTCTGGCTGCGCCAGCGCTAGAAGATTCCAGAGATGTGCCAAAGCGCAGAAGGCAACGAAGGCAACTTGCGCTTGAGGATAGAGAGCCGGCCGCGTCCGAGCATGAGGAAGAACAAGATGAGCCGGCTGCGTCCGAGCACGAGGAACACCAAGCAATCGAGGATGTTCCGGCAGAGCCGAGAGCAGAAGAGGTACCAGTCCCTGAGATTGAGGACTCTGAGGAGGATGAGGAGCAGCGAGGACAGGCGCCGGCAGCGGCCGCGGGACCTACTGAGGAGGAGTTCCAGGCAGAGCTGGCACGACAGCAGTCAGAGGCACACAGGCGAATGCTGCTGGATGATGTGCCCGCACCACTGAAAAGGAGACTTCATCAAGAAGATCAAGAGCCAGCAGCACCACCTGGAAAAAGAGCAAGAGTGACGGAGTCGCTTGTGGTTCAGGTGATGCTTGGGACTTTGCACACAGAGGATGGCAGAGCCAATGAGTGGGTGACTCAATATGAGTTGGGCCTTTTGAGGGAGCTGACAGGCCTGCCCCTGACTTCTGCACGACTGCATCGACAGCCGAGAAAGAAGCTGGCACGGCCACCAAAGTTGGCAAGCAGGGCAAGGCTGAGCATTCTCATCGGTCAGGACCCACGAGATGCCTTTGTGGTGGAAGAGAACACCAAGGAGGTGGAACAGAATCCACGCCGCAAGGCGAGTTTTCCATGGCGTGGCATCTCCATGTACTACAAGGAAAAGCCTGCGAATCGAGATGAGCGGGTGAAATCCTACGTGGAGAAGGATGGAGAGATCTATGAGGTCAAATGGAGCCGAAGACAGAGGAGAGCCTTCGAACGAGAATGGCAGGCTGAACTGAAGGATGTTTTGCTGAGTCAGGTGATGCTGCTCAAGATGAAACAGAGTGGAAAGGAACTGGACCCACGCTTCTTCAATGAGGAGGAGAAGAAGCTCTTTCGAGAAGCAGATCGCAAGGAGTGGTCCCAGTGGATTCAGAATGGTGTGGTGAGGAGGCTTACACCTGAGGAAAAGGGCAGGGTACAGAAGTACAACGTGTTCCGATCGCCAATGAGGATGGTTCGCACCAACAAGCAGCAAAAGATGCTGCTGCCGATATTGGCCAAGAGCCGATTGGTGATTCCTGGACACACAGATCCCAACTTGGGATTCTTCAGGACGGATAGTCCGACTACGTCCTTGACCTCCGTCCGATTGGCCAAAGCAGTGGGCCAATTTCGGAACTGGACCGTGTGGTCTTTTGATGTGACCACTGCGTTTTTGAGTGGTTTGGAGACGCAGCGGGAGCTCTATGTGAAGGCCCCAGTGGATGGCCTACCACCCACCGATGGCTGGGATGCCGTTCTACCCTATGAGTTGCTGAGGGTGCTGAAGTCGGCATATGGATTGACCGAGGCACCACGCCTTTGGTATCTTCGTGCTGTGGAGTTGATTCAAGACAGCACTGAGGGAGATCCCAGCAGCTCGAGCCACTTTCGTGGCATCAGAAAATGGAGAGAGCTACGCGATCCTTTGCTTGCATGTGGATGACGGCCTGCTACTAGGTCACCCCAAGGATCCTCGCTACTTCAAGCTCAAGGAGGAACTCAATAGACTCTTTCGAATCAAAGAGTGGAAGCAGGTGCCACTTACCTTCTTAGGTGTGGATATGCGCACCGGCAAGCGACCTGGCTTGTATGATGACATGAGTGCCTATGTCAAGGGTATTAAAGTGCCAGAACCTCAACAGAAGGGAGGTGCTGATCCCTTGGTGCCGGAGGATGTGACGCGGTACCGGCAGCTCACTATGAGGTTGCGCTGGCCGGCTCAGCAAGCCATGCCGCAGAAGCTCTATGAGGTGAGTGCCCTTGCGCAGAGGGTGAACAAGGCCACCTATGATGATTTCAAAGAAGCAGTGAAACTGCATGGGAGTTTTCTGGAGGAGGTTGAGGCGGAGAGAAGTCACCTCTACTACCCGCCTATGAAAGGAAAGCCCTATGTGCTGAGCTTCTTTGATGCGTCGCTTGGAAAGGAAGAAGATGGAAGGTCGCAACTGGGTGGAATTCATTTCTTGACCACCGATGGTGTGAAGAATGGTCCACAGCTGGCCATACCCATTGAATATCAGACTTCCAGGTCGACGAGGGTGGTGAGAAGTTCAATGGCCGCAGAGAGCAACAGCATGTCTTTGACGGTTGACCGCCACTTGTACATCAGGATTCTTTTGGATATCTTGTGGACAGGCAACACTGAAGTCAAAGAGGGTTGGAGAGCGAAGCTCAAGCATGGAGGAGGCCTGGTGACCGACGCGAGGTCGCTGTATGACCACCTACATACAACAGGTCAGATACCTTCAGAAAGACAAACTATGTTGGACCTGCTCGTGGCAAAGGACATGCTCGAGCAGAAGGCATTCGAAGTCTTTTGGGTACCAACCCACAGGCAGTTCGCTGACATGCTCACCAAGAAGATGCGTGGCACCTTGTGGGAGCAGTTTTGTCAGGAGAACACCGTGTCGCTGAAGGAGACCGAAGCAGAACGAAAGCTTGAGGAGCACAGGCAGCGCCTAAGAAAGGAACAACGGCAGCGCCGTAAGAAAAGATTTGGCAGCGCCAAAACGAGCCCTGGCAGCGCTAGTACATCGCACAGAACTGGCTGCGCCAGCTAATTCGACATGCCAACACTCCCCTTTTGGGATGTGAGTGTGGCAGTTTGGTGCATGTTTTTGGCACTTGGCATGTCTCACTTTCCTTGCACATCGCAGCTGTGCACAGTTCGAATCTAGCAAAAAGGCTGCGCCTGGGCAGCGACCTGATTTGAGCCCAATTAGAACCTTTTCTGGTTGCTACCTTTGCGTCACTCCGCAATATCATCTCTAGGGTGACCTTTTGATCCTGTTGATCGAGAACAAAATCAGATTACCAATTGGTTAGATTCTCCAGCCTCTTGAATCAATCATAGCTACTTTTTGGGGGTCTTGAGGTACTTCCATGAATTGTGCTGCCTGGTGCTGCTCGCATCAATCACACAATGAGAATCTATGAACTTCTCTGTGTCGTCACCACAGGTGCTTTTTAGGTGGTTGAGCCAACCTTCCCAAAGTCATTTGTGGGGACCGAAAACAACCTATACATGAATGTATGTATAATTATACATACATATTATATATATATACTATATTCTTATATGATTAATTACAATTCAATACGTACATATACATATACGTATGCAGACATGTTCAAAGCATGTTGAAACAGGGGATCAGGGAAATACTTAGTGTATCATAAATTGCATCCAGATTTCACTGCGGTTAAATACCCATCTGGATTGGCTAAATCTCCACTGGTTGGTAAATAGGTATGTTCACGAGCTATCACAATGCCCAATAAACCAGGCGGTTCGGAAAATAGGATACTCCAAAACCCTCTGGTCAACTTGTCAACATCGTTCCCATTCAAAAAAATGGCCATGGATTTTTCTTTGTGTTCCCCGCACTTTCCGACAAACCCAGGTAGTTCTTCAACCCCAACCAGTGCCTACGTTCCCAGCATCGCCAAGACACTGCGTTGTCAAAAAGGCCACGACACAGGCGGCACTGCGGTTGACCCCACCCCAGCAGTGCACCAAGACGCCATTGTTCGTCTCTTGCGCCAAGGCAGCGTTGATGATGCCAAATGCCACCTGTACAACCTGATGGGACCCATATGGAGACAAATTCATGTGTATGTATGTGTATTGTGTATATATATATATTATGTATTTTATGTATATACACACATACATAGATAGTGGTAAATGTATACCATTATATACCTACACATGTACTTTTTTTATGAGGGATTTGACGCAAGCGACATGGCGAATTCAACCATCACGAGTGGATTTTTGGGTGTCCAAATGGGAGATGGGCCCCATCATATGGTCCAAAAAAAATATGGGAAACTCGTGGCATTGGGGATACCCTATTTTCGGACAAAGCCAATAGTCCTACCTGCGCGGAAAAATTTTCCCAAAGGTGAAAGAATTTCTCTGCCAATCTACTCATGGAGTCATGGTAGATTAGATGTATACATGCATACATTGTCATTTTTTGTATACATATCATATATGTATATATATTGCAGATTTGCCAATATGCAGGTATACATGCAACATCAGAGCTACGTATATATATATATACATATACGATTTATATATATATATACGCACATATATACACACATACTATCCGTGTATTGGCTGGTAGAATTTCCAGCTGCAATTTTCAACTCTGCGATCTCACGTGGTTCCCCCAAAGGCAAACTGGGAATGATGGAGTTTCGCCCACCCATTGAATAGTTGGAGAAAAGTCGGCGTTGTCTGAAAATAGGCCATACATGGCCATACCCCTTGAAATGGCCATTTCATAGAGAATACATGGGAATACGATGATTAATCTTTGGATTCTAGGTATGCCATGTCTTTGGACGAACCAATTCAGAAACCGTTTCCCTACTGATCTTCGCCCCAAACTCACCAAAACTCATCGTTTTACCAAGCAGCAGGCAGGATCTTGAAATGCCGGGCATCCTCCGCGACGAGAATGTGGTGGTGGATCTGAGCCCTCGCCAGTCTACCTGGAACGTCTTGGTACCGTCGACTGCTCGCAACTTTGTCGGCACAAAGGTTGATGACGCAACCAATGCCCAACTTCCTCGGCTGTGTGGTGCTGCCAAAGAGTTACGGGATTGCCACAACCAAAAACGCCAAGAAAAAATTTCACCATACTTGATTCACAAACTTCAAGAATCATTTCAAAAATCATTCAAAATCATTCAAAGTCATTCAATCTTCAAGCCACTTCAAGTTGTCCACGTCTTTTGCATCATCCAAATCGCCCAAAAACAACGGCAGCCGCGGCAGGAGCCGCGCCGGCTGCGGCACCGGCGTGGAGTTCTTCGTCACCACCCCCCTGGCCTCGGCGTCCTCACGGCGGCCGTAGCACCAGACTTCAAAGGCGGCCGGGATCCGGTCCAATTTCTGGAGCGCCGCCACCTGTGTTTCAGGTGGGCCCCACAGGTGGGGCAGGTCACTTTTGCTATGGAAAATGGCCATTTATAGTGAGTTTTCCCATTAAAAATGGTGATTTTCCATAGTTTTTTGTATGTTTACCACCAGTATCGTTGTTATGATTCGGTGCACCGTGTTTTTTCAAAAATCTAGAAAAATTAAATGGTGATTGATAATAAATGCGTGCCCCATTTGATACACAATGGCCTCACATGCACCCCAGAATCTCACCATTTTTTGTTCAACCATCCCACAGTTTTAGTCAAGATTCATCAGTGTTCATCCATCTCAATCCCTCAATTTTTTGACGAATCTGAGTAGATCATGGTAGATATTTTATTATATTATATCATATATATTATATCTATATTATATTATAATTATAATCCCACCAAATTTTCGAAGACCAAACCATCACAACCCCTGCCTCTTCCTGGCTCAGTGTGGCTGCCTCGCTCTCGCACCACCCACACCACGCACCTCGCCCGTTCTCCGCCGCGGCGTCCAGGCTATGGCCGCACAAGAGACACCGCATCGGTCGCTTTTCACTTGGAAGAACACGTTGGGAAGGGCGGAAGGTTCATCATTTTTAGCGAAATAATGCAAGTATCTACTGATGATCCTGGGATAATGATGAGATGTTCACTGTTTTTTGGTGGATTGTTTTTATGACTTTCTATGATGTTTGGTCCTTAGTAGACCATCCATGGTTTGAACCGAGGTCAAGTTTGACCGTTCATCGCCTCGGTGAATCGTTCCAGCTCTGCCCTTTGGCTTTGAACCTGATATGCCCATAGTGTCATTCACCACTCCATACCCTGGCTGGAAGAGAGGAGACTTCCCCAGAAACGCTGTGTAGGCTGGTAGGCCAAAGAAGAAAACGCCAAGGTGTGCCCGTTGTTTGATCTTTTTTTCGTTCACAAAATAAAGATGCGTCATTGATTTCCATAGGCTAACAATGACGATGTCGGTGTTCACGAGATAAGAGGACCCCTTGATCTTGGCCCTTTGTTGTTACCAGCTGTCTCCTCTTGATCAGTCAACTTGTGTCCCAACAAGTCCCATCAATTTAATCAATAATCCCAAGCAGGTGAAACTGTTGAAACCACCAAGCGAATGGTGATACATTGATAAAATTGATAATATTGCTACGCCCATTAGATGCTACTTTTCCCCATCTTTACTGGCGCTGCACCCTTGGAAAACTCAAACCTGGCAGGCTCACTAGTCTCCTATGTTCTTTTCGTCTATGCTTCCATGACAAATTGCCAGCTTTTCTAGCCACTTGGGTCTCGAAATGTTGCGAAACACGTAAAAGTATATAAAAATCCCATGCTGAATTGTCATTTGACTATTAAAGTGGCCAGTTATTTGGGTCGGTCCACATTTCCCGAAAAAAAAAAAGGACCGCAACTCGGTCAAGCTTATATCTGTTGTTGTACATTAATAAAATCAACACTTTCTTTATTGCAATAGTTATTTATTACCACCGGATAGATGACTTGCAATGATCTCCCAACAGCTCCACAGCCTCTGGACAGTCGATGAACCCGAAGCCACCCCTTGGTTGCGCAACCAGGACGGTAGAAACATGTAGAAACCGTTACAACAAAAAAAAAACGGCTGTGAAGAACAATGCCGGGTTGGACTTGTTTCAACCATGTTCAACCTCTAAAAATGCACATATGACTCATACGACCAGCATCATTAGACAAGCCAGCCGTTTAAATTGGGAATCTTGTCGTCTGGGTCAAAAGTGGGTACACCAAGAGTTGGATGGTACGTACTTGCAGGCTAGAAATGGCCACGAGCTGCTGGTTGGGTAGTCTGCAATCTCAGTATCCTGAACATCTTGGAAATGAACAGAATAGATTGACTAGATAATGTTGGGATGTCTACCAAAAATAAGAATTCGGGGTGTTTAGCTCTTGCCTGACCCCCACCCCTATGCGCTTGGCGGCTTCCAAATGTTTGTTGTCAACACCAAGAACTGTCTTTGAAGAGTAAACGAAGCAGCACGACGAACAATGAACAAATGAACAAAACAATGCCCTCAAATATTGGACATCCTCCACCCTGCAACATTGGATAGCGAGGTTTTGGGAGTTCCTGCAAGAACGGTGATTTTGGATGGTTGCTGTGCAAGCGGATAGTATATCTATGTGTGCCTTTGGATCATAATGCAGTTCTGCACTAGGTTTTTGACGAATCCATGTTGTCCCTTTGAGGCCGAATGGGCCGCATGTCTCAACTTGCCCACAATCTAAACTATCCAGAGTCTGACTCTGCCCAGCAACTTAGCATTGAAGGACTTCAGTGTCCCACTATATCTGCCACTCCCTGGGCCGCTCGGCCCCTGGCAAGGATGAATTACCCAGCAGATCTGAATTTCAAATCTTGTGACCAACTTGCACCCAGTTCTTTTGCAAACGTGCCAGTTACGCGTGGCCAGGTGGTCCATAGCCTGGTGGTCCTCCCGGTGGTCCTCCTGGTGGTCCATAGCCCGGCCCATAGCCGGGCGGGGCGCCATAGCCGAAGGGTGGTGGGCCATACCCTGGCGGTGGCGGGCCATACCCTGGTGGCGGTGGCCCATACCCCGGTGGCGGTGGGCCGTAGCCCGGTGCCCCGTATGGCGGCGGCCCGTAGGCGCCATAGCCCGGCGGCGGCCCGTAGCCCGGCCCATAGGCCGGGGGCGGGGGGCCATAGCCCGGCGGCGGCGGCCGGTCGTAGTCCATCGGATAGTCCTGCAGCAAGTTTGGTTGTCCTTTAAACAAATTGTCAGATTTGGTATGGCCTAGCATGGTATCGCCAAGAATCCGATTCTAGCAACGGGTCCTTGCGTCTGAAGGTTTGGCTCGACCCATGTTTGCAGAATATCTGAACAACGTATATGACGGACGGTTGGAAATCCCCACCAATTCTGGATCATTCTTCTCCCTATCAAAAGGCGTCGTTAGCAGTCCTCCATGCGTCCTCGCGAGGGAGGCTCCTGTTGCAAGAACATCCCACAACACAAGGCTGGAGTCTAAAGCGAGGATAAGGTATTGAGAAGTTTTGTGCTCATTCGTGATCCCAAAAAACACATTAAAAACTGGGTTCCTCTGAAAAGAGGTGGATACCGATACCCAAAAAAAATTGCCATGTTCTTAGGGAAACTGATAATCATCCATTGGAATATGGGGTATAGCATCGGTATGGAATCAACCTATGTTCACACAACCCGCATGGCAAACCAGGGCGCCTCCCGTCGCCCCTCCCGCGAGCGGCTGCGCCGCCGCTCGCGGCTGCGCCGCCTGGGCTGCCGCACGGCCTCGTCGATCAGATGAGATGAGATGGGTTGGCCCCTAAAATGGGGGACAATCTAGCCATTTATAGCAATTTTCATGGAGAAACTTTGAGAAAAATTAAAGAAAATGGTGAAGATGAATGATCAAATCTTGATAAACAAACTAGCGTCTTGTAATTCAGGGTTTCAAGGCGGCCCGACACAAATCAAAATTTGCAAAATGATGCTGGAAACCCTGGGAATCTGGCAATTGAAAATCATGACGTATTACATCTACTTCGGAGTGTAACGAAAAGCATGATAGTAAATGTAAAGTGATGTCAACCAGCAGACCAATCAAAGTGGTGATTTCAACCAACACATGATGTTGAACCATGCAAATGGTGTTCGATACAAAATCGTGTATTGAATGTGTCCTTTCGGCCTGTCGCAATGCCTTCCATCAGCCACCGGTGCTTAGGGGTCGGACGCTGAAGGGGGATTGAGGGCCACCCACGAAGATGCTATCAGCTTCGGGGTACAGGATCTTCACCTTGCCGTCAACGAAATTTGGGGACGGATCACTGCGAGACTCAACCATAACCTCGTGGCCATGGCAAAACAGGTTGCTTTGGACTTTGGAAAAAAAAAACTCAACGCATGTCTGGATGAGACACGTGAGACACGTGTGATCCATTCACGCCACTGGAGAAAATATGAGAAATTTGGCAAATTGCCGAAATGGTCCCTTGAAGTTGAAAGCACTAGTCGTCAAGAATGGCAGGATTCCCATGGAGAAGATTTTTACATCGAACCCAGGGCTCGGGGGTAGCTTTTCAATAGTGAACCGAACGGCTCAGGAGTCAGCGCCCAAGAACAGCTCATGGCGTCACCGAAACCAAGTAAGTGACTGGGAGGTTCCCTGGTGAATTGCCATTTTGGGCGTATCACGGTGTAACCAGCTTTTCGAACCATACTTGTACCCATATCCCATATCCATATCCTGAAAAATGGACGCCACAAATCTGGGCACTCCGACTGGCACGTGGGACTGGGGCAGATGGATGGCTCAGGGTTTTGAATGCTGGAGTTGGTTGTCTCACAGAAAATTCAGATATGGCCCATGGCATGGCTCATCTGTGTCACATCTCAAGATATCAGGAGAACTATATACTATAAAGGTAAGGTTCGAATCATTTCAGGACAAGCTAGGTCACCTCAAGTCTCGACTGACAAAACCTCTGGGGTTCTCAAGGTCTGTGTCTGTGACGGTGTCGCTCTATTCAAAGTCAATCTTTTTTCGTGAGTTTCTCCGAGGTTGGAATCCCATGCGAAGTACTCCAAAACCTCAAAATTGGGTGGATTATGCTGTCCCTCCCAGCCAAAAACAACTTATTGTCATCATTCAATCAAATCTAAGAAGCAAGAAAAACTCATCAATCCGGACAGTCTGTGGAAAAACTGGCAAATCTCCACACTGCCAAAACATGGCATTGGAAAAAAAAAACTCATCCCATTCCCCTTCTGCACCATCCCCATCCCATCTCCCAGCCTCTGGAGGCCAGTCCCCCAGGCGCACCAGGAGCTCATCCCCGATGGGGAAGAAGCCCTGCGAGAACCAGGAACGCCTCCGCGTTCGTTCACTGGGATGGATAGCAAAAGCAAATGGATAGCTATGGGATATTAGCAATCAAATATTTGACATGAATTTATTGATATGCAAATGTAATAGTTCCCCCCATATTCACCAACTGGAAACCATAGATTGAAACATCCTGACTACCTGTATCTAACTGTGGTTCATTAAGATTCATGGTCTGCATATAGTGTTTGTCTGAGTCTTTGAAGAAGAAACTCTAAGGCCTAAGGTTGAGAAAATAGTGTTCCCCTGTTTCAATGGCAACATGGACCCATGGCAACCCAAAATGTGGATTGGAAGTCTGAAACCGCCCAGGTTGGTTTAAGGGAAACTTTACAGTTTAACCCCGTATATTTTATTTCAAACTTTAGCCTCTTAACCTGTGGGCCTTGTGGACCATGGAGGGAACTATGGAAGGGACTATGGAAGAAACCAGGGCAATAAGGATATCTTATAGAAGGTAATGTTAGAAACCATGTCAAGGGAAAATTAGCAAGCTTTTGAAGAAGTAAAGAAACAAAACAATGCACACAGCGAGGACACATCCAAATTCATCAATCTGGGTTTGCACTCAAAGTCGTGAAATACTTGACCTAAATTGAATTTGTATTGTGGACCGGTGATGAATTCAATTTTGCTAATAACAAAAACTTGCCATGGATACTTTATACCTATCTGATCCACAGTCTATAGATATAAAATTCTGATTGTGAGATTGGGGTGAACTTATGTTTCGGTCTTTCTTTTGAAGACTAAATCTACTTAGGTAATCTTAGGTGCAAATAAAATTCTACTTAGGCGTCACGAACTGACGCCTAAGTAGAATTCTATTTGCGCCAGATAGATTATGCATTCCAAATTCTAGTCTGGGGCTGTTGGAAGACAAAATTCATAATCTACTTGGGCGCAAAAAGAATTCTGCTTAGGCGTCAGGAACTGACACCTAAGTAGAGTTCTATTGCTATTTGCGCCTTATTAGACCATGTCTTCCAAATTCTAGTCTGGGGCTGCTGGAAGACATAATTCATACGTAGTCATAATCTACTTAGGCGCAAATAGAATTCTAGCCTGTGGCTGTTGGAAGACATAATTCATAATCCACTTTGGCGCAAAAAAGTGGAGAATTCTATTACTATTTGCGCCTAATTAGACCATGTCTTCCAAATTCTAGTCTGGGGCTGTTGGAAGACATAATTTATATTCATAATCTACTTATGCGCAAATAGAAATCTAGTCTGGGGCTGTTGGAAAACATAATCCATAATCTACTTAGGCGCAAACAGAATTTTGCTTAGGCGTCACAAACTGACGCCTAAGTAGAATTCTATGTGCGCTTAAGTAGATTATGCATTCCAAATTCTAGTCTGGGGCTGGCATTTGGGTGAAAATATGGCTTGCTTTTTCTTCAAGATGGGAGACATACTCAGGCGACAGAAACAAACGCCGAAGTGGAATTCTATTTGCAGCTAATTAATTTTCTAGTGTGAGACTGGGCCAAATTCAGCTTTGATTACTTAACAACCTTGCCCCAAATACTTGAAACCTTGAATAAATACACAACCCGCATACAGATAGTGGGTTTAATTTATGATGCTGCATTTGTTTGAGGGAAGATTCAGGCGGTTTAAGCGCAATTGGAGAAATACTTAGGTGGAAGGAACAGGCGCTGAAGTCGAATTCTATCAATATGTAATTTCAATTATTTGGAAGGCAGTCCATGTGTGTTTGGGCGCGCTGAGCTGGCTTCTGCAATGTGTTCAGGCTGTTGGGATTATGTGACTTCCCTTTTCAAAAAAAGAACAAAGGCAATGCGGTTGTTGGCTGCATTCCCATTGCTGTCTTTTTCCCGACCAGTTCTGGACTGGATCAAAAATATGCAGTAGCGGTAGCAGTGCAACATCCAGGCTATATTGTTGGTATTTTGTCACTCTGGCAAGACTGTTGCTACTACCGTGCTACTACCCATACAAGAAACAAACTATATTGTATATAGCTGCCGATAATTTCTTGGACCATGATTTGATACTTTTCAGAATATATATATATATATATATATATATATATATAGCGCTAGCGGTGGGGTTCTTGAGGGTGATGATGGGTTACTTTCAGGTTGGGACTAATGCATCCGGAATGGCTCAACCTTGTCCGTGCCTTCCTATTCCCGGGATTCTTGGCACAGAGAACCAATTTTTACGTGACAATTTTCTTAGCGCAGAGGTCCCCAGAACCGTTCGGAACGGTTCTGCAGACCTCCAGAACGGTTCGGAACGGTTCTGCAGACCTCAACTTTGCACGGAGATATTTCTCCACAGCTTCCAAACCACCCAAAAAAACGGTCAAGAGCAGTTCCTCCTGTTTCGCATTTTCAAAACCTTCCAAAGAGCCGCCCTGTGGCTCCAAGGGCCAAGGCTACAAGAGCAAGGAGTCAGAAAAACGACAAAGGGAAGGCAACTTCTCCGCCTAAGTCTTTGAACAGGCAGTGCAAAGGCATGCTGAGCACAAGGGAGAAGGTGAAACTGGATGTAGACTACAAAAGGCTGGAAGTTTCTCAGCTGTTTGTTCATGGAAGGCGTGGCCCCTTTCAAAATCTTACCTGTCTTGAAAACTGTTCTGTGGAATCTGTTCTAACAAAATCATACAACTGTGTAGTTTGTATTGAAATATCCGTTTGAAAGTATCGCTTGTGTCGAATCATCATTGCTTATGGTACTAGTATGTGTTTATTTGTTCAAACTCTATGTATTAAAGTTAAATAATTATAGTCAAAATATGCTATTATACAAGTTAACATATGCTATTATATGGAGGTCTCCGGAACCGTTCCGAACCGTTCTGGGGTCTATAGGCTTTGAATCCGGAACCGTTCCGGAACCGTTCTAAATAGTTCTAAATAGTTCTGAGGTTTTGGAAGTATCCGGAACCGTTCCGAACCGTTCTGGGGAAATCTCCGGAACCGTTCCGAACCGTTCTGCAAACCCCAAATAATGGCTTATATGTTAACTTACTTTTATACTTGTATATAACTTGATAAAACCAAATATACACACTTGTAGCTTATAGCTACTTTGTAAAATACAACTCATAATCCATAACTCTTGACTATCAAACTTCAATAAATCAATTTATAAGGTTTAAAAACTGTTTTTAAATTGAAACACATTGTTATAACTGTTAATTTACAACTTAGAGCTTCTAGTTATGACTTGACAATAAAAACTGTGTAACTTATAACTTTGTAACCTTTTAACTTTGAACTTACAACTTATAACTAAAACTTAGAACCTTTAACTTGTAACATAACTTTGACTTTACTTCTCGATTTGACTTCAACTGTTTAACTTTATAAGTATATTTTTGATGTGTGCTTTACTTTACTTGCTTTGTATTTATGATTTATATAAGACTGTTTGAGTTTTTAGATGAATTATATGTTCTTGTTTGTTCGTGTATGTTTGAAAGTTTGGAAGTATATCGACGGGGTTTGTTTGTATAAAACGCAACAATAAAGTTTAAGCGTTGTATTTGGATAAAATGACATATTTATAATGATTGTAATCTGTTACTGCAACACTGCTACGGACCAATGCACAACAACGTAGCGACAGAAATACAGTAACACATCTTTGATCTGCTACAAATACGTAGGATTCCGTTTGCAGTTTATAAATTTGTTTCACCATGTTTTACCTAAGTTTTACCGTGGTCTTCGCAGCACCGAAAACAATACTTAAAAACTGTGGATTTGCATTTGCAGTGCATCCATGCACATGAGCACACAGCCATACATACACTCATCAATGCACTAGTTAACCAATTTTACAGTATACAGGGTCACATCGTAATATTGTTTTTATGAGTTTTTTTTTCTAGTTGGAGCTTGCGCACATGCATTCTTTGGTGTTCTCCTTTTTGAAGAATTATGGGGCCCCGAATTACACAGATGTTGTATATTGTTGTATACTGTTTTCCTTTCCAACTTACGGACCAAATTTTCAAATACGAAGTTTGTATGTAACATCTACCTTGATGTTGAAAGGTTTTTTGTCCAAGAACTTGGAGCAATGCGTTTTTCTTTCAAAGTGGTGGGTTTCTTCATTGGGTGACATTTTTAGTGGAAACACCCCTTATTTCCATGGATTGCTACATAGTTCTTTCCATAGTTCTTTCCCTGGACATATGAAATCAACAGGAATCCAAATTTAAGAGACTAAGGTTTGAAATAACGTATATTCGATGACCATGCCCAAATAGAAATTCTCAAGGTTTGGTTCAAAGTCAACCCCCAAACTTCACTTGCTATGCCAGATTTAATAAATTTAAAGCCATTTGAATGAGGAAAATGATGATAAACCCATATAAACCCAGGGATCTGGGGAGATTTGGGGAGTTCATTTCTGATATTTATTCAAACAACCAAGAACTCGGTCCCTCGAGTATCCTCGAGTCCCCGACATCTTGGTGGTACGGAAAGGGCCAAACTCCTGCCCTGTGCGGTCCACGTAAAACCTCGGTTTTTTGGGGGCGACATCCAGGGTGAAGGCTTCCTACATCAATTGGGTCATGTTGGGAATACCTCGGCCAGGACATTTTATGTGTGTGTGTGAAACGGGGACGCACACTCACAATAATTAAACAACTGTAGGTTGGGAATCTGAAACTCTGAAACCATCCGAGTTTTGCGAAATTGCCGACTGAAGACAACTGGGCAGGCATGCTGCCCTCTGCAGTGTCGCCCCTTTTCAACATTGGGTACTCAAGATCCCCAGAAATCTGTGGAAATATACATGTGTGTATATGTGTATATATATACAGAGAGAGAGATAGATAGATAGATAGATAGATAGATATTACATAACATGCACGTACAATATACATATATATATAAATATGTATAGTTCCATGGCCTGACTTCAGAAACACCATCTGGGCTCATCCCAAGTCATCCGAAAAATCTCAGCGAGTCACCATTGTAGTCTGTCAGGATCCGTCATGCCGGGACTGCCGGGCTGTCACTGTTCCGACGACCAAAACACCATTTGTGGTTTGGGGTTCCGATGGGGTTCCCATGGAGATCTGTGAGGTCCAGATGTGACCATGGAGATCTGTGGTAATTTCGGGGCGCGTTTCCTGTCGGAAGCAAAGGGTGCGTTTGGAAGTGCCTTGCTGGTTGAGTTTGGAGGTGCGGTAGCAATCGCCTAAGGAGTTGGCCTGAAACATCAGACTCATGATTTCAATTCAAACCGTCTTTGTTAGAGATGTTGGGGCAAAACATAGAAAAGCTGCCACATCCAAAATAGAACAGAAAATGGTGTCTAGGCTCATACTGCTCCTCAGTATTTTCTTCAACTGCGCCCCATCTGCAGTTCCTTGAGCCAAGGGAGCCGATTTTTTCTGGTGGAAAATCTCCATCCCATTCTCAAGGTCTACCCTGCTATGCTTGCAGCTGCTTCAAAGTGGGTGCCCAGTCACGGTCAATCTGGTTCTATCGGTCAACTTGGGTACCGCATGAAAATGGATAAATTTGATTTGCCTGAAGATCGGGTACCCAAAAATCATATTATCTTATATATAATAATCATTTTCCCATTAATCTGCGCAATTTTGGGGTTTTGGACAGAGCGGATAGATCACTACCAAAAACCGCCTGAGGCCAAGGATTCAGCAACAACACCGCATGTTTTTTCCGTGGGACAAAGCGGCGCGGTTCGCGATACGACTCTCGAGGCGTTCGCAGGGGACTGCCCAGGGCTGCAACATGTCAGCATAGATCATAAGAGGTTGAAACTTGAAGATAATCATCAACCATCATTAACCATTATATAACCAATATATTGATAGTATAATTCAACGGTATGTAATAGTCAAGCGGCAGGATTTTTCGGGAAGTCATCAAAGATCTTGACCCATGGGCGGATCCTTCAACTCCTGGGGTGTCCTCCGCGACTCGGAGAGAACTGCGTATCGCAGCTTCCAAGATGGTGAGGCCTGGTGCCATTTTTTTGTGATTCCATAGCTGCCATAGCTGCCATAGCTGCTGACGTTTTCGACTTTTCGACCATGCTTCGTCAGTGAATTAGTTCAGTTTAGCTTGATATGATTACAAAAGTGAATTATGTGGAGATTCTACCAACATCCCCAAAATACCACAAGGTGGGTCAATGAAGAGGTATATAGAAATATGTATGAATCACAAGTTTCCGCCTCTCTTATGGCAGTCACCTAGTTTCAAATGTGAATTTGTGATTTCTTCGCTTCTTCTTTTTTTCTTGGTCTTCTCTCTTTTTTGCTTTCCGTCTTTTTCCTTCTCCTCCCTTTCTTCCCTTCCTCTTTTCTCCCGTCGATGCCCTGCATCTGAAAACTTCATCAAACCGAAAACACCAGGCCTCTGCACCGCATCACACAACTGTCTGTCGGTTGGTTTGCTGCCCATTGAACATCCTTCTTCCATCATTTCTAGCTGCTACTAGCTCTGTGTTCAGGGGGGGAAGCCGCCATTGGATCTTTCTACTATGTGCATCACAGAAGTCGAAGATACTACGTCACTGGACAGCTGAGCCGGGCCACAAAGAACATACACACGTCCCATTTCCAAAGAGAGAACGTTCAACCCATCTCGTCTCATCCGCAGCTTCATCAAAGGTTTTTCTCAAAATGTGTGCAACACTATGTAGAAAACACACAGCAAGATGATCCTCCTCCTTCCCAAATATGAAACATCAGGACACTGTGACCAAACTTCACCGAACTCCTAACCAACTCAGAGTTTCTGCTTCAAAATCGCGGTGGCGCTCGACAGGCACCCAGATTGAACGCACTCTCAACAGACGTGAAGTTTTGCCTCGAAACACCACCTTTGCCCGCAGCATCCAATGAAGTTGTCGCTTTGGCGTTTCGGATGTGGCTTTTTATCAGGACCAACAAAAATGGGCTCGGTTCGGGCTTGGTTTTCTGTTGGAGCCGTCATTCAAGCCACTCAGGTAAAATGGAACGCCTAATGCATTCATATAACTTACTTACCATAGACTACCAGTGAAATATTCACGTTGCTTTTGGTGGGACATCTATACACACATACAATCATATAATTATATAGAGATAGATATGTATGTGTATATATATATATTATTTATACATATATATATTATTTATATTTATAAATATATTATTATTTATCTATATATATATATATATTAGGAAAATAATCTATGAGTGGGCAATTCTATTGCCAGCTTAGATCAGCAAAGAGTACCTCGCACCACATCCGCATTGCCACACGGCACCCGCACACTCAGTCGATCCGTTTTCTGGTGGTTCGCCGAAGCTTCAGCCGAACATATCCATCTGAGTGCAAGGGGGACTGGGGTGTCACAAATAATCATTGCGACTTCAGCATGATACTTGGGGGCAGCCCATCAATACTTTGGCAGACAACCATGGATGGATGGACGGACAAACAAATAGAGACATCTAGCTAGATAGATTGGATTGATGTACATATGTATTATATATGCATATATATATATCTATACAATAGACTTACGTAGGTAGACTAAATTTGGCATATCGGCATATCTCCACTTACTGGGATATGATATGATCCAGTCAGGGTTCCTGGGATGGCAGGGTTCCTGTGAGCTCTAGGCGAAACCCCCTGGAGAAAAGTCCAATTTGAGGCCCCGGGAGGGTGCGTGCAGAGCTAAGGTTCACACAAGGGAAACATCATGGGATCTTGAGATGATGCGCATTGCAAATTAGAGCCATAGTTCTGTCAGGAAAGCCATTTGGGATTCAGGTTCCACACTCAAGGAGCCCATCATTTTCTGGTTCATTTTCTTTGTCTTGTCATGTGGGTTGCGACAGAACATCAATAATCTTTGACCACAAGAAGCTGTTGCGACAGAAGCTTCTCAAAGGCTTGACACTGTGACCATCCAGATTGACCGACCTGTTTGACTCTTCTCAGTAAAACACTCCTTGAGATTCCATTGCTGCTGGGCGAGCCAATCAAACTATCCAAAACCAGCGAGGTTTTTGGATTCCTACTGAGCTCGGCACATCATCTGCAGCCTTGGCGGCATTTCGAACGGCACCTGCAGGGGAACGAGCTTCGCGAGTTCGGCAGGCTTCGTGCATTGATGGCCCCAGATCAGGCATTGATCGAAGAGCTTAATCAACCCATTTAGATGGTAAATGCACATCAGTGTCCAAAGTCTGCCAATAAACATGAGGTTACACCTGAGTAGATCACTTTCAATCTGGGAGTAACCCCATCTTGCACTGTGAGGAGGGCCCATTGGCCCATCACTGAGGAACCCCAAGAATAGAGACGAATGGGACTTATGGGACCCTACAGGCCCATTGTGACTCACCAAGAAGGGGCGACCAATCACTTTTTACAAACCAATACATGTACAGTAATGACAATGCCGCATTCATAAACCCCTTGGCTGTTTAGGTGGATACTATTCTAGCAGCAGATCGTCACTCTTTGAGGGCAAAAATCACTCTGATTCATCAAATCAGCCAGGGTTAGGATGGTCCCATAGACCTCGGTCTGTCCCAGCTGGCCTGCGTCCATGCCACCACCAGCATCACCTGGTGACACAACGGGGGGCAAAAAAGGTCTCGGGGGAAGGCGTACGGTTTCCAAACACGCCTGGCTTCAGCAAACCACATGGATTTCTGGGGGTGTTGGATGTGCCCTGGCATCATAAGTTCATGAATATTTATGACTTATGACCCATATCACTAAGTGTGGATTACCAACTTACTAACTGGGATGCACACCCAAGTAGGGATGGTTCTTAAGGGGACGCGAGTTGTACAATAGTTTTTGATGGGGATATGTTGGTTTCATGTTGTGATAGCCAGGCGTGCCCAAGAACAGCACGCACTCAGTGCTCATAAGCTGCCTTGCAAACCTGTCTACGAAAAGGATCTGTCTAAGCATCTTACAAACAGTTTGGGACCCCACGAAATGGTTTCAATAGAGAACTTACAACCAGGTATGACAGGTAATAGCATAGACGGATGCATGATTGTGACGTCTGGCGGTACACGGCCTAAGTAACGGACAGCTGGTGACAGGCGAACATCTATTGATACCCAAGTTGAAATGATTCAACACAATAATATTATATAATGATGTCTACTGGTGATGACCATAGTGATGCCGATGCCACTGCAATCCTGTCTTGTTCAAAATCCAATCCAATGACTTGTGCTGAAATTCTATCAAGTGCCCTCACCACACAGCCCACGCTGTGAAACGTCAGCTCCCCAAAAAGGGACGAAAACGGCTCTGTACAGGTCAAGTTTTTCTGGGCACCCATAACCATCATGATCTCTGTATATCTCTGTCCTAGCAGATCCAAGTGTCGATAGTGAACCACCTGGATTCAACGTTGATAGAGTCCCCAGCGCGTTTGAAAAAGCAGCCGCGAAGAAGCTGATGTGCCAGCCAATGCATGGGGACTCGTGGGGTTCATGGCTCAATTTGAGCCTTGCTTGAAACCAAACCCAAAACATCCCAAAACCCTAGGTGATCCTAGGTCCTAGGTGATCCTAGGTGTATATGAGGCCAACTTCTACAAGCAAAAGGAACCAGGCAGAACTTGAAACCGCAGGGACTACCTGTTACCTTGGGGTTACCGGTTGCCAGGAGGCCAGGACCTAGCGGACCTAGCGCCGGCACAACTGTGCGCCTGTGCCACGGTGCGGGCCTGTCTTGCTCGTGTACTTGGCAGCACTCTTGTCAGCCCAACCTGTGGGCGTGGGCGGGCAGGCCACGGGTGATCTGTTGAACCTGTGAAACTAGCCACGAGCAAACACGTACCAAAATGTCAAAAGCCGATAGCTGTACCAACATGTAGTATGCTGAATTTCAAGTGAATGTGTATGGCAGAAATGCGTATTATGAATTATGATCATCAGAGACATGTGGCATGTGGATCTGGGAGACAAAGTGGATTTGGGGATGCGGTTTGCTTACAGCTCGGGTCATTGCGGACCATGCCCTCTGTGGCTCACATTTGAAAGGAAAGAAAGCAGCGCCAATGACTGTTCCAACTTAGCTATCTACTATCTACCTAGCTGCTTTCTTTGGAGGAACCACGTCCCACATCGCTTTTCCATGTTATTTCCACTCTATCTTGACTGACTCTTGTAGAGTAATTCTTCAAAACCTGCTTCATTTCTCGCAAAACTGCAAGTCCAAAGTATTGTCTTTGGCACTGCCAAACAAAACACAAGCTTGGGTTCAAAGAGATTTTTCGGGAACTTCCCCCTCTTTTTCTGCAGATCTATGGGGCTTCCTTTGACCTTCTAAGGAGGGAAGTTGACCCAAGTAAATCTCCCATCCCACAACGTCAGGTGCTGTCAGCTGGTGCTTCCCACCAAATTGGACCACCATCACCGTCAGGTTGTCCTCGCTACCGCCTGCCCGGTTCGAAGACGGAACAAAATCAAGCTCCCTCCCCTTCCAAAGGACTTGGGAGAAACCATCAAGAGTAGTTACCGCCTCGAAAAAGTTGGCTTGTGGATCCCTGGTGAGAAAGTGTCCAACAACAAACCCTCAAAATCCTAAGTCGCTATCTGTAGCTTGCCCAGGCTGCAACTGCTCAGATTAATGGACAGTTGGGGCCACAAAGACTGCGCACTAAGCTGTTCACAAAGCGTTCGAAGTGCGGCAGAGACTTGAACCGACTTGAACCATGTGCAACAACGAACAGCAGGACAGCAGCGACTTGGCGCGTTTCCCAGCGACAAAAACCGTGGTTTGAATCCCAAGTCTGTGAACTTAATCCTGTTCCCCAAAGCCAATTGAGCTATTGAGCTAGGGTAGAAATCCACCCACGACTTGGAATTGTCCTTGTGGCGGGGAATAATCATGGGGCATGAAGAACCAAAAAAAAATCAATTCCATTGCAGATGTAATGTGTTTTTCAGTGTGTGGGAGACTTTGCCAGCTGACCAAACACAATTTTTCGATGCTGAGTTTTCCTTGGGTGCCCGAAGACCCGAGTATCAAATTGTGGATGACTGGCAATATTCCATCTGACATGGTACACCCAAATATATGGAGTCTACCCCGGAATACAGGTTGGTTCATTCCTTCCTGTTCAATCATGAAAACAACGCAAAAAAAAAGAAAGTGCTGCTTGTAGCAATACAATCCTTGTCTGATATTCCTTTCCATCTTGAGCTTTAAGGGAAAAAGCAAAATCTACAGTAAGTGAGGGAAAAATCGTCACCAGACTAGATTTGCAGCTGGATGAAATCCCGTTTTTCATTAGGTTAAAGAGTTGAACCCTTGATAAAGACAAAAGCAACTCAGCTTCCGGACGTTTGTAGGCGGATCGCACAATGTTCTTGGCAGCTTCTTCTGGCTCTCGCCAGTGCCTCATGGCTTTTCGGCTCTTCCCAGCTATGTGAAGCAGGAAACTCGCAGAAAACTCCATTCAGAAATCTGAAAAAAATACCAAGAAGTGCCCAATTTATTCTGTTGATAGCATGTCAATTCTTGATGTTCCCAAGGTTGGGTTGGCAAATATCTTTGTTTTACTGGCAGTTGGTATTATCATCATCACCACCAATCCCTTGCGCTTGGCTCATGCCCATTGCTGTTGGTTCTATCTCAAACTGGTGATCATTGGCTGTAGTCTTGGTTATGCCAAACATCTGTCCAAATATTGTGTGATTCTGTTTCTTTTGTGACTATATGTGGTTATATTTGATTGTCTATAGTCTATATGACATTCTCTGTATATATATATATATAATACTATAGAATACCTCTTTTTCTTGGAGATTCTCCCCTTTTCTCAGCAACCCCAACTGCCACCCTCGTCTCCCTGGGCTCCCCTGGCCGCATGGCCAAGTCAATCACTTCCTGACAGCTGTCCATGTGGGTTTGTCTGAAAAAACACAATAGGATACCTCAAGTCCCACGGTTGATCATTTGGCAGTGTGTCAAAACCTTGTACCCCTGGTGAACATCAAAATAGCTGGTAAATGGATGTTCATCCCACTAAAAATGTATCTATAGGTATTGACCCATACCCATTTCCCTATTCACCTTGCTGAACAACTCCAGCTTCAACCCACCGGGCAGCCGTGAAAGGGACCTGGTTGCTGAGCACATCGAACACGCCGTCCGTGCCCAGAACCATAAAGAGATCCTGCACATTTCACTCTTTGGGGCACATGTTTGGTGCCGCTTTCAGATCCTGTCCGTGAGCACCTGTGCAAGTCTCTTCTGAAGGCTGGAATCACCAATGAATGTAGATGTTCCATCATGTTCCATCAACATATACAGTATATTATTATTACATATATATATTACATATATATATAATGTATATTGAAACTGGTGATTCTGGCATTTTTTTTGGTCACATACATCCATGTTCACTGGTGGTTTTGTCAGATTCCATTTCGGGAGGGGCTATCAATGGCCGATCTATGGGTACCAAATTGGATACCCAACAACTGTGATGGTTTCCTGCTAAGAGCGACCTGTCCATCAGTGGTTCCCAGAGCCCTGAACTTTGACCCATTGTAGGTTGTTGTCGCTTCAAACCTCCATTGCATTTCCGAACTGTTTGGGAGTCAATGGCTACTGAAAATGTCGTTTGGGTTTTTGCGACCGTTCAATCATGTTCAATCCACATTTTGGGATTTGGCAAACCCCAAATGGTTGCTTTCTTGAGGAGAACGGACCCTGCAGGCCCTGCATCTCTATTTTTCCACCACGAATTGGTCATCATCACCTCGACTTCTCCGGGACCGGGACCATGGCCCATGGCGGTGGCGATCCAGGTCCTTGGCGGGTTATGTGGCAGTGGATGTCTGTTCTACTGGTTTTCCTGTTTGAAAAATGAGGATTTCAGCTACCTCCCGGAAAGCCATTTCGGACCAGATCTTTTTTCACTTTCGATTTGAAAATATGAAATTTCACAAGATCTGTGGGCACAAATAGTTGGGAAACGACTACAACCAAATCCACACTGCCAGAATCTTCACCTGGAAACCAACAATTTGGGCCCACAAACCCACAGGTGCCCAAGTTTGAGACAACTGACGTCAGCGGTTCGTTGAAGTCACCTCCTTGTCTTCCTCGCTGCACCAGAATGTATACCTCCAGAAATGCACGAAAGCCTTGAAAGCACCAATTTTCGTCTATTCCGGTGCGTCATTGGCAGGCCCATCTCCATCCTGACAGGCTCGACTGCGCCCACACTGCATGACAACCAAGACAATGTGTGTGTGTGCGTGTGCGTCAATATCGTCAATGAGAAACAAAGATTTGCCTCCAGGACGTGGGCTCTCTTTTGTCCAAGTTTTTTTTCGTCTCTGGCCCCTCTTTTTTCTCTTGTCACTTCTCTGATTTTCTCTCTTCTCTTCTCTTTCCTCTCTTCTCTTGTCTCTGTTGTTTCCCTTTCTCACCTCTACTTGCTTCTTTGTTGTTTCTATATCGCAAACAAGTTTGCATACAACGGAAGAATTCGACGAACTAACCCATCATTCCATTTACCTTTCTTTTTTACCCCTTCATTATTTGGCATTTTTGCTGCCAATCCTCTGTCATAGACACATGTACTGTGCCGGTTGATATGCAGGGCCCTTTCACTTTTTCAGTGAGCTGCTGTGGCACATTGCATTCATTGGGTTTCTTGTTAAATTGTTCCAGCCTGAAAACTTTGGGCATCCAGGGCAGAATTGGAATTTAAAGAAAAGAATCGAACAGTTGACCGCGCATGGAAAAGCGGTTGAAACGCAAAAGCAACTTTCTTGATTCAGCAGTTCAAGACCACATCTACGGGCAAAAAGTGGTAATGGTGTAAGATGATGTTAAGCGGTGATTAGGTGAAGCAATTATGTGAAGTGTGAGCTAGAGTTCACCCGTAACTCAGAGTTTTTCTTCGAAACTTCATGTAAAAGTTTAAAAAGTAAACTGTTCCTACGCGTAGTGCAAACCTGCTATTTATGAGCTTTTTTAAAACCACCAAAATCAAACAATGTGCACTTGCAACCCCTTAGTTCATGTTTTTTTCGACAAAAAGTTGCTGAACACATTTGCCAATCCCAACCTCCACGCCAGCCTCATGTGAGAATTCTGCCGGCTCTTGATCTGCAGGTTGTTTTGGCTCCTGTGACGAGTGCCCTGGTGTGACATCCTCGCCATCCTCGCCATCCTCTGGTCTCGGCTCCGGCGCGGCCTCCGCAGCCTCTGCGGCCTCCGTGGCCTCTGCGGCCTCCGCGGCCTCTGTGGCCTCCGTGGCCTCTGCGGCCTCCGCGGCCTCCGTGGCCTCCATGGCCTCCGTGGGCTCCTGTGCTTCGGGGTCCTCCCCAGGACCAGCCGGGTCAACCGGGACCGGATCAACCTGAACCGCTGCATGCGAAGCTTGCGAAGCTTGCGAAGCTTGGGAAGGCCACCCGCACTCCACCTGCACCATGGCGTCCTGTAACCAGTGCATTGGATCCACCTGAACTGCCGCATGACGCAGCCGCTGATCCGAGTTCCTGAGCGAGGTGCAGTTTTTCAGCGGCTGCAGTGGGGTGATGTGTTGACCATCCACAGTGATGAATCACCAAGACTCTGTACAGATTGAAGTACCAAATATGATCCCCAATCAGCAACCATCAATTTCATAATAATTAGCCCCATCAACATAGTCACCTGGCCTGTGCTCAGTCGGTTCTCACCCCCCCGTTGGTCGATTGCCCCATCATCTAAGGTGACCATCCGCTTTGAATTGCAAACATGCTTGAAACTGAGGCCGAAAAGGAAGCTTGAGTCGGTTCCTTCCCTTTGGGTGGTTTCACCATCTCCAACTCATGGGTGAATCACCGACCAATCGCCCCCTTTTTCCCCGACTGTTCCTTTTATGAAAATATTCCCACTTGCTTAACCCAGATTTCTTGGTCAAACTGCCCCAGTTTCTGACTTCAGAACCCATAAAAATACACTTAAATATGGATTGAATCTTCCCATTCCCACTCTCTGGCATCTTTTGTTGACTTTTGGGTTATATAGTCCGGAGGCCTCATTGAAGTCCCTTTAAGTCCCATCCCCATCCCATAGATAAATAGTGGAAAGTATATAGTTTTCATGTCTATATCCATCTATATCCACATCCATCAGTATTACATCTCCCAAAAAATATTACATTGGTGCAATTGGGGAATGATGAACGAATGAATGATGAATGGGGCATGATTCCATGATGAATTACCCATCTATATACTACAGTGACTACAGTCCAGTCTCCCCATCCCCATCCCATCGCTCCCAGCATCGGAAGTCCAGGTCTCCGCCGCTCCTGGTCCCGCAGGCGCTCGATGAGTTGCCCCAGCTCCACCGCGTGGTCGTGGCGCTCGCGCTGGAGCAACGCCTTCAGCTCCTGCGACCAGGGACGGTGGATGGTGGCGGTTGGTGAGGGAAAAAGGTGAGAAAAAAAGTGGGAAAAGCATGGAAAAGCTGATTTGAACTGGACAAATGCATAGAAATGGTGATTTGATATGGGTTTTATTGGTGGATTTTGGGAATGTTTTTTACGGAGTTTCATGGTGGTTGAATGGATTTTGTTCTGGTGGCTTCATGGTGGCGTTTTTTCTGGATCAATGTTGGAGAAAATCTTTAAATGATTGCCACCAGAATGGCATCATAAAGGATGTCAAACAGCGGGTTGAAGGAACTCTAGTGCAAATGTCAGACAACAACTCTTGGGCAATTGGCTTTGAGGGTAAGAAAGGATGTCAGAACCATATCCCAGCTTTGAAGGTGGATTTCAACATCTTTGACCCATCCCCACCCCAAAAAGATGGTTTAAAGGATCAGCCTCTTCCCAATCCCCAATAGTCAAACAAAGATAAACAAAGAGCTACTTTGGCTTTTGACCAGTCCCCAATGATCCAAAAAGATTTCACATGACTTGTTCCACCCGTTTCCTCATTTTGTCCATTAAAGAATGGCCACTCCAAAATGGTCACTGTATGGTCACTGTTTCAGACTGTTTCTGTTCCAAACTTGGAACTGGATCAATGGGATCTGTGGGATCCACTCCTCACAGCTGCTGCGAAGTTCTTCTAACTCCACACCTTCCTCCGGCACGGTGAGCGGTTGCGAGGCGCTACCCTCGTCCCAGCTGCTGGCGCCTCGGTGATGAGAGATGATGTGCCCAGAATTTTCAACTATAGCCATTTTTTTGGTGGGTCGACTGTTGTGGCTATTGGAAATGGTATTTTTCCGGATCTCATTCAATGGAAATCGAAAATGTATGCTTCTGTTTGGTATTCTTATTCTTAGCCCAGAAGAAAAAACAGAAGCCTCACATTAGTGGTGTGGCTTCTCTCCTTTCTTCCAGATCGAAGACTCCCCAAGTCTTCACCTCAGCTTGCAACGGCCAAGCCACGTTCTTCCGCAGCGACCTTGGCCTGCAGTACTGCTGGGGCCGTCCACATCAGTAGCATGGCAGTGTAGTAGGCCGCCACGATGCTCACAGCCATGCGCTGCATGCCGGACAGTTCCGAGTCCTTGGGACGACATGCGATGAGGTCGTTTTGTGGGGCAGATGAGGGGGAATGGAACTCCCAAGAATGAAGAATCTGGGTAAATTATAATATTTCACTAACCTGAAATAAGGCCATTTTGGGATGATTCCCCTTACTAACCATGATTCCAGTGAGGTCGTTATAATTTACCCAGAAGAACATATATCCGCAGACGATGATAAATTTATGGGAGTGCAACCGACAACTAGGAGTGCTTTGGTAGTCGCATGAATTGTCTCAAAACCACGGTACTGTGTCGTTTTGAGGACTAAACCTTCTCCGGTACTCCAATGGATGGCTAGTTTACCAAGAGCTGTTGGGCTGCAACTAGTAACAGCAACTGAAAGGAGTAATACTGTCAATGCAAGGAGATGAGACAAAGTACTGGCAAAATCATCTATGTGTAATGGCTTTCCCTATCAAACAGGCTTCCCTATAAGTATTTGTGATAATTGTTGTTTACCAATTAGATTTGTCCACTACGCTTGGTAACCGTTGATTAAAACATAGTTGCTCAAGTGATAACGGAACTGCACAGGATGAAAGGGACCGAAAGCAAAAGCGAAACTGACGAAACCTCAAAGTTGCACCCCAAAAGGATGGCTGATCAAAAGATGCCACCAATATTCATTCAGGTCCCAATTTTAAACATCAAAATTCAATAGAACGGCGTTTTTCCCATGGCAGGGCACCAGCACCATGCCTCCCAGTGTACAGGCAAAGGCCAGAAAGGAGCACTGCAGCAATGGCACTGCCAGCTCCTGTTCAAAGGCATCGAAGACGTTGTCGGCGATCTGCAGGCGACAGCAGGGACAGGCCACAGCCAGCCACACGATGAAACTGATGGTGCGAAGCCACACTTGCGCGGCAATCACCTGCAACACTGATCTAAGCAAACAATGATGTCCAAACAAAAGAATGGCTAGTTCAACCACTCAACCTCGATTTTCGCAAGCATCCCAAAAAAACAACAAAACAAAACAGACTCCACACACTCTACAAGTGGCAGAAGCTGTGAAAGGTAGCATCAACAAGGCTCCCAAGATCTTCAGGGGTCCCTGCAGCAGGGCTTCCCTTGAGCCCCAGCCCGTGCAGAGCCACTGTACCAGCTGCCCGGGTAAACTTCTGCGCGGCTCCAGGGCTGCTAACCCTGCGGCCGAATAGGCCACGAAGGACAACACGATGAACAACCTGGGTTGAATTGGATTGCTTATTTCTAAGAGAGCTTTTTTCGGGGCTTCATTTTGTGAAACAAAGATGATGTTGTTGGAGAGGGCATGGCAGCACACAGTTTCGAAGCAAGAAACATCAGCACCGTGGTATCGTCATCAATCAGTAGGAGCACATGTAGGGCCAGCCACATCGCAGCTCCACTGACGATGAAACAGATCCGTCCCAGGAAGAGTTTGGTGCCAGACTTCCCCCCAGCCAGTTCCAGCAGCACGCGGCGACACACCAAACTTCGATGCAACGTCCGGGAGCGGCCACTGCCTGGAGATCCAAAAAGTCGGATTGGTGGAGGAATATTAATGTTATGCAATTATATGTTCTAGTTCTTTGTATGTACCCAATTGACTTTGGGACAGGAAACGAAAAGATTGGCCTGGAGCAATTAAGCGGGCAAGTGACCCTGTTGCGTCAGCAAGTCATATGCTCCACAAAAGGTAAAGGCAATGGCATGATACAGCAAGACAACCTCGCTCTGCCGGGAATCAAGGCTAAGTTTTTTCCGTTAACCTTTTGAAAAGAACCCAGAAACATCCTGAGCAAAATCCAGGAATTCGCCACATTGCATCCCCCCCAAAACAAAACTTCTGCCATTTGTAGTGCAACATCAAGGGAACCAAGGAACACAAGGCAGGTAGTGTCCACTATCAATCCCTTTCAGAAAGGGCACGTTTGCCAGGTCCACCAGTTGCGCTACAAAGACGCCTACGAAGATACAATCCCAGACTGCTGCACGAATCAAGGCAGCATAGAGTTGTGGCATCTTAGGCACCAATCCTTGGTGAAGGACGGTGAACGACTCGATGTGGCCGGTCAACACCCGACAATTTGGGGGGAACACGGGGAACACTAAGAAAGTACATGGGGACAAAGTGAAGTGGGTAATGTTAAATCTATGTATAATGATCATATAAATTATAACCAAAGAATGGAACTAAGGAGTACACGGTAATTCTGGCGGTGTGGGCACATAGTTAGGAAAGCAGAAAGCCAGATTCTATCTATCTGTATCTAATCCAATCAAAATCCAATCCAATCAAAATCCAATCCAATCCAATTATCCATCCATCCATCCATCCATCCATCGATCCATCCATCCATCCATCCATCCATCGATCCATCGATCCATCGATCCATGTGCGTGATGACAAGAAACAAAATAACTTTGGGCCTATGTTTCTTGACTTCTTATCCATAACCCTTGGTGTATCGACGTATCTCTGCTTGTTACATCTTGTTACATGGCTTTGTGTAACATGGTCAACCCCTTTGGGGGCTCTTTACTACCCGCAGTGTAACATGGGGTAAATTGGGGGCTGGTTCTATCTCCCTTTCTTGTAAAGTAACCTCGGTTGATCGGTGGGTAATCCTCACAAATAATGATTGCATCATCTTGCATCCAAATATGTATATATATAATATATATATATATATATTGACATTTATTCATAGTAAATCCCTCATTGATGGTTTAAAAAAATGAGCCAATGATTCTGGTGTAGGTGATCTCCACTCCCAGCGCCAGTGTGGCAGCAGCAGAGTACACAAAGAATCGGTAGGGCCATCGTTCCACGGCGCGCGGAGCGCCGGCATCGCCGCCGGCAGCGAGGAACGACATGGGCACTGCACTGCTTCAAAAGATATATGCAGGTTCCCTGTGCTGTTAAACTCAATGGAGTCCACATATCCCAAGATGGTCTTCAGTTATCTACGGAATCGACGGAATCTACGGCATTTCTTGAGGATTTGGAAATCTGTTCTGGTTGTGAACCAAACCCTGCAGTCTTGCATACGTCTATCACCGCATGGACCCATGCTCTCTGGTTTCCAGTTTCCAGCATGCGATGACCCTGCGACGTTTGTTCATACATTGTCTAAATGCACCTGATTCTCCCGATTGGCACACTGACCCTGAAAAAATGCAATCCCACGCAACTCCTTGTCAGAGAGTGAAATCACCTGCACTTCAGGCTCCGCAATGGCAAGTCCAATGGGCCGCTTAAAGTGCCTCAGGCTGAGCAGTGGCTGCCAAAGTCCCAGTAGTTGCTGCGACAGTGCAACGACAATCACAGTTGCTGCTGTTTTCCCACTGGGCTCCCATGGCATGTCTCCAAACGATCTTGTCATGGCCAGGCCCTGGCGGTTCAACCAATGTTCCAAGCATCACGTGTTGGTCAAGCCGAATCGGGTAAACTTGGCTAAACCACACCTGGGTAGTGGGTTGCAACCTTTCACACTAGTGGTCCAAGTTGATGTTTTTGGCAAGTTTGCAAAGTGTATCAACATTTATCAAACACGGTCAACGCAAAAAACTCTAACGTCGCCATCCCCCAACCACCCTCCCAAAAGCCTGGTATTCTCTTCTGGCAGCTTTGTTCATGGAGTTGGGGTTTGTGGAGGTCGCCACGCGCCAGGCGCCGCGTACCTGCGACCGAACTGGAGCCTGCAAACAAGGTGTCTTATTTGTGAGCCAAGGATGGGGGTGTAACCGTCAAAAATGGGAATACAACATGATATAACCAACGAAAATGGTGATTTAAGCGCCAAAATGCTTTTCCCCCACTTTGGCCCAAAGGCTCAGATGGTTCATATGTTGTCGTTCTAGTCTAGATTCATCAAGCCAGCATGAGGAATAGCTCAGGCGGCATGGACTATATACGCATACATTGGAGCCATATGAGCCATCCATGCAGCACTAGAATTGAGCACAAATGCAGCTTTGCAAGCAGCTTGAGCCATGCAAATGTTCAACCTAACTTCCGCCGTGTTCGCGCCTAAAGCCATTTTTAAACTGCGGAAATGGCACAAACAGATCCAGTTCAGCCAGTCGCCTGCAACACAAGACCTCCAACTCGCTCAATGCGTTTCCTCCTGTCGTGGATGGAGCATCCATGGGTCTTGGGTCGTTTGACGAGAAGTTTCAACCAAATGGGGTTCCCCTGGCTGCTAAGGAGAACACTCACCTGAAGAAAAATCCTAGTTTTCCCTATCCAAATCAGGTCTGAATCTATTTCCGCCCCTTGAGACTCCAGACTCGTCCATCCGTGTGGGCTTGTGATCCTCTGACACAGGCACAGCTGTGCCTGCTCGGCCTCGGTGCCCGGCAGGTTCCACCATGGGATTCCCAGTCACTTTTTGATCATTTTGAAACAGTTTCCAGCCATCGCCGTGGTGAAATCCACCTGGCCGTGCCAAGTGACACAGCACTGCCCTCGAGTCGCCAAGGTTGGAAACCACCTGAGACTGCCGAGAATGCAGCGTTTGAAGCGGACAATGAACGGACAATTGATGGGTGGTCAAAGGAGAAGTGGTGGAGAATTCATGGATAATTAGTGGATGATTAGTGAACTTATGTGAACTTCACTTGATTGAGACCTCTTTCTTTTTGATTTGCCCAAGTTTGAGGTTTCAGCAGCCAAACTGTGACGCGCACTTAGTGCATAAGTTCTGTGACCTTTCCTAACTGCATGAATGTCAGAGAAAACATCACACCTGCGGCACTCCACATGCAGAGCGCGTCTCAAGCTAAGACCCATAGTCTAAAGCAGACAAGACCTAACAAAATCATCTGTGCATGTTTGAACATATGTGTACAAAATACATGATCCATACATATGTTGCTGTGGCTCCCTGCCAGGCGGAGGGCTGTACCCAGTTTCCTTGGAGACAAAACTCAGAGGAGTTGCACGTGGATTCATCAGAGATGTTTTGACTATCGAAATTCACGGTAGCCAAGTCCGACTTGGACTTAAGTGAAATTGGCCGGCAAAAAAGGGGGAAAAAAACTGTATCAAGAGCAGCAATGGAAGCTCAAAGTGTATAGGTCAAAGCAAGGCACGGATTGCCATGGAGGATCACTGACACCTCGGGCAGCAAAGGGCAGCAACAAGTGGCCCCTACCAGTCACTACCAGATATAGATAGATATCTAATTATATATACATATAATGTATAGATATATATATATAATGTATGTATCTATAAATATATATATATAATACATTATTATACGTATGTATATATGATATATGTGTACATATATAGTTATACGAGATATATACATGGCATTGCGGCATTGAAACTATACCATACCTGGCCATACCTCTAGAGTAGCTTTGAGCAAACCGGAGTTTATTGCGGTGGCAATTGAAACTGGCAGAAGTTCCACGACTGAGCGGCCACTTTTTCCTGCTGGCGTCCGGCAGGGAATTGTCTCATGACATGGGCTGAGGCAAGCGAACAATCTTTGTCTTCCGAGAGCACGGGCAGGCGATGAAGCAGGTATTGTTTTGAAATTTTCAGGTGCCCAATTTTCAGACAAATCCATACGTATCTGAACCTGCCCAGAAAGCGGGGGAACAATGATCCAGCGCACAGCCTGCTCCAGACCAGCCAATGGTTTCCACGTCAGGCACAACCAAAAGGTTGAGAGAACCAAATCAATGATTTCAATAGATTTGATGTGACCAATGCTGCGCCAGCTGTTTGAATTTGCACAGAGGAGCAGCTGGATGCTGGAATAAAGAAACTCAAAGGACAACAAAGGGGCTGAGCTCAGGGGCTGCTGTCTGAATTAATATCGAGGTCTCCTCTCATTGTTTCCCGAGACCACTTCTGATAGGTTTGCAACAGCGCCCGCAGCAGCCCACGATCTTCCAAGGGTACACAGTACACCTAAGACTCCTAGAAGAAGAAAATTGGTTCAGGGATCTCTGAACCAAGGTTCCATTTCCAGGAGCCTTAGATGTACTCGTCAGCACTATGCCAGGTTTGAGCCTGCACTTCCAGGCTCTCATCTGATCACATCAGTCTCCAATCAGCGCACAACGCTGCCCATCCTTTGTCAAAATCCGCCAGATGTGTTTGCCATCAATCTCAATGTCAGTGAGAATTGAAAAAATCGTCCCTTCCCAGAGGCCAGCAGAGAAAAGTCGAAAATTTGTAGTTTAATCATTTCCCATCATCAACCCCCCAGCGTCCCACTCCAGAGCAGCACCACGTAGTGAGGCGCCTTTTGCACTTCTCCCTGGCGCTCAGTCTTTGAAGGAGCCGCCCGTGCCAGGTCGGCCGCTCCGCCGCAGACACTGCCAAATTTAGAAGAGTTTGAAAACTCTGACTAACCATGACTAAACTAAACCATCCAGCAGACAAACGTCACCTGCACCCAATTCACTCTCGCCACGAAATTCTTTTTCAGAGATGTGAGATGTGCAGCTTTGCCGCGCATTCTCCCAGGCACATGCGAAGAACAGCATAGCCGCAATATTCATTGATGTTCATTGCGTGTCCCAGTCGCACGACATCATTGACAAAGTGGATGGCAACTCCATTGCGGTGCGCCATCAGGTCCTGGGCCAAAGCGTCACGTCACGCTTTGGCCCAGGACCTGATGGCCCAAGGCAGAACTGAGATTATCTTCGGGTAACCATTCTTTTTCAGAGATGTGAGATGTGCAGCTTTGCCGCGCATTCTCCCAGGCACATGCGAAGAACAGCATAGACGCAATATTCATTGATGTTCATTGCGTGTCCCAGTCGCACGACATCATTGACAAAGTGGATGGCAACTCCATTGCGGTGCGCCATCAGGTCCTGGGACCAAAGCGTCAGTCACGCTTGGCCCAGGACCTGATGGCCCAACGCAGAACTGAGATTATCCTCGGGTAGCCATTCTTTTTCAGAGATGTGAGATGTGCAGCTTTGCCGCGCATTCTCCCAGGCACATGCGAAGAACAGCATAGCCGCAATATTCATTGATGTTCATTGCGTGTCCCAGTCGCACGACATCATTGACAAAGTGGATGGCAACTCCATTGCGGTGCGCCATCAGGTCCGGGACCAAAGCGTCAGTCACGCTGTGGCCCAGGACCTGATGGTCCAAGGCAGAACTGAGATTATCCTCGGGTAACCATTCTTTTTCAGAGATGTGAGATGTGCAGCTTTGCCGCGCATTCTCCCAGGCACATGCGAAGAACAGCATAGCCGCAATATTCATTGATGTTCATTGCGTGTCCCAGTCGCACGACATCATTGACAAAGTGGATGGCAACTCCATTGCGGTGCGCCATCAGGTCCGGGACCAAAGCGTCAGTCACGCTGTGGCCCAGGACCTGATGGTCCAACGCAGAACTGAGATTATCCTCGGGTAACCATTCTTTTTCAGAGATGTGAGATGTGCAGCTTTGCCGCGCATTCTCCCAGGCACATGCAAAGAACAGCATAGCCGCAATATTCATTGATGTTCATTGCGTGTCCCAGTCGCACGACATCATTGACAAAGTGGATGGCAACTCCATTGCGGTGCGCCATCAGGTCCGGGACCAAAGCGTCAGTCACGCTGTGGCCCAGGACCTGATGGTCCAACGCAGAACTGAGATTATCCTCGGGTAACCATTCTTTTTCAGAGATGTGAGATGTGCAGCTTTGCCGCGCATTCTCCCAGGCACATGCGAAGAACAGCATAGCCGCAATATTCATTGATGTTCATTGCGTGTCCCAGTCGCACGACATCATTGACAAAGTGGATGGCAACTCCATTGCGGTGCGCCATCAGGTCCGGGACCAAAGCGTCAGTCACGCTGTGGCCCAGGACCTGATGGTCCAACGCAGAACTGAGATTATCCTCGGGTAACCATTCTTTTTCAGAGATGTGAGATGTGCAGCTTTGCCGCGCATTCTCCCAGGCACATGCGAAGAACAGCACAGCCGCAATATTCATTGATGTTCATTGCGTGTCCCAGTCGCACGACATCATTGACAAAGTGGATGGCAACTCCATTGCGGTGCGCCATCAGGTCCGGGACCAAAGCGTCAGTCACGCTGTGGCCCAGGACCTGATGGTCCAACGCAGAACTGAGATTATCCTCGGGTAACCAAGCATATCTGGCTAGGAAACCCTGTTCCTTTCCTGGGCAATGCATCAATCAAGCGATGTACCCAAAGGATTAATCAGTTGCACTGTAGGCCCTTAGCAAGCCTGAGTCGTTGTCATTGGCTGAGGTGACTCGGGAGCTGGGATCCAGGTAGTAGGTGCTGCGCCATGCTGCGCCAGCGGGAGATCAAATCTGCCAAAGGAGTGGAGTCCCCGACGTGGATTCCAATCCTTTGACAGATTTCTCCTTGGTACCTGGGCGGATGTGGGCAAGAACCAGGGAGCCTCAAAAAAAATTAAAGTTATGAATCTAAGCACTTGTTTGTGGTTGGATGAAACATGACAAAACTGGATGGCTATGACTCAACCAAGAATCGCCAAGATCTTTGCAGGTTTGAAGGGTAATCTTGACCCAAGACCACCTGCCATGTAGTGTCGCTTTCGCCGCGTCAGAGTCATCTCCCCAACGTCGTAGAGGTGTCATGATCATTCTTTCGCCAGGGTTCCACCATCTTCCCAGCCGCAACATCCCCGTAACAGAAGGCCTGAAAGTGTTGCCTTGTGATCAATCTCACCTCGAAGCGTTCCGGCAAATTGCAAAGGTCTCAGTTCCCATGATGGCCATCCCATCCTCCTTGAGACTGACAGCAGCTTCAGGGGAACGGAGTGACGGAGTGACAGCCACTTCTGGCAAGCGGCTCATGGAGATGGGGTGCAGAAAACAAATGAAGCCATTGGAAATGAGGGATCCATGACCCAGATCATGACCCTCTAAAACCATCTGGTTCAACCTACAAAATGTTGATCATGTTGGCATCATATCATCCCAACCTCAGGGCTGGAGAATCGTTAGAAATGTGTTAGAAACATTCAGAAACCACCAATCACCAAGCAGTCATCCTAAAGCCTGGCCAAGAAACGCAGGTGGAGCCCACCAGCTCAAACCTCAGGAGACCAGACAAACAGATAACCAGCCATGATTTGGAGAGAAGATAAACCATGTTTACTGAAGGGTAGTCCTGGGGATGTCACCAGGATTTCTAGAACAATGGGAGGCCCAAAAATCACGCCATTGGTGATGGGCTCGATCTTCATCCCACCAGGCCGAGACGCTTCTTGCGCTCCGATAAGGCCAAGATCTCCTTGTCCGTTTGCAAGAAGGCCTGGCGCGTCATGGGATACCAATGGATACCATGTCAGTTTTCCGCAGTTATGGCATATGCCCAGGTGATCCCAGGTGTATGGCTTGTTACACCCAAACTTCTTCGCCAAATTGGAAAATTATTTGAGCTTCTTCTGTTAATTACATACTTTCTCTTAGCTATATATACTATATACCAACTTTGGGTAGATTCCCCGCTGATTGGGAGCAAACAACAATCCTGTCCTTTTGCTTCCCTCTGTCATAATAGCAATTGCTGCTTGGCTGGTTGAGCCACCCATCTCATTTCCAGCCATATGGCTATCGGTTGAAACCCCCGGTACACACTGATAGAGTAGTTCTTGATGTTCATCCCCCCAAGATGATATAATGCGGTAGACCCAATACTCAACCATCCCCAAATTCCCCAAATGCTAGGCTTATTATAAGCTTATTGAGTTTATCACATTGCTAATGGATCCATCTCCATATCTTTGAGGCCTCTTTGATGGCGGTCTTGATCTTCTCGTCGCGAGAAGCAGGTTGGACCTTCATCGCTGGGAAGTTGAGGAATGGCGTCCCCTTCATGAATCTACGGTTGAAACTTTGAAACCATATTTTTACCCCCAAAGTGGTTGGGGGTTCCTGTCTAGGATTCCCATCCGAGTTTGGCAAAGCTTGACCCGAAAAGATCGCTTTGTGGTGATCCCAAGCAGTATCTCAAGATGTCTGAAGTGAGATCTGCCCAACAATGTCGGTTGAAGTTTGGCCCACACCCGTTCATCCTCCAATAAAAAGGTCATTTGGTCATGTTTGCCAAACAATATTAAAATAGTGGTGCCCAAATCAAAAAATATATAGAGACCTAGAGATCCATACCCAAACGACGGAGAGAATCGGCTAAAGCCTTAAAACTTGCGAGTTCGAACTGCAAAAACGTTCCAGGAACGACATAGTTGGGGTTTCAGCCACTAGTTTTCAGGGCATCGTTGTTGCTCATGCTAGCCCTGCTAGCCGTGCTAGCATCGGTTGATTTCCAATCCAAAGAACTCCATGGTTGATCAAGTTCCTCATTTTTCTGGCATCCCCTAGCTATCATAGCCATTTTGCAAATGGCAACTAAAGATCATGCCCCTGTGCCTGTCGCTGCCGCATCTGTTGAAGAACATTCCTTACCGCCACTGGAATCGGATCAGGATGCCAAGGAACCCGGAAGTCATCGTCGTCTTGAAATGGACATCTTCAAAGATAGGGCATATTCCTTAACCATCCCCATAGAATAGTAACACACATTTCCGGGTAGTATGACACGAACAAATTTGGGAAGCCAGAAGATTTCTTGTTCCATGATTGATGCAACATGCCATGTTGGGATTGGGGCACCCCTTGGGGCACCCTTGGGGCACCCACCAAATCTACAGGGGATCCGCTGGATGGGACTGTACAATCCGCTACTCAAATGGCATGGCTCCTCACAACTTTGGCGTCAACGACCCTAGGGTCCCTAGGTCCTAGGTTCAAAAATTTCAGTGGCTCAGCTAGGCTTTTTTCTGGCACTGGGCAAAGTTTTTAGACAGGAAAAAGAGATTGGGCTCAATTTCAGTATCAACCCAGCCAGTTTGATATTGGTTTGATTCTTATGTTTGATGCTCCATGATGCCCCATCCCCGCTCTTTGTTGCTCAACTCCCCGATGGCCAAATTTGGCAGAGTTGCTTATGGAGCTTCTCCTTTGCCATATCAGCCACCTGCAAAGAAAACGGCAGGGATCTTCGGACATCCAAGCAGCAAGAAATCGAGGTGCAGCTCTTCAATTCTGCTAGGGGACATGTAAAACTTGGATGATGCTGGGCATAAAACCTGATTTTCCAATATCTTCCATCAATCACTTCTGGCACCTTTCATTTTTTTACTGGCACAGTAGAACTTGTCGTGTTCCAGCTGGTTCTGGCAGATTCGCACCTGCGTTCCGCCGTGGCCGTCGAGGACAGCAAAGTAGACGCCCAGTTCCTGGCGGGTGAAAACCAAAGTCGATGGCTTCAAATACCAAAATGTAGATATATATGTATATATATATTATGTGTATATATATATATTATATGTATGTATAATATATATATATATGTATATTGGTAAACATGCTTGAACTTTCTGAACCATTCGCAAAAAAAGAAAAAAAACAACCCACTCAGCAAATGAGCGAAAGCTCGGAGGGCTTTCGCAAAACCTGGATCTCCCCTTTGGGGATGGACGAATGGAGCGTTGTTTCCTCCAACCCCATCAGCCTCCAGCGGCTCGTCCAAAACATAGCGATCCTGCAAGGTCTTCTTCAGGCCGGGCCTGCGAGCGCTGCTTCCAAGCAGCTGTGGATAGGATGATAACTGGTCCAAATGTAGGGCATGATGATCATGATGCATACAAAACTAAGGGAAAGAAAAGTTATCTTTGCAGCTGGCGATATCATTTTAGGGTGATGATAAATAGATTGAATGGTGACCCAAACGACAAACGGGGTGATTCTAAATGGGATATAATCATAGCTCGTGTAAATGGTGTGTGCTTCATACCTACCGCAGAATTGGTATCACTGGGGTTCGACCTACCCATAGCTGAGGGTTTGCCCCAAATTGCTCCAACCGCTTAAAGGACAAGCTGTGGCTGCCCTTTTAAGGGGTGTTTCACCAGGGCCAAGCGCACCAGCTTTCACAGTGGACACGAAGCCCCAGAGACTCCGCAGAGACGTGGTAGCTCTTCTTCTTCTCCTGGTGCCAGGCTTGTCATCGCTGCTGCTTGGTATGGCCATGAATCGACAAATCACTGGAGATAAGCAGTGAATGCCCAGTGAATGCCACTGAAGATTGGCAATATTGACGTGAAGGAGCAGAATACTTCCGAATACACCAACAAGTCCACTTATGATCGATCGACCTACCATCCCATCAAAGGGCAACCGCCATCACCGCCATCACTGATGATAGTATCATGATAGTCATTTTGCCGTAAATGGCAGGTGCAGATCCTCCAAGCTTCTTTTGCAAATGCTTTTCCTACTGGTCCTACTTTGGGAAGAGGTATCATGACAACCATTTGAGAGCACAAAGTGAGGCATCCTACACACACAACATCACACAACTTCTCAGAAATCTCACTCAAAATGTGTGCATTGGGATAGCGACCCTGCTCATGACCCCACTGGCTACTGGCTTCCTGGGTTCCTGCGATGGCAACGTCGCTTTGGGGCAAAACTTTAAGGACCCCCACCTACCCCCCACAAAAGGGCTGGCATTTCCCCTTCGAACTGTCCCAAAGGGCTTTGCCTGTTTTTATTTGGTGTATTCAATGTTTTGACTATGATTTATGTGATAGTCCAATCACCAGTCGTACTGGTTGCATGGTTCCCATCCGTCTGATTTGGACCTAAGAACATAAACATCTGGGTTTGTCCAAAACTGGTGGATACCCAAGAAAAAAACATGTTTCTTGCTGAAATCCCCCGTTGCCTCCAAGGTTTGCGCTCCCGCATGAATGGGCAAGGGCTTGCCATCGGCCCCTAAGAGATCACGGGATACCCGGATTCGGTGCTTAGTAATTAACCAATATTTCCCCACTATCCCATAGGATCCATGTATGCTATATATGGTAACATTTACCATCAATATACCCCCAATGTTAGCATATATACCATACATGATATACATGGATCCTATGGGTATGGGATGCCCATACCTGGGAATGCAATGGGTTTCAAAATGGGATTGTCCAAGGGGATTCTATTGCAATCTTCATCCTATCATGGGTGCGACTTTCTATAGCCAAGGTATTTCGGTGGTCCCGTCGTATCTATTGTCCTGGCAATGCTTGACTCTTCACACTTTGGGGGTGCTTTCTTTTTGACCCTTAGCTGCTAGTTACGTCACTTCCACTCCGACCTTTCCTTCACCATGAGATACCAAAACATGGGAAATGAGGGGTCAAACGATACAGCTCACAAACATCAATTTTTGAAAAAAAAAAAACCTTGTTCTTTCCTCAGCAACAAAATGGATATCCCAAAATAGGGGTCAAACGCCTGCCGCTCAACCCTGAAATCCTAGTCTGAGACATCGGTTAAATGATGATAACCGAGACTGTCATGCAGCATCTAAGCCCCCGAGCCCAGCATGAGCACCTCAAGAGCACACGGCTTGCTGTCCTGCGTGCCCTGCTTGTAGCTCACCTGCCACATGGAGGGCATGCAGCGGGAAAAATGGCGAAACGGCGAAACCCACCACACCTTCACACCCTCCTTGAGGTTGATGGGGTTGCTGGGAGTGCTGCCCACGATGAACTTCCGGTGCACAAAGAGGCCTGCAGTTCCATATCCAACTTCCCATTTTTGTAGCTTGAGTTCCATCCTTTTTGCATGGTCATCTGGACATGTGTCCATTTGCAACAGCATACCATTCCATACATCCACATTATTGGATGGTTCATCTACATACGTTTCCAAGCGTTTGTGGTGTCATTCCCTTTTTGTTTCGCTGCATCCCAATTTTCAGATCGATCATTTACCCCCTTGGGGCTCCTTTACATCTGTACAAATTTGGATCTGGTTACGAATCGTTTCAAACAGATTCTCTTGACCTCCCAAGTGGGGACCAGTTGTGGATGGTGCAAAAAAACCTCCAACTCCATCGGATCATCGGATCATCCGATCCGCGCCTTTGCCCATGTCACCGCCCTCCTCCTTCCCCGCAGGCATGATGAAGCCAAAGCCCTCGCGATGAACCACAAAATTTAGCCATGGTCAAAGCATGGCATATGGGGTGTACGGTCATCTATCCCATGATGGGAATCATTCTAAAAGGGAAATTACATTATTTTTAATCCCTATTGATGACATTGATGACCATCCCGCAAGATGGGTACACGAATCCAACTTTTGACCATGGCACATGTGTGCATCACCTTCTCGGACAGTATGATGGGCCAGTTGTCCAAAATATGGGGAAATCAAACAGCCAGCTCTTGGGCACGCATCAAACATTAGGATGTCACCACCAAATGATGAAAGAAACGTGTCCAAAAATGGGGGGGAATGTGGCCCCAATTCACAATCTTTTAAGGAAAATATGCTGACAAACCCTGGATTTGGGTAAACCTACCTGATATGCAACGGATGGAAACTTATGCAACAGTTTTTTGCTGGAGCCAGCAAATACCTGGACATGGATAGGGACCATCAAACCATGGGGCGGCGATCAGCAACCGCAAGAATGGTGCTACATCAGCAAAAATTGGCTTTCAACCAAGAGAGATCCACACTCAAGAATATAGGACTTACAGCACCAAACAAGAATGGGTATACAAGGTGGGGATTCAAGCAACCAAAATGTGGAAAATATCAGCAGAATATGCAACTGAGCGCCTTCCAAATGACTGTGCGTGAATTACCGACATGAAATGGTTCGTGAAACCACATATATCCCATTCCTATAAGTTTCTTGTTTTTTTTGTATTTCACCAAACGATTTGTCAAAACGAACAATACTTGCGGCTCCCAGGCCGAGCCGATCTCCAATCTCCGCCACAAATGTGTTGGCTGTCGACAGTGGGGGGCTGGCTCTTCGCTGCGGGCCTTCTCAGAGTCCCACTTGTTGACTCGCCCCTCCATCCGCGCATCCTGCGTAACTTACGGGTCTACGGTCTACGGAAATATCACAAGTATATATGTCATACATGCAATATAATATGTATATATATATATACATTTATCTTATATAGATAGATATTAAACATGTATATTCATAGAAGACACATATTTATAAATATCTGCAATATTTTTACATGTATAATATGCTATTATATCCGCTGCCCCTGCAACAGCAAGGGGGAACGTGTACAGGAAGAAGAGTTTGCAAAACACCACAACCACAACAACAAGGATTCGTGGCCAACCATCTCCAGGGACATGATGAAGAGAAATGGGAATACCACCTACAGTATGAGTTCTGGTCTATGATTGCCCCATCTTCAACCATCAATCAAATCTACACTATCCACACACCATGCGACCCAAAAAAAAATACGAATTTCCAGCCCTAAACTCATCTTCTAACCCTGATGTTTCTGCATTTGAATCTATACCCAGCTCAGATGGGTCCCCATCCATGGGTGCTGGGGCAGCTGGCCTCCTCCTTCTCAGGTTCTTTGGGTGGAGGCTCTGCCACCGTGGGCGCCGGAAGCGGCCCTGTGGGCGCCTCGGACTCCTGGCGATCAAGGCACTTTGGATCCCTGCCATGGGGGGAGTCCTCATGACCTTGGAGTCCCAAGGTAGTGACTCTAGTGACTAGCTGACGTTGAGGACTAGCGTTCTTTAAATTGAAAGGTCCCAAAGTCTTCCTCACGTGCCAATCAGCAGATGTTCAATGCAGGACCGAGGACCCTGCCTGGGCAGCTTGGCCGTCCACCTCAAACTTCACGAATTCCGTCTTGGAGATGGCTTTCCTCATTTCTTCGGACCTCACCAAACAGGAAAATCTGGCCCAAGAATCACTGATGTTCCACACCTTTGAGAAGCATCCATTTTTGGGGAAGAGTTGAGCTTCAAAGTTTTGATCTGAAAACCAAATTCGGAGGGGCCAGATTTCTGCCTTTGGCAAGGGCCCTTTCCAGCAACTGTGCCCCGCGCTGCTTCATCTTCTTAACAAGCGGATCCTCGGTCGAACACAGTTGGACATTACAAACTACCAGAGGCGTAAAAAGGCTGCAAATAGCGAAGATCTTACGTATGTAAGTTTTTTGGTAAGCAAAACGTCATGACAAACAATTTGTCGGCTGATGCAATCGGAATCACCCTTTCTGAGAAAAGCATTGTAATATGCATTCAATGTTCCTACAGTTTCAGGCTCCAAAATGAAGATAAATCGCAGCAGCCTATGTCTTTGGACCTAGGCAGCTTTAAAACATTGCTTAAAACCTTCCACCTCGTTTGGAGTCTAAACTATGTGCACATCATTCATGGGTCCACCGGCGGAGACAGCGTTTAGAAACAACTCAGCAAATATGTATTGACATGTATTATATCTATATACACATATCTATCTATCTATCTATCTATCTATCTATCTATCTACCTATGTATCTATCTACCTATCTATCTATCTATCTATCTTTCTATCTATCTATCTATCTATCTATCCATCTGTCTCTCTGTCTGTCTATCTGTCTGTCTGTCTATCTATCTGTCTATTTGTCTATCCGTCTATCTTTCTTTCTGTCTGTCTTTATGTCTTTCTTTCGTTTTTTCGTTCTTTCTTTATTTATTTATTTCTTATTTATTTCTTTATTTATTTATTTCTATCTTTTTATCTTTCTATCCATCTATCCATCCATCCATCCATCTATCCATCTATCCATCTATCCATCTATCCATCTATCCATCTATCTAATCCAATCTAATCTAATCTAGTCTAGTCTAATCTAATCTAATCTAGTCTAATCTAATCTAATCCATCCATCCATCTATCTATAATACATGTACACGTACTACGCGAATGTGTATAATCAGAACATGCGCAAAGCGTGTGCAAACGCATGGTGCACCAACAGCCATGGATGTTCCTCCAGGCCCCAGGCGTCGTCATCATCTATCCTTCTGAAGAATCTGTGGTCGCTCTCTTTCGGTGTGTAGTACACCTGGACGGTGGATGTTTGGGATGCGATCCGCTCCAGGCCAGAAATCCCCTGGAAGATACATGAAAGGCGTGGGTGAACTTACCCTCAAGGTTGATGGCAGGGTTCTTGTAGCATTTCAAAGCAACTTTGTGGGAAAGAACGAACAGGAGTGATCGATAGTCATCCTAGGTATTTGGGACCCCCAATCGTCTCTGGTCCCCCCCTCCAGCCCAGCGAGGAAGCCTGTGACTTGAAATGGAAATAGAGCCCAGTCTCCGGGTGGAACTTCCATTTTCCCGTCTTCTTATAGACCTCGTGGCGCCGTGGCACAAGCGGCAACCGGAGTTGGTGGTGGGTTAGTGATGGCTTGTGGCTCTACCCGCCTCCAAAAACCAAACCAAAATTTCAGGCAGGCCCCATGGGTTTCATCGAATTGAAATCACCATCCTTCCATGGCTGGACATAAGAAACTCAGCCCCTACCATCACCTTTTTCTTCTCTGCTGGCCTTTCTTCGCTGATGCGGGCCATTTTGGGTCCCCATCTCCGACGTGGAAATTTTGACCCCTGCAGCGCTCTCTGCGCCGCCAAGGTGTCATGGGGCAGCAGTGTCACCATACGATCCAAATACCCAGTTTTGATGACATTCAGTCAATTTCCTAACATCCCAAGCACTGCGCGCGTCAGTTGGGCACGGCACGGATCAGCCCGTTCGGGAGGAACAGCACGTCAAAAACGATCTTGAACTCAGCAGCAGGCTCCACGATTACAAAAATCCCATGGAAACTCGGCAGAAATTTGACGTGGTGAAACACCACAGCCCATCTGCATCTCAAAATTCTCAAAGCCAAAGATCGGCAAAAACAACTAGGATAACTAGGGGTCTAGACGGTCTAACCCCAATCGTTTCTCAATCTGTGAAGCCCTTGGGATCCCAACCACACTGGCAACTGCCAGCAGCTTCAACAGTTCCAAGATGAAGGCCCCAGGGCCGCAGAAGAAATCGATGATGTTCGCCGCCTCGGAGCCCCACGGATGACGTTCGCATTACTGGATTGGAAGCAACACTCCTGGGGATAGCCCAATGTTTGGCCATATGGGGATGGGTCAAAACCCTGGTACCCCTGGTGAACATCAAAATAGCTGGTAAATGGATGTTCATCCCACTAAAAATGGTATTAATAGGTATTGATCCATAGCCATATCCATGGCGAAAATGATGATCAACCATGGGATTTTGGGGGGCCCTTCGGACAAGCTCAGACAAGCCCACATTTCTGACCCAGAAAATGGTGTGGAAGATATTTTAAGTATGTGCGTGGTGAGCCGTCCACAAATGGGCTATAAAAGTTGTTGAAAATGGTTTTAGGAAACAGTAGCCGAGCAGCTGGCACATGATTAACGACCTTGGGATACACATAGAGTCGATGAACAAGAATAGAAAGAAATGGTTTGTGACGTGGGCATCCAACCCCAGAAACAACCGATAGGGGTCACCCAAGATCGTGATAGGGGAGATACCCAATTTTCGCAGGGACGCACCCGATCAAAACATATCAAACTGATCAAGAATGGTTCCAACAAACTTGGGGTTGTCTGAAAATAGGCTACCCCATTCCATCTGTTAATCATCATTGTCCCTTCAATGGCCATGATGGTAAGTATACATCACTTTCAGACACACCCACTCTTGGCCCTCAGGCCCTTTGGTGACCTTTGGAGTCAACCGATGCCAGCTCCACCATGCAGCACAGGCACCACCACGGTTCGTTGGAGTCCAAAGCCCTGTAGCGATGAGGCCTCAGTTTCCACGAAAAATTGTGGGATCTCACGAAACATCACAAGTTTGCTCCTTCCTGTCGTCACCTTGGCTATCGAAGTTCCAACCCCAATTTGCACCGGATAATTGTAAGTCAAAAATAACTTATGACTCGCTCATACAACACGAATCTAGTACAAGCTAAATCAGCAGAAATCAGCCCCATTGGTCACAAATTGTAGCCCTGGGTGCCCCTGCCCTGATGGCCAGCACTCCAGGGTTCTTCCTAACCACCTCCTGCGCCATCTCAACTCCCAGGCCTCTCTTTAGGGCCTGGGACGCTGCCTGGGAACCGTGAAATCAAGCGATATCCCAGTTGGATCTGTATATCTATGTCTATATATATATGTAAATATGTGTGTGTATTATATATATGTATATATATATATATGTCTATTATATATATATATATGTCTATATATAATTTCCATCAAAGGGTGGTAATCAATCACAACTGGTATTGTTTTTACAAACCATAGTATCCAGATCATGTGTGGTTCTACAGAAGTTACTAGCTACTGCCCTTAGGTAAACAAACGTGGCTGGCTGGAAAAAGATCCAGTTCTGGACAATAATCCACAGATCAACAGGCTCTGTGTTGACAATATCAACCCCGGATTGACAAACCATTAGGCTGTTTGCCATTTAAGTAGCAAATCGGCCCCAAGTCAATCAAGCAACCAGGGCTCACCAATCCAGGGCTGACATCACACAGCGGAGCGCCGTCCCGGACGCACCTGCATCACGCGCTCACGCACGCAAACGATGCCCACATTGCGCCGCAAAGCTGCTAAGCCCGCCTCCTAGCCGGAGGCATTTGGATGCGCCAGTGAGGTTCTTGGGGGTCCAGTTGAAAAACAATGGAACATTACTATATATATATATATGTATATGTATATCCTTTATATAAACCAACGAATATGATGTAACATCAACGTTCGATTTCAAGTACCTGGATGACCAAAAAGGCTATGCCAAAACTGGTTGCAGGGATCGCAGGCTGGTCCTCACCGCCGGCTGCTTCGGCAAGCGCCCTGGAAGAGCGGAAAATCGAAGGATTCTTGATATCAATACATTGGTTTAAAACCTTAAGGGAAAAATCATGGGTTATCATTGTCTTTTACCATCAAATGTAGGGGCTTCTTCCTGATCTATGTGCTTCAACACATCTATTTGTGGGACTGTTCAGTTTGTATGGATCCAACCGTGAGGGTAAAATACCAGGAACTACTTTGGTTTTGGTGGGAGCATCGCTATTCTGGCATCTATCATCCCTATCAATATCATAACGGGATTCACAAACACACATATTTATATATATATACATACATATATCATGTATATATCAATGTCAAGATCAAAATCCCTATAAATTTCAATATCTATCATAAAGGGGCAACCCCCAGCAAGATCCCACCTGAAGCGCCGTCGCAGCCCCACTTCGTCGTTGGGCGTGAGGAAGCCCTTGCGCCAGTCCGGCACCTGGTGGCGTATGTGTATATTATTATCTATATATATATATATAATTTATATTGTATATATATAAATATATATATATAAATCACAAAAAGACTAGCTGTGCAAGTCCAAAGGGGAAATCATGGGAAATCCACGGCAGCGACAATTTTTGCGCAATAAGAAGCAACAAATTGCGATTGGAACCGCAGATGGATTGATCCCATTTTGGGGTATCGGACCCACACCCCAAAATGGCCCAGTTGGGTCGTGCGAAGTAAAAAAAAAGAAGGCACTGGGCCTCGCAACCCTGAAAAAATTCTGGGGATTCCACTCAAAACCCCAGAAATCTGGAGATTCAAAACCCCAGTCACGGTTCAAAACTCAGAAATATGGAGATGTTCGGAACCCCGAACCAGTCCCAATTGGATCTGCCCGGCCTTCTCTTCTAGGACTTGAATCGCTTCCACCTCCCGGCCATGGACCCAAAATCAACTGGTTCCAGTTTCAAGATCAGCCTTCACCATCCTTCACCTAAGAGAAAATCCAACAAAAACTGGACGGATTTTCACCGATTTTCACCCACACGAAGTTGGAAGAGAAATTGGGACGTCCAAACATCACAGCCTCCAGCGCAGATGCCGGCAGAAAATCGGCGAAGGCAAAGCCGCTGGAGGCCCATGGCATCTCACCAGTTGAGATAGCCCAGTCATTGGCCAAATAGTCGTAAAACGCCTGGCGCTTGTGGTTTTTCGTCTCTTTTTTTTGCAGTTTTTGATATCCAAGATCGAAAAATCGACTATGTTGATGGGATATCCAAGAATCAACCCCTTTTTCAGGGCGCACTGCGGTCAGTTTCCTTGGGGCAAATGGCCCTGAGAAAATCTCCGTTGCTCTTGTGGGTAGCATAGAGATCATCATGACGCCGGCCCCAAAGTTGCGCAGCCAAAGAAAATCTGCCCACAGCAATCGAAGACGGACGCAATTATGACCTAGCGTCCAAATTAAATATCATTGAATACTAAAATGATCTTCCAGATTCCAACCCCGGAAGTCGTTGCACGTGATGTCGTCCAAGTTGGATGTAGATGTGTCATCCAAAAAATGACCCACCAATCCATGCGTTCGAACCGTTCGAAACCTGCTTCTGTGCAGCCAGTTTGGCCCGCGCCGTTGAAGCGCGGCCCGCTGGTCCCGCGGCAGGCACGAAGGCCTGCGAACGGGATGACCAATCGATGCTCGTCTTTGGACACGGGTATACGTGCACTGTACATGCATAAATACGCATATGCTGTTTATTTATGCATTTATTGTCGTATTTGGTAATCTATCTAATTATTTATGAGTAAATTCAATTAATCAGACATATAGATAAATAGATTGGATAGATTGGGATAAATTGGATAGATAGACAGACAGACAGACAGATAGATAGAAATAGAGACAAGCAGGGAAAGGATGAGGTAGAACAGGGTGGGATGGGACATGATAGGATAGAATAGGAAGGGAAGATAGATAGAAGGATAGACAGGCAGACAGACACACAGAAAGATAGAAAGAAAGAAAGAAAGAAAGATAGATAGATAGATAGGTAGATAGGCAGACATATTGTTGCATATAGACAGAGACGGATCCACATATACAGTAGATAAAGACATATCTAGATATAGATACAGGTGTAGAAATATGGGTGCACATATATTCGTGCATACATATACATATACATACACATATACACATACACATACACATATACATACACATATACATGTACATACATATATACATACACAGTCACATATACATGTACATACACAAATATATACACATAGACACCATACATATACACATATACATATACATATACATGTACACACAAATATACACATATACATATAAAAACACACATATACACATATACATACACATATACACATGCAGATGCACATACACATACATCTAGATATACACATGTATATATAATTACTCTCATCTCTCTATGTAATTCATGTTTATCTGTGCCCCTTCATGGGGGCTTAACCAATGTCTCCTGGACACTTTTGTCACTTCAGCAGGAAACAAAAGCCAACACTGAAGCACGTGTGCAGAAAAAACAAATCCAATCGTCGCCTTCCAACGCATCTAAGCCTAGATGTACTTGGCTGAAATGTATCATCACATATATAACTATATTATATATAATAGTAATAGTAGTAATTGTATTATATATATATATATTCTACTATAATATATATATATATATATACAGTATACGTATATCTACATATATAATATTTGCAAGAGAATGCAGAGCAGCACCTCCAGCTGCAGCACCACCAGAGCACTCAGCGCCAGTCCCAGCCCAGCGGCACGCCGCATGACGGGCCCCCCGGTACTCCACACGGACGCGGGGTCCAAAAAAGGAGTTGTCCAAAGGTCCATAGAGTTCCCAACATTTCATAGATATCCATAGATATCCATAGATATACATAGATATACGTAGATAGATATTCATAAACATTTCAAAACTGGGTCTTTCAGCTTGTTTTCATAGATTCTTCTAAAATGTTGTAGATTCGTGCGAAAAAAAATGGGAAAGTCGCATGAATTGATCGGTGAAACGCTCAAAACTCATTTCAGTAACGCTCGGTGAGTCCAACCTGTGGTCATGGATTTGTAATGGATTAATGGGTTAAACAACCCAAAATTCTTGCAGCAAGCACCTAGCATCTCCGAAAACTGCGGGATACCCTAAACCTCAGGTTTTGATTCTGAGCTTGGCTGCAGCCAGTCGGCTTGATGTGTCAACGCCGCGCGGAGCAGTGCGGAAGCTGATGGCATGTGATGGCGAGATGGGAAAGCCACCGGTAGCTGTTTTTGGGGGGATATCAGGACAAATTGGGCCACAAGAAATGGATCGAAATCATCCGTTTTGATCCATATATTTAAAAAAAAACATATGGGCCATGTCAACAAAAGTTTGGTTTCAAAATCTTTCAAGACCTTTGAGGAAAAAAATCTGAGGCTTCAGCATACCAGCCACTGCCTCGGAAGCGTCCAGTGGACCGGACACAGTGCAGGATCAAGGGATGATTTTACATTACCTACTCGGTGGCTCATAAAGCTCGTAGCTCGTACGGCTCGAGAAACCCTCGTTGGTTTTTCAACACTCAGTTTCCTGGCAAAGTATGAAAGCAAATCAACTTCCCTTACCCTCTGGTAAACTAACATAGCTATGGAAAATCACCATTTTTTATGGGTAAATCCACTATAAATGGCCATTTTCAATAGCTATGTTAGTTTACCAGAGGGTACTGGTTTTCCTAACTCAATGTTGCATTCCAAAGACCAGGTGCCTCCCCTGAAACAACTGACCCACCGAGCTTCAGCCTTTCAAACACTTTCTGGTTTAAAAAAAAAAAACTCGGCACTTTGAAGTTCCTCCACCCCATGAGTGGGCCAAAACTCTACAAAAAAAACACCTCGTGACACGTCGTCACTGTGCATCCAGGCCATCCCCTGCGGGCTCATAATCCTCGAACTGCGTGGGCGGCACGCGCTCCGGGGAGCGCGACCTGGGCGTCTGAGGGCCCCAGGGCCGGGCTGGAGAAGGACCTGGTTATGCTACGACCTTAAAAAATGGTACGCTGGATCCAGGGAAAGAAAAAGATGCTACGCTTTTTGGCACGTAAATCATCTACAAACGATGCATTTTTCATTGCCAGCTTCGTTCGCTGGAGAGCGTAGTAGACTTTGGGAAAATCAAAATTGCAGGAGAGGCAACAATAATTCAAGGCTCATGTCACACAGGCGCAGAATGGCAATTCTTTTTACAGCAAGTACCCTGGCAATTGTTTATAGATGATTTACCAGTGGACAATACAATAGGCATGAATTTCAATCAATGTTTCATTGCCATGTTACTGGAGAATGTGTTTTATCATTGCTATCCCCTGCTTTCCATATTGGTCAAATGCCATATTCATACCATGGCTTTATCCAAGCCATCAATCATTTCATCCATTCAACAAAACTGCATTGGAACCATCCAATTATGTCCATTAACATCTCAATAACCCAATTTTACAGTATGTCAATGTCCCAACAATATCCCCCAATTTTCCTTTGCTTCAACCAGCACAAAAATCCAACTTCTGGACTTTCCCCGCGGCTGCTGCGGTCTGCGCTTCGCGGGCCGCGAGGGAGACCTGGCCCACATGGGTAGCTTCCCGGTACAAAATGGAATACTCATAGGATATTGATGGGTTTTTGATAAGATATTCATAATCAAAATATATCAAAATATGATGGAAATCACTATTCTATTGATATCCCATTGTTCCAATAATATAAGAATGGGATATTGATGGGATATTTTCATGGGATAATCTATCATGGGAAATTACGGGAAATTATAGGATATTATGGGATATGTTACTGTTTCAAATGTTAGTGTTTCAAATAAATGAAAAAATCCTTTTTCGGTGGCTTGTTGGGGTGACAATCGCCAGAATGGTCATGCATTGGGCAACCTGCAACTGGGGGACACCAAAACCTACCCAAAATTTAGCGTAGGCTAAGGCAGCCGATCGCATGTTGGATGATTTTTCGCATCATCGGAAACGTGGATGAATTTCTGCAAACGCTGCGAGGCCTTGTCAATATCTGTCAATTCCCATCCTTTGATGTTCTCAAATGTTCCTACTTGTACCTCAAATTGCTCAAATCCTGAATTAGCACGAAGTTCATGTTGTCACTTGTCATGAGTCAATACCATCCACAAAAAGAGGACCAAAGAAAAAAACTGGTTGGTGGTTAAGCCACCTCTCCCCCAACTATGAAAGTCAAATGAGATCGCTATCCCAATCTTTGCGGAACTAAGTGAAAACCATCGGAAATAACCACCGTTGTTGCTTGTTATGACCCATCACCTTGCTGTTTCCATGCTGGTTGTATCCCCATTTTTGCAGGATCTTTAGGTTTGGGGCGGGTGGTTTAATAGCAAGAACGGCTGCTTCTGTGGGTCTGTTGGTACCCCAATTTGGAGCCAACACCATTCAGGCTTGTCAAAACATATTTGTGCCCGAAAATCGCATACAGGTTTTCATCAGCTTCATGATTAAGATTTCTATTTTCGGGCTATTCCACATTTTCAGACGATCCATGAACATGATATTGTTTCTTATATATTCCATAGTTATCCACATTAAGTGGATGGTTATCAACCAGCATTTTTCTTGCTTCAACCCAGCTCAAAACCCCTAACAAAAATAGCCGTCACCTCGACAACTCTTCTTCGAAGTCCGAGAGATTCCTGAAAAAAAAAAGCTCTGCCAGCGGTCCATGGAAACGATGGTCCTTCCAAGAACATTTCGTAGAGGGGTTTGACCATCCCAAAAAAATGATCTATATGGATCTGTCTGAAAATTGGGCTACCCAAAAATTGATAGTTTGGGGAAGGAAATGATGATGAACCATCAAATTTGGGGGTACATTATTTTCAGACAAACCCATATGACATGATTCGGCCATGTTCGAATTTATGACATGATTTTATCCTTAAATTCCCCCCAGAAGACCCCCAAAATGAATAGATCTAACACTAAAGCTGGGTTTCGTTTGGGGGCATTTAAAATCGTAGGGATTTTATAGTGAAAGGCAAACCAAACCAAACCCTTTAGGGCCCCAGGAAGGGAATTGCTGCTGATACCCCACAAATCCTACCACCAACCCAACCCAATAAGGCAACCATAGGTTGTGCATGCCAAACCTTCAGACCCTGCCCGAGTATGCTCATTGGGTCACCGTGCTTCTGCTCAGATTCCGACCTCCGCACCAGGAAGAAGCACGAAATCAAACCACATCTTTGCGTAAATCCACTCGTATACCGTTTGTTTTCTCAATTTGGCTCTTATCTGTGTATGAAAGATATTGAAAGATGTCAGCAACATGTTCGTCCATTGTGTTGTCATTTGTGATAGCAACCCCCACAAAGATGTGGTGGTATGCCACTACTATCCATTAACCACATTGAGTTAATTAATATCATTCAAACCAGTTTTTTATATTAATATCACCTTTTCAGCCCCTGCCTGGGCGGTGAGGGTGTTGGAGCCCGGCGCACAGCCTTCTCCTCAACGCCATGAAAAAAGGAAAACGGGGCGAAAACGGTCGACTTTCAATGATGGATTCATGTGTGTTTCATCGGAAAAAATGGTGCGTTTTCATATCGTTTTGTGAAAAAAAAAATATGAAATCTAAAACTGAGAACATCTGATAACTATCCAGACGTATCCAGACGTTTATATAGAAGTAAAATGATTTAGTGTACATTGGCTCAAAAAGTGCGTGTGGTACCCCCAACTGAGGATTTCTCTAAGACCAGGCCGCAATCGATATGCCGGCTTCAATAGGATGGTGCTTCAAGAAGCATTGGAGTATTCTCCATGTATATATATATATATACACATTATACCTCCCCCCATGGTGTGGTGGGGGTGTGGTACTGTCCTCCCTCCTGCCTGTGGTGTGGTGGGGGTGTTGTACTGCGTGTATATATATATAGAGAGAGAGAGAGAGATATATATATATACATATTTATATATATATATATACATGTGTATATATATATGTATATGTATATGTATATGTATATGTATACTATATGTATATGTATATGTATATGTATATGTATATACATATGTATGTATATATATGTATGTATGTATGTATGTATGTATGTATGTATGTATGTATGTATGTATGTATGTATGTATGTATGTATGTATGTATGTATGTATGTATGTATGTATGTATGTATGTATGTATGTATGTATGTATGTATGTATGTATGTATGTATGTATGTATGTATGTATGTATGTATGTATGTATGTATGTATGAAGTAGATACATAGAACATGTATATATGACTATAGGTAGCACGTGGGTACTTTGAGGGAGTAGGTTTGCTACGTAGGTCGTCTAAAAGGTAGCATGTACCTAGTAAATGCGAGGCTGGTTGTCAGAAATGCTGCAAAGACCTAGCAAATACGAGGCTGGACGGGTGCTACCTGGGGACCCATATCATTGGGGGGGTAGGAACACGGAACACGAGACCATATATATATATACACATATAATTATACATACTTAATATATTTGCCTCAACGGATATATAAGTGGATATAAGTGGAGTGAGTAAAGTATCCCAGGAAATCTTAGAGAAGGAAATCACTCTTACCATCCAATCAGCTCGCAAATCTTGGATCAGTCATTTGTGGCACGACAGCGAAATTGACGCTAAATCACCTATCATCACTGTAATATCATAGAGTATATCACTTTTTCCCCACATATTGTTATCACATGATATCCAGCATTTTTGGCACCCGGTTCAACCATAAGAAACACGTCAAGTCATCAAGCTGCAGTTGACCGCCAATTTCAACTACAAGGATCCGTCTGAGAGTCTGTACCAAACTGCACAGCAAAACTCTCCCATTAGAAAAAAAAAAAACACTGTGGCAACATTCCCATGCTGCTCGCAAGGGATGCTTCATGAACAAACACCCGTTTTGTAAAAAGGAACCGTGTTTGGAAGGTTGCCACTGCAAGACCCTGCCTTGAGACTGGCAGACAATCTGGAGCTACTTGTCTCCGGCTCCTGAAACCCGATCTCCCATCCTGCATCCTTCTCGGAGGTTGCCGACGTTCTACCAAGAACCCCAAGGTGGCTGGTGTGGGTTCCAAGATGAAAAACATGTCTGCCAGGCCGTACAATCCTGTACATTGTACATGGCAAGGCCAGAGAAACAAGTTTTCTTGACTCTCTTTGCTTCAAAGGTGTGCCAGCAAACTCAATTTGGGTATGGGCCATGAAGCTATCAAGTTCGAAATGATTAGATCCTTTAGCCCAACATCTGGTGGTTTGTGCATCTTTGGACCCATCCACAGTTGAGTTCTGCCGGTTGTTGTCGTAATCACCTGATCAGCTCAACAAGGCGAAGGGCACGGCCGCATGGATCATATCTGGGAACCGCAGTATCAAGCAGTCCCAAGTGTCCCGCGGACCATCCTCAGGTGGGCAGTCCTACCGGCCAGGTGCTTAGAACTCATGCTATATGCACCCAGAAAACAAAGTTACAATTCCTTCAAAGATTTTTACGAAGCAGGCCTGAGTTGATTGGGCCTAAAGCGGTCCCGGAAAGGTGGGAAGTTTCGTCGTGTGGTCCGGACGTTGATATCTCGGACAAGCTGCAGCTGTGCTTTCACCTGTGCCTGGTTTATCCAACCTATCATCCCCTTGCTGCCATAGCTGCTACGGGTTCGTTCCTGCGTCCCCATATGAGTGCCTCAAAATGATTCAAACTCGGGAATACCCCCAAATGGTCCATGTTCAAGAGGAAATCATGATAAGCCGTGGGATTGTGGGATGCCAAATTTTGAGACATCCAAAATAATCTACATGACCCGACAATTCAGAATGAAAACTATGGAGACCCACTACAAAGGAAAATCGTTTGAAGAATTATGAAATGATATGACATGGCTGTTTTTTCATTCACCTGACAACAATGTACCTTGGTTTCCCCATCCCTAAAAATGAACAGAATTGTTGATCTTGAAAAGGATTCATTTCGTCTGTGTTTCTTTGCAAATGGAAATTATTTTGCCCTGTACATCCAGGAGTCAAAATCGTGTATCTAGATTATCATAAATTAGATACTTCGCACATCTTCGCACCAAAATGGCTGGTTCATAGTATTAGTAACTCATAGTATAAAGGACCCATATTGACACGTCCGCTTTTCTTGTGCTGTTGGATACACCTGTAATTCCCCTGTTCGAGATATCAACTGGGACCCGCCAAGGTCGTGAGATCCTAAGGATCTCGCCTGGCCGATATTATCAGGCGCTTGTTTGTCTCACTTGGATCAGGGAAATGGGATCAATCCGTAGATTCCACACAAAAAAAACATGTTTTCGAGGATATCCTCCAGATGAAAAAAACAACAAGTCGACCCCAATGCGAAGCAAGTCTAAAGCAGAAGCGCCCTCAGGAAGGAGGCATGGGAGGAATGGGCTCCCTTTGGGACTGGGTCAAACATGTCATCTTTTGGGTGCTTTTCCAAAGAATGTCTTGGTTATGAATAGTTCAGACTGAAAAAGAATGCATAAGAATTGTCCCATTGGCCCATTGACCACAAATTTTGACTCTGCCCTTAAAGCAACGTCCTCATGGATCGATAAAGTCCTCATGCATCGCTTGTAAAACGAAGCGTTGGAAGTCTGGACTCCTACCAAGGACTTTGCACCAGGGTTCATGTGGGAAAGGAGCGTCCAAAAGAGGTTGCCAATGGATTGATTCAAGGGAAAATCTAGGGGAAAGCATGGCCTTACCCCAAATATGGTCTTTATCATTTTTTCGTTTCAACGCCGCTTGGTCAGGATCATCCAAAACAAGATCTAAAATTCCTGAAACCCCCAAGAAAAATGGTTGAAGACTGCCACAATCGTCCCAGGACAGGACTGACATCGCGCCTTGGTCAGCCGGCCTCGTGGATGTTTGGTTGGAGCCAAACCACAGCCATAGCCACAAGTCTTTGGCTCCTCGGCACGGCTCACGTACCAAGAACATTGGCATGGCTCTCAGTCCCAAAAAGATCGGTTGCCGGATTGTCAACAAATGAAGGTTTACTAATTTCGATGTCCAACTTGTTCATCTATTGAAAGTTCCTATGTTAAGTTGCTTGGACTACGGACCATTCCAGTAACAGGGTGCCACATCTTTTTTGGGACTTCTTTCCATCCTTTGTAACATGGTACATGTCTCAAAATATGTGATCATCAGATTGCCCACTAAAATGGACCAGTCATTGGTGAATTGTCGATGTTTTGTGCTTCAATCCCCATGTTGGATATACTGCTTCAATCCCCCTTTCTGTTGAGACAAGCACACATCACATGTATATATATATATATATACTGTATGTGTATGTATGTATATATATATATGTGTGTGTGTGTACATACAGGTATCCCAGAATATGTCCACACATTTCCCCTTATCTCCTTAACTATCCCCGCTCCAGTTGCCCCCCTCATCGCGCCTCCCTCTCATTGAGTCCCGGAAGCTGTGGAATTTCGGAAGTTTCAAGCTCGAGGTCATGGCCTCCGACGGAAGATTATGAAGATTATGGAGATTAGAGGTAGAGATGCATAGTATACTATATATGCATATATATAATCTGTACATGCATAAATATACTGTGTATATATATACACACATTTGTGTACATGTGGCCCAGTGTCTGCAGGCGTACAATCATCGGTTGGGTTTTTGAACACTGCTCACGGATCATGACGTACCTATGGTGAATAAATACAGGGTGTGAATATGCAAAATATGTTTGATTCTATGTGAACATGTATGAGTAATCATGAGTATGTATCTCATTGGATGCAGCGTTGGAGCCGTTGAACTGCCGGGTCCAGAGAAAAGAAAAAAATGGGGAAATGTTTGCTGATGGCTGAGGGGATGGGCCATGGCTATGTTCGCTTTTGATGCTTTGATGGATGACAAAAACAACTTATGGACAGCACAAATTAGGGCCCACTCGGGTATGAATTCCTGGGCTCCCCTTGCGCCCGTGACAACGGATCCAGCCACCCAGACTGACCGGAGATGTCCCTTCCAAATGGCCCGACTGACCACTACGCAGACTCTGTAGATATATATATATATATATAGAGATATATAGATATAGATATATATATAATATATATATATATATATGTTCACCAGCATAGCTTTGGCAAAGACCCTTATAGTTGAATCAGGTTGAACCCATCCGATGCCAAGTACCCCAACGTAGCATCTCCAACTCACAAAGAGAAAGGGTTGTGCTCTTTCGAAAGTATCCTTGCCAGGTGCCAGGCAATGCTCGACTTTTGACGGGTCGGTTGCTTCTCGGTGACTCCGAAGGAATCGGGGCATAGGAAAACGTGCATAGCACCCAGGCATCCTTCGCGAATTTACCTATGAAACATGACTGAACAGAAATGTCTAATAACCAAATCATCTGGCAATTGAGCCAAATTGGTAGGTTTCCCATCTCTAACCTGTGCTGCTAGATTTCTTCCAGCACCCGTGCACGGCTTAAAACACACTTCAAGACCCGAAGCATAGTCACTTCGACAGACATGTCCAAGGATAGCCAGGGAATGTGCATACATAAAATACCACACAAAGGTACCCAAAGTGGCCAAGTATCCTACATATACATACACATGCACATACACACATACACACATACGTATACATACGTATACATATACGTATACATATACGTATACATATACGTATACATATACGTATACATATACGTATACATATACGTATACATATACGTATACATATACGTATACATATAAGTATACATATACGTATACATATACGTATACATATACGTATACATATACTAATGCAAATACAAAATACAAATATCTCATTATATGTATATGTATGTATATACATATACATATACATCTACATCGACATCTACATCTACATATACATATACATATACATATACATATTCATATACATGTACATGTACGTGTACGTATACGTATACGTATACGTATACGTATACATATACACATGTAGATATGATATATATATATACATAGTTTATCATGGTTTTAAATTAGCATCAAAATAAGATAAATAAGCATTCAAATAGCCGTTCTGCGGGATTTCTAGGTGTCTCTGCCCTGGCCTGTGGGCAATCCGTCTGGCTTTGAAGGCCTCGCCAGGTGAGTACCGCGGATGCCCTATGCTCAAAATCTGGGCTGCAAAAAGTGCCAAACAAACCTGGGTTTGAAGCTCAAAGTCTGGTTTTGACCTACCAGAAGTGCCAGAAATGCAGGGGATTTGGATGTTTGCCCTTGTGCTGAGAATGAACCTGGGGACCAGCTGTCAGCTAGCCGAAAGGCACCAAATCACAACCCAAATTTCCAGCCTCATTGCACCTTGGCCGCCACGGAGTCAGAATTGGAAGCCAAGCAGAGGTGTCACCCAACAAATGCAACTTGAAGGCTGATCTGCTGGTTCTGCTAATTTCGAGATACCGTCCAACTCAACGGTGTAGACAGCATCTTATGTGAATGCATCATCAAAGTACGCAAGCCGTCACAAAAGTCGGTTTGAAATTCAATCATTTTGAACTGCTTTGTAAGGCACCCCAATGCCATTCCAATCAGAAAGTCGTCCCAGGAGGCTGTAAGTTTGGCACTCTCCGACTTCTCAAGGATATTGGAGCTGCTGTAGTCTCGATGGTTGTATGTGGAGGATCTCCTTCACGCAGAATGACAGGCAAACAGCACAAGTTTGGTCACTGTTTGGACTGCGTCACTGAATTTCAAAAACAAAAAGGCTGGTCTTGGCTTCACTTCTGCAACATTCGTCGAAATTGGCCAGCCCAAAAAAATCACAAAACCTGAGAAGGGGGGAACGAAAGCCAGCATCCCCTCTACCCCTATATTCCCCCAAAGATTTTTCACCCACAGACTTTCCACCAATATACTTTTCACCCACAGACTTTTCACCCACCGTCTTTCACCCATATACTTCTCACCCATATACTTTTCACCCACAAACGGTTCAACCATATACTTCTCACCCACAGACTTTTCACCCACAGGCTTTTCACCCACATACTTTTCACTCACAGACTTTTCACCCATATACTTTTCACCCAGAGACTCTTCACCCAGAGACTCTTCTTGCACAGACTATTCAACCAGAGACTTTTCACCCACAAGTTTTTCACCCACATACTTTTCACCCACAGACTTTTTACCCACATACTTTTCACCCACAGACTTTTCACCCACCGACTTTTCACCCACCATCTTTCACCCGTATACTTCTCACCCATATACTTTTCACCCAAGACTGTTCAACCATATAGTTTTCACCCACAAACTTTCACCCATACACTTTTCGCACACAGGTTTTTCACCCACAGACTTTTCACCCATACCCGTTTCACCCATATACTTTTGACCCAGGGACTTTTCACCCGCGCACTTTTCACCCACATAATTTCCGCCCAGAGACTTTTCACCCACAGACTTTTTCACGCATGGCCTTGTCACATTTTTCACCCACAGATTTTTCACCCGCAAACTTGTTGCCCTCAGACTTTCAATGATCCTTACGTTCATATTTCATATTTTCATTTTCTCTTTCCAAAGTTTCCTAATTTCACATCCCATGCCGACAGAAGTTCCCTCAAATCCCCTACAAGGAACGGTCCAAGAGAATAGTGGTCCCACTTCGGAACCCACTGCATATATTCGTCACCCCTTCCACGTGCAAGAAATTGTTGTTGGTTTTTTCTCATCTCCGTGAGGTTGCAGTGGTTGCATCGTGTGTGGTCCAATAGAGGGGCCAAAAATGTCCAAAAAAATGTCAGAATTTTGGGAAAATCTATATATCTCTCTCTCTCTCTCTCTCTGCCTCTCTCTCTCTTTTTCTCTCGTTATTTCAACTTTCAGGCAAACTTCCTTCTCTCTCCAGTATGTCTTTCTCCCCATCCACTTCTCTAAGTAGGTAGCCCATCTATTTTTCCAACTGACTGACCCAAGAAAACCGGACCTAGGGGGAATCGATACCCACCGTCACTGTTTTGCCGCACGGTACATTACCCTGCAAAACCATAGCTTTCTGACGTCTAAAACACCGCTTATTTACGACGTTTTCGGCTCCAGGCCCCTCACCCCCTTTCTCACTTCGTTCGCGAATAACAACTAGCCAGCTTCCCAGCTGGCTTTCGTAAAAAGTTGACAATACAAACAATTTTTTTACATTCAACCAAAGTTTGGCTTTCAACATTGGCCACACCCACCAAAAAAAAAAACTTCCTTTCGGAGCAGCCAACACTTTCCCACCAAGCCCGGGTCCTGATCGGTTTGGGCCTCACAAGCGGCCTAATGGCATCGGAGCCTATCGAAGTGGACGCCTGCAGATACGGCCATCACAGGGAGAATGCATAGTTTTGGGGTTGATTCCCAAAATAGAACGTTTGCAAACCAGTGGACCTCAGCAAAATAGCTGGTCCTCATGGACGATGTTGCAATAGGGATTGACTCATCTCCATGGAAATGTTTGAGGAATTCACGAGTTGAGGATTTAAAATTGGGTTGTTCCCCAGAATTATCCCCGATGCTCCCATTTTATTGGAGGTTACCAAGACCAAGGCCAGCGGAAAATGCAAAGAGTTCCCATCTCCATGGTGGAGGTGGAGGGAAATAAAGCAAACAAAAATCGGTCAATCCGCACGTCCCGGGACCTATGGAAACCCGAAACAGAGGCCAGAAGGTGGGCCGATCGAAAAAAATAACGGAAAAACTGGCTACACATTACGGCTAGCCAAAGTGTTAACGAAGCCGACTCAAAGAGGAAACAATGGTGACAATGGCACGTATATGATGAAGGAATGAAGAATATGAAGGTGTCCTTGCAACCAAATCGTGGAGCGTGATGCTTACATGGACTGAAGATTCGTTGCAAACTGACTTGTATGACTCGGCTGATGATGGCAGGGTTAACTGGTCTAAACTGAGCCGTAAATCAAGGGAGTATTCTTGCTGGCATGACAAACTCTCACTGGGATGTAAGGATACGGGTAACCAACTCAAGGTTTCAAATGGGGCACTAAACAAGACCGATGATCAACCATTTGTGGGTTTTCAATGGATCAAATCCTCGGCCCTGATTTCCAGTGCATGGGTGTTAGCAATTTGAAACCGTGCAGCTGCACTTTGAATCAGTTAAGATGAAATTTCACCTGTTTATGGTGGACACGATGTTGTTTGCTAGAGATGGAAGAAAAGAAAAGAATAGCTGGGGCTACGGCTATGGGATCAATAGGTCAACATTAAACATGTTTGAGTCAAAACTTGGCCGCTGGTCTGGCAAGTTTCAAAAATAAGAAAGTATAGGAGAGGTGAGTTGTTGTGATGCATGGATGGCAGAGCGAATCCACTGATGGACCGAAAGGTGGTTCGAGTTATGTTTTTTGAAGTGGTTGCAGTGGCCACCTCACCCACAACTGCTGGATGTAGTGTGGTGTAGTGTGGTGTAGTGTGGTGTGGTGTGGCGTGGTGTGGTGTGGCGTGGTGTGGCGTAGCGTACAGTAGCGTCCTGCAGCGTAGCGTACTGCAGCGTACTGTACTGTAATGTATTGTAGCTGTGTGCTGTAGTGGTGTTGTAGTGTAGGGGTGTACTGTTCTTGTGTACTGTAGTGGTGTACTGTAGTCGTGTAGTGTAGTGGTGTACTGTAATGGTGTACTGCAGTGGTGTACTGTAGTGGTGTACTGTAGTCGTGTACTGTAGTGGAGTACTGTAGCGTACTGTAGTGTAGTTGTTGTAGCGTCGTGCAGTTGTAGCTGTAAAGGTAGTTGTAACTGTAAATGTAGTTGTCGTTCTGGTTGTCTTTCCCGTCGTCGTTGTAATTGTAGTTGTCGTGTAGTGGTACTTGTAGTTGAAGCTGCGGTTGAAGCCGTCGTCGTCGTCGTCGTTGTTGTTGAAGCTGTTGAAATGGTTGAAGTTGATGAAGTTGTTGAAGTAGTTGAAGTTGTTGAAGTTGCTGAGGTTGTTGAAGTTGTTGAAGTTGTTGAAGTTGTTGAGGTTGTTGAAGTTGTAGCCGCACTTGTAGCTGTACTTGTAGTTGTAGCTGTTGTGGTTGTAGGTGTAGTTATAGTTGCAGTGGTCGTTGTAGTTGTAGCTGTAGCTGTAGTGCAGTGGCAGTGGTACCGGTAGTGGAAGTGGAAGTGCTAGTTGCAGTCTGGTGCAGTGTAGTGCAGTCTAATGCAGTCTACTGCAGTCTAGTGCAGTCTAGTGCAGTGTATGTGTAGCTACAGTTCTAGCAACAGCTGTAATAGTACCTGTAGTTCTTGTGTAGTGCAGTGGCAGTTGTAGCTGTAGCTGTAGTTGTTGCTGCAGTTGTAGTTGCAGTTGTAGCACTTGTAGCACTTGTAGCAGTTGTAGCACTAGTAGTAGTAGTAGTAGTAGTAGTAGTCGTCGTCGTCGTCGTCGTCGCCGGCGCCGGCGTCGTCGTAGTAGTAGTCGTAGTCGTAGTCGTAGTGGTAGTAGTAGTAGTAGTAGTCGTCGTCGTAGTAGTGGTAGTAGTAGTAGCAGTAGTAGTAGTAGTAGTAGTAGTAGCAAAAGTAGTAGCAGTAGCAATAGCAATAGCAGTAGCAGTAGCAGTCGCAGTAGCAGTAGCACAGTAGCAGTAGCAGCAGCAGCAGCAATAGTAGTAGTAGTAGTAGTAGTAGCAGTAGTAGTAGTAGTCGCGACAATATGGACAGATTCGGACAGATGAAAAACAGAGATGGGAAGTGTCAGAGAAGAGAAGAGAAGAAGAAAGAAGATCACAAAAGAGAAAGCCTCAGAAGAAAGAAGATCCAGGTGCGCTAAAAGGTATAAAAGCCGCGAAAACATTGCGTTTTCCCAATGATTTGTGGCTCCGGAGGGTCGAAAAGTAGGCTCCCTAAAGCGGCGGGCGCAGAGCCAGCTGGCCAGATGAGAGATGAAAAATTGCACGCCGTTGTGGCGCGAAGCACATTTCCAAGTCAAAATGTACAAACCACCTCAGCGTCGGACCACTTTTGGAAGTTGCGATGTCGAAAACATGCACGCCGTTGTGGCGCCAAGCACATTTCGGAGTCAAAATGTTAAAAACACTAGGGGTTCGGACCACTTTTGGACGTTCAGAGGTGTTTCGCGTGGCAGGCGCAAGGGATTGTGCACCTTGTCAAAAACAAGCAAAACTTGAGGTTTTGTAGCATTTTCAACTACAACCACCACTACACTCCAATACACTACACTACAACTACACCTTCACTACATTCCACTACACTACACTACACTACACTACACTCAATTACATTCAGTTACACTCAATTACACTCAATTACACTACACTACACTCCACTACACTACACTACATTACACTACACTACACTACATTCCACTATACTACACTACACTCCACCACACTACACTCCAACCCTCTACACTACATTACACTACACTACATTCCACTACACTACACTCCACTACACTCCGGTCCACTACACTCCACTACACTACACTACAACTACACTATACTACATTCCACTACACTACACTACACCCCACTACACTCCGGTCCACTACACTCCACTACACTACACTACACCACATTACACTACGCTACACTACACTACATTCCACTACACTACACTACACTACAACAACTACAACTACAACTAGAATACATTACATAACACTACACTACAACTACAACTGCAACTACAACTACAACTGCAACTGCAACTACAACGGCAACTGCAACTACAACTACAACTACAACTGCACTAATTGCACTACACTACACTACACTCATTGCATTACACTGCACTACACTACACCACACCACACCACACTACACTCAATTACACCACCCTACCCCACATTGCATTACATAACATGACATTACAATACACTCATTACACCACCGCAAATGCAACTGCAACTACACTACACTAATTACACTACACCATACATACAACTCCACTACACTACAACTACAACTACAGCTGCACTACACCACACTACATCCAGCAGTTGTGGGTGAGGTGACCGACCAGGTGACAACTGCAACCATTGCAGCCACTCCAAAAAGCACAGCTCCAACCACCTTTCGGTCCATCAGTGGATTCGCTCTGCCATCCGTGATTCACAACAACCAATCTCTCCTATAGGTTTCCTATTTTTGAAACTTCAGCCACCGCCTTGTGCGGTACTACTGGTAGCAGTTGTAGTAGTTGTAGTTGTAGTTGCAGTTGTTGTAGTAGTGGTTGTTGTTCTTCTTCTTGTTGTTGTTGATGATGTAGATGTAGACGTAGATGTAGTTGTAGTGTGGTGTGGTGTGGTGTGGTGCGCTTGAACCTCAAAAAGTGGTCCGAACATGTGGTGCATTGGCCATTTTGACTTGGATATGTGGTTCGCGCCACAAAAGAGTACACTTTTTGATCATTTCAACTTCCAAAACTGGTCCGGGCTAAAATTGTTAATCTCTCATATCCCCAGATGGCTCCGCACCCGCCACTTTAGCGAGCCTACTTTTTGACCCTCCGGAGCCACAAATCATTAGAAAAACACAGTGTTTCGCGACTTTTATGCCTTTTGGCGCACCTGGATCTTCTTTCTTCTGACTCTTTCCCTTCCCTGATCTTCTTTCTTCTGCCCTTCTCTTCTCTTTCCATCCGTCCATATAGTCGGAAGTTTGACTTCTAATCGAGTAGCTAGTAGTACTAGTCATTGCCTCGCTTTGACAGGGCACTAGTTGGTGGTTCGAACTTGGTTACCCAGACAATATGCAAAATAAATCATATTTGAAACGACAAACCAAGAAATCAACTGCTTGTATCCCCATTCAATGGTGGCCAAAGTTGTAGATAACAGCCCATCTTCACCATAGATTCAGCAGTCACATCCTCATTATAGATGGTTGTAACTGCATCTATGGACCATAGACTATGGCGATTAAATGTTGGTTGCAATTCCATCTTCAAATGTTTGGTTCCAGCAAAATGATGGTCAACTCCATGAATGCTGGCTCATTTACGATGCTTAATGTTGATAATTGACACAACCATTAGGGCCATTAGGGAACTCGTAATTGCAGCCTTCCCTCCACCAGTTCCTTCCCTTCCGCCTCAGACATTGCATCAAGCTGCCTCCCACGGAAGAGAGGAAAAACATGAAGACAGGAAGCAACACATGTGGTGCCGTGATGCCAGCAACAAAATTGGGATGATTGAACCAACAGCTAAACTGGGGACAATCACTGAGAACTATACTTTTTTGTTCACCAAACCTGTGATTCTCGGATTCCTTGGGTTCTGAAATGGAGAAGATCCTTACCAGAATATAATGATTTTGCGCGATATGGACTTTGGGGTAGGATTGGTTCGACTGGTTGGTTCAGGTGGGGTTTTGAATCATTCTGGGCACGAATCCCCACACTGGGACAGGCTGGTGTGTGGTTCGTGTTGTTACTAACAGTTACAGCGCAAGCTGTATGTGCAGGTGAGGTTTGAACACAATCTGAATATGTACGTTTAAAAAGAAAAACATTTTTCCATGCGGTTGAGAGATCTTGCAGCTGCCCAAATATAGAGTTGCACATGTCTGACATCATGTCCAGGAAGCTCTATTTCCAAGGCTAGTACTGTGATGGAAATCCCGGATGAACCAAAATATTGTGAACCAAAATATTGTCTGGATGCAAAGACAAGACTCATAATGTCATCTAGGTCATAAACAAAGTCTCCACCATCAACCACCATGGGGCAGTTTCGGCTGCCCATCTTGAAAAATGCGAGCACTGTCCCACCTACTGCGTGACTTGCTGCTCGTCTTGCTGTCGCCCCTTCGCAGCCCAAAAAGGGGTCAAATTTTATGGCCCCAAACCGCAGGTTGGTCATTTTTGCCTTGGAATATCGTCCAATCTCATCAGGCATCCATTTTGGGGTACCTCAACTACCCATACCCATTGGAGACTCCACTTGGGGATGGACCCACCGCTTCGCTTGACCCGACCACCACCCAAACAAAAAGGCGGATGAGAACAGATTCCGCACACTCCGAAACGAAACATGTCAAGGAGTCAAGGATGCTGGAGATATACCACAAGATAAACATGTATACATTGTTACATGTGTGTATATACATATATCCATACATATATATATAATATATATATATATACGTATGTATTATACATACATTATTAACATACAAACATACAAACATACGTACATACGTACATACGTACATACGTACATACGTACATACGTACATACGTACATACGTACATACGTACATACGTTACATACGTTACATACATTACATACATTACATACATTACATACATTACATACATTACATACATTACATACATTACATACATTACATACATTACATACATTACATACATTACATACATTACATACATTACATACATTACATACATTACATACATTACATACATTACATACATTACATACATTACATACATTACATACATTACATACATTACATACATTACATACATTACATACATTACATACATTACATACATTACATACATTACATACATTACATACATTACATACATTACATACATTACATACATTACATACATTACATACATTACATACATTACATACATTACATACATTACATTACATACATACCATACATACCATACATACCATACATACATAACATACATACCGTACATATACATACCCATATACATACCGTACATACCGTACATACCATACATACCATACATACCATACATACCATACATACCATACATACCATACATACCATACATACCATACATACCATACATACCATACATACCATACATACCATACATACCATACATACCATACATACCATACATACCATACATCCCATACACATACCATACATACCATACATACCATACATACCATACATACCATACATACCATACATACCATACATACCATACATACCATACATACCATACATACCATACATACCATACATACCATACATACCATACATACCATACATACCATACATACCATACATACCATACATACCATACATACATACATACATACATACATACATACATACATACATTAGATATATATATGTATATATATATATTGTACATACATACATATGTGTGTGTGTATTGTACATACATAATATATATATATACATATATATATATGTGGCTGTGTTTATTTATATTCCTACAAACCCTTGAATCGAGGAGCAAAACAATCTAGAGCATCTCCTAGTTTCAGCTCCACAAACCCCCACTTGAGTTCGGGACCGCGAAAGACGTGGAGAACCTGATTGCTGCACCATTGACGAATGGCTCAATCAAATCACACCAGGAGTTGTCCTAACAGGGTTCTTCATATGGTTCTGGGTCAAAACACTGGTACACTTCTGAATACCAAAATAGTAAATGGATGTTCCGTCCAAAAAACATAATGGGTTTTGATCTACCCTCGCATTTCCTCTTCACATCCATTGGTGGTCACAATTCCTTGCCCTTTCTGCAAACCCACCGTTGTACAACGCCGTCCCCAGGGCTTCCCCACCAATTTCACTCGAGTCAACCAGGGACTCCGTGGATGTGGTCCTGCTGTTGTGCGCAGCTGTGGAGTAGTACCAGTTGCTATTCTAAATTTTGGAGCAATAGGAACTATTGTTTATCTAACTTGGATTCATATAATGAATATTCCTGATGGTAAAAAGGTTTCAATTCCAAATATTGAGGAGTTGCCCTTTGCTGATCTAACCTGGCCCAAAAAATATCCCTTTTCTAAATGAGTGTCGCATTAAACACATCCCATTTTTGATGGAGGCCTCCACAATAGTCAACGATCTCCAAGTTGTGGCTCATTATTGTGTACTCCTACTTGGGATGACGTTATAATCCATACAAATTGATATGAATTATCTGTAAATAATATGCAAATATTCAATGATTGTAACCTACAAACAGCATTTTGTGACAGTATCTATCACGAACCATATTTATAGATATGATCCTGTACATTATCAATGACTGTAACGGTATAATGATGGTTCGGCATTGCGACCTCAGCATCTTCTGGGTGAACTCGGACTCCGGCTCCTGGGGAAGCGGCACTAGCCGAGGGGTGCTCCAGAAAAAAGGGGCCAACATTGGGAAAATGATGTCTAAACCATGTTCGAATTAACTTCATGATTGTCATACCATCAATTGAATTTCATGATTACAAAAAACATCCGTTGAAATCACCCATTCTGATGATCCATTCAAATCATCCATTCAAGTCATCGGTTCAAAATATCCTAACGAACACATATTCAAAGATTCAAAAGTTTCGGTTCAGATTATCCGACCGAATCACCCATTTCCATCCTCGATCAAGGCCATTCGAATCATCCAGTGAGGATGAATGCCCTGGAAACGGTAGACCCGGTAGACTTGCCCATGTCTAAGTTGGCAACTCTTAGTTTTCCAGCTCTCATCCCTCGCTAAGGGAGAATTCCCATGGATTCCCAAGGTGCAGACATTCCCCATTCTCCAGCGGAGTCCTCATCTTCCACAGTGAAAATACGAGATTCGCTCAACCTGAGGTCAAACCTCCGCTCTATGTTCAAACTGTTCAAACCTTTATGGGCCAATGATTTTTACCATCTTTGAATATGTTCCACAAAAATATACAAAAATCATCGAAGGAGGTTTAGAAGTCAAACTTCCGACAATATGGACAGATGAAAAGCAGAGGTGGAGCAGGAGAATAGAGAAGAGAAGAGCAGAAGAGAGAAGATCAGAGAAGAGAAAGGGTCAGAAGAAAGAAGATGCAGGTGCGCGAAAAGGTAGGAAAGTCCCGAAACACTGTGTTTTTCAAATGATTTGTGGCTCCAGAGCTTCGAAAAGTAGGCTCGCTAAGGCAGGTGCGGAGCCAGCTGGCCAGATGAGAGATGAAAAATTGCACGCCGTTGTGGCGCGAAGCACATTTCGAAGTCAAAATGTACAAAACACGTGATTCTCGGGACGCTTTTGGAAATAGAGATGTCGAAAAAGTGCATGCGGTTGTGGCGCGAAGCGCATTTCGAGCTCAAAATGTACAAAATACACCAGCTCCGGATCACTTTTGGAAGTTGCGATGTCAAAAAAGTGCACGCCGTTGTGGCGCGAAGCACATTTCAAAGTCAAAACACACCAGGTTCGAACCACTTTTGGAAAAGTGCACACTGTTGTGGCGAGAAGCACATTTCGAAGCCAAAATGTTAAAAACACCAGGGGTTCGGACCACTTTTGGACATTCAGATGTGCTTTTGCGTGGCAGGGGCAAGGGATTGTGGACCTTGTCAAAAGTGAGCAAAACGTCAAAACGTGAGGGTCTTGTAGCATTTCCAGAAACGATGGTAGGCGTGGGACATTTGAACAGGATCTGCAAAGATGCATATCCCGTGGCAGGCGCAATACAAGAGACATGTTCATCAGAGCTGTTAGGAGGTTCGGGCGCTGATTTCCTGAGACGGGTTGCATTTTGGAGCATCAAATCTTCAGGTTTGCTGAGATGATTTTGCGTGACAGGTGCAGCACTTTGTATGACCTGGCATCACTTTTTCGTGGCAGGCGCAGTACTTTAGACAGGTGGAGTGGAAAAATTGCAAAACGCAGTGGTACGAGGCCGTCAGCTCTGCAAACAACTTTCATTTTTGAAGGAAATCTCGCAGAATTGTTTCATTTTTGATCTTGTCAACTCCGAAAATTGAAGAAGTCTCGCAGAATTGCTGCGTTTTCAAGCTTACAGTTTGACAGACAGACAGACAGCCAGCCAGCCAGCCAGGCAGGCAGACAGACAGACAGACAGGCCAACAAACAGATAGATAGCTAGATAGATAGATAGGTAGGTAGATAGATAGATAGATAGGTAGATAGATAGACAGATAGACAGACAGATATATAGACAGACAGATAGATAGACAGACAGACAGACAGATAGATAGATAGTTGATAGATAGATAGATAGATAGATAGATAGGTAGGTAGATAGGTAGGTAGATAGACAGAAATTACAACTACAATTGCAACTACCACTACACTACACTACACTACTGCTACAGCTACAAATACAAATATTCTAGGCTACATTACACTACACTAATTACACTACACTACGCTACACTACACTACTTACATCGAATTACACTACACGACACCAATTGCACTAACAACTACGACAACAACTACTACCACAACTACAACTACAATTACAACTACACTAAACTACACTAATTACACTGCAGCACACTACAACTAGCAGCACAACTACAACTACAACCACACTACATTACACAACACTACAGTACACTGATTAGATTGTATTACACTACATCTGCAGCTGCAGCTGCAACTACAACTACAACTACCACTACATTACAGTTACAATACAACTACACTACCTTACACTAGGCTACACTACACTATACCACACTACAGTACACAACACTACACGACATTGCACTGCGCTACACTGCACTAATTGCACCACACCACGGCCACAACTGCAACTGTGCTTGCAACTACACTAATTTTTCACTACATTACAACTACAGCTCCACTACACTACACTACAGCTACAGCTACAAATGCAACTACAACTGCAACTACAACTGGAACTGCACTACACCACACTACATCCAGCAGTTGTGGTAAGGTGACCACTGCAACCATTGCAACCACTCCAAAAAACACAGCTCCAACCACCTTTCGGTCCATCAGTGGATTCGCTCTGCCATCCGTGATTCACAACACCCAACCTCTCCTATAGGTTCCCTATTTTTGAAACTTCCGCCACCGCCTTGTGCGGTACTACTGGTATCGTATCATCAACTATCTTTCTCATCAGTTCACCATCGGTTAGACTCTATTTCATCAATTCATCAGTTGAATCATGAAAAATATCATATGATCGTTTCATCATCAACTAATCACTCAGAGGACATCCACAAGAGCTGGTGAACCCGCCTCTGCATAGCTCCCGCCTCTACACCTGCCGGGTATTTTTAACTGGATTTATGGTGGACATGGGCCTGTCTGTAACCTGTTCGAATTGGGGGCACCCTGTTTGCAAACAAAGCCATCTATTGTTAGTTGGAGTACCTGTGACTGGGTGCTGGCCTTCCTTTTTTTCAAAGGGATCATGCTAGGTCACTTCAAAAACCTCCATGGATCTCTTCCAGAAATCCTAAAAATATTTTTCTTGTCATGTGGATTTTCGTTCTTAGAATCTTCATCAGAATCATCTGAAGATTTCAAAGACTCAAGTGAAAGATAGTGAAAATTGGCATGACCTGCACAATGCTCACTGCATTTCTTCTGGCTCCGAGGTAGAGAACCACACATGAAAACTGTTGCCACGGTCTCGAAACCCTTCCCCCGCCTCCTCAGCTAAGCGGCTGGCCGAGCTCGCTAAGAATCAAGAATCGTTCGCAAAATTGAAATGTGTTTGAACATTCTCCCAGAGCCAGAGTGCCACCGTGTTACGGCCACGCATGTAGACACCCTGAAGAAACAGTGGGTGCACTGGAACTCTCTGCAAAAAGCAAACTTGCGGAGGGGCTCTTGGTTGACATCTAGGTGCTCAAACTGTACATTTCACAAACGCGTCAAGCGTCGAAAATCAAAGTATCAAAAGCCTCAATAGAGTATTGACATCTGTTGTGCTGGCAAGATACTTGCAAAACCATGGATCGAAAACATCATCACAGACAAATAGATGCAATGTTTGAGGGATATTGTATATCTATCCAGTGTTTACTGGATACGCTTTTAGCCAACGGCTGAACTCTGTTAGCTCCTTCACCTTCTCCTTCTTCTCCTGCTTCCTGCTGCACTGCAAATCCAGCACCAGACTCAAAAATGACTCACCATGTTGGTGGATGTTCCTTCACAGAGTCCGCAGTCGTCGATATTTCTCTCAGCAAAATCTAAAAAACAGGTTCAAATCTGCAAAGGAGAATCAATTGAGAATCCTCAGGCAATACATTGTTTTAATTTGTTTAATACATCATCCGACCATCCTCATTCATCCTAATTCATCCTCATTCATCCACACCTTCCATTGATTTTCCCCGCCTCTTGGGAGCCGAGTCGGACCTGAGGAAAGCCGGCTTTTTTTGACAAGGGACAGCGGTTGTATCGAGGAACTGAGGGTTTTCAGCTGAAACAAAGGGTGATGGGATCAACTTTTGTGTGCTCATAAACTTGGCAGCTTCGGCCACAAACCAGGTAGAGAAATAAGGGGAAGCACATGGGAGCACCGATGTGCTCACATTGTGTATACAGTGGACCATTTGGGTTCCTTCACTCTTTGGACCGTCACATTTTTTGTCCAAGCAAAATGCCTCACTCTGCATGTACCTCACAATCTTTACACCAAAGTGGAATTGCAACTGGCAAGTTGATCAATCTATGGCGCTTTTAACGCAGGGGCAGCCCTTGCATATGTGGTTGCGAAAACGACCCGAAATGTCGCTGCTGGTCCTGACTCCAAAACAACCTAAACGCTGCATTGTCTTGCCTAATGTATGCATACTGTATTCGTACATACTGCTCGTAAACAATACAAATCATACAAATTTGTACCATCTAATAGATCCCTTAACGATGCTGGTTCCATCCCTCATTCTGACTGATTTTCTTCAAAACCAGTCCCCCCTTCGGCCTGGAACGAGAGCCATTCCGCCGTCTCCGCCTTGGCCAATTCGTGAGTTTGTTTCCGTGGGTGTCACAAAAACAAAAATAATACGTAGATATATATATATATACATATCATATATATATATATATACATATCATATATATATACATATCATATATATATACATATCATATATATATACATATTATATATATATATACATATTATATTTTATATATACTATATTTTATATATATTATAAATATATATATACATATATATATATGTATATATATATGTTCATATATATATATCATATTATATATATATATATATTATATTTATATATATATTATATTTATATATATATATATATTATTTATATATATATATATATTATACTACATATGTATATCATATGTTATGTATTATTTATATATATATAATAAATATATATATTATAATAATAATAATAATAAATATGTATATACACATAATAATTTGTGTATATATATATATTATGCAATATTAAAACTCAAAAGGATCATCTTCCAAGCCAATTTCCGATTGAAATTCAAGCACATCACCCAGCTGCACCCCATCTTCCAGCTGTATATTGTTTTTCCAAGAAAAAAACACAATTTTCATTCCGCTGAGTTCATCACGAGCGCGAACGGCTCTTCCTGGTCGCGAAGCTCGCACGGCGAAAGCCCCGTGGAGCTGCAATAGATTCAATAGATCAACCATCTTGGATGGCCCCCAAACAAAAACGATTTGTCATTAGAAGGGGAGTACTTCCAAACATGGGGATGCCTGAGCCAAGGTCTCCCTTACCAAAATTTCCTACAAGGACCCAAGGACAGTTTCCCTTGACCAATCCAACTGAGGATCAAGAACAACCCCACCCCAGACCACCCAACCCCCCCACCACTTGGCACCTCTTATCTCTGCCTCGCGATTTGCTCCCTTGGCGCACCAAAATTCCATGAAATTCAGTCGTGAAAACTGCAAGAATTGCAACCCTCCTGGGTCGTAAACTTTGAACCATGTGGAACCAATGGTGTGCGAATGAATCTAGGATACAACAATCAGCAGCACTGGTGGAAATATGTATTTTCCCCCCAGCGCTTAGAAGGGAAAATATCCCATGGATCAAAATGGGGCCTGCCGAGCGAATTTGAGACTGGTTGTCATGGGATACTTCAGCATTTCTGCAAATGTTCTGCGCTGCACATCCAGCCAGACTTATTGCTGGTAGTATCTCATTTGTTCCATTGCCCCGTGAGCAGAGATTCTATTGGAAACTCCAATTTACCCCTATTTAAATGGCAGGTGTTCCTGCTTCAATGCCGTCGTTTCATGGTCGCAAACCAGTCGCCTCTGGAGTATGTTTTTAAGGAATAAACCACATCAACCATTGTTCCTGGATTTTATCATTGTTTCGCATCTTAAATCCCCATGAATCTTTGGCTGAGATTTGTGTACAACTTTTATCAACATGTGTAATGGTGATACGCGTGTCCTCCTGTAACCTACATAACTTGGGCATGGAAACCCCCCCATTTATACATAGCCATATTTTGGTCCTTTCAAGAATCTATGAAAATGATAATTTCCGATTGCCATGTGTGATGCAAGAGGGTACCGTACCACCCATTGTGCCATGTCTAACGAGTAGTGGCAAAGGAAAATACCCTCTTCTATCACATCAATGATAGACATACAATATATACATAGATATAATGGACGATACATATCTATATGTATATGTATATTACATTTGTGTGTGTGTACGCACGTACGTACATTACATTACATTACATTACGTTACGTTACGTTACATTACATTAAAATTTACATTTACATTTACATTTATATAGCATCACATATATATATATATTATGTCTCCTACTTGCATATGGGTCCAAGAAAAGACCTGAGCTTCCCAGGCTGCGCCGTGCTTTGTCACGAGACCTGAAAGATCTGGGCTAAACGAAAAAAAAATTGGGATTAAAGAAACAAACTGTGTTGTTGTACCCACAAAATGTTGGATTCAAACAACAAAAATGAGGAAATCAAGAAAACAAGGTTTGAACGACAAGAAATTGTTTTACTTTACCAACAAAACAGTGATAAAACCTATATATATATATACTGCAGTTACTGCATATATATAATAGTTATTGTATATATTATATATACATATATTCAATGAGCGGGCTGAAGCATCACCCAAAATGGTAGTGAAATAGTGGCAAACGAACAAAATGACTGTTGATAAAAGAGATACAGGTAACCCCATGAATCATGGCTGGTGCATGGCCAACAGCCACAGCATGCAATTGGCATGTCGTATGCAGAATTCAATCAATATACTGAATGCCTTAAATTTCACGCATGCGTCCAGTCAGTATCGCTGCAGGAACACCAATGAACTTGAGCCCCTCCACAAAAATGAAAGGGACATAATTAGTGAGAATCACCAAGCGATTCTCAGGTAAAATGAATCTGGAGATTTCAAGAAAATACCTCAGTCGTGCGAGAAAATTAGGGAACCCTCCAGATTCGTGCACCATGAATGACTCGCGGGAACATGAGTTACTGTATCCGCTGGGCAAAAAGCCCGGAAATAAATTTCCACGATCCTAGATGGTTTCCACATGATTAAGTGGAGGTTTCTGATCTTTTTTCCCCTAGTATCAAATGCCTCCAATTTTCAACCACCAAATCAATAAATCCCATATGATTTCAGGCGGCATTTTGTTCTCCAAAAGATCACCGGTTGGATCGCCGGTTGAGCATGTTGGAAACTCAGTGTCCCACGAGCTGGAGCGAGGCATTGTCCACCTGCTGTGTATCAATACAGCATCCTCAGGTTTTTTGTTGTTGCAAATTAAACGGCTATGAGTGGATATGCATCCGGACTCGGTAAATTACAATAGAGCGTCAAATTTTGAAGTCTCCACATTTCAATCAAAATTTGTTTTTCATTGCCATGGGCTGGATAACAGGTTCCATAAATCCTAGGACGTGTCGAAAGACCCATTCAAACTACCCAGCGAAGTGGCCTTCAGTCTGCTTCTGCCCATGGGGCGCACGCCTCATCTGACATCAGACTCGAATCGCATTCAAACAAAATCAAAAAAACTCACAATTTCTGGCAGCAAACTAACTTGTGGAACAAAATTGGACTTTTGTCATATCGGTATTTGAAATAAGATCGAATCCTGTGACCGCAAAAACCAAAACCTACCCGTACCAACAAGACAGTGAATGTCAAGGGCCACGCAGCGCCCTTGGCCCTTGAGGCCGCCAGCTGATGTCTAATGGATCTAAACGATCAAAAGCCAAAACAACCACATGCATCAAACATGCGTGCCAGGTGTGCCTACATCTACGCTGCAAACATCAATTGCATACAACATGCAGATGTTGCATCCGTTTGAGGTTCGAGCTGGCCGCATCCTACATTAGAAAGTGTAGAAACACAAAACCTGACAAAACCTAAACATTGTGCATCAAGACTAGTTTACATAAACTGGACAACTGCACGCAAAGCAACATTTGGTGTATTTCAATGCTTGGAAAATATCGGTTTCAGACACACACGATGCATGGAGTAAGCGCTGGTTATTGTCGTTGAGACCCACTCATTTTGGCAACTATAATTTTGAAATTCCTGTCTTTGGAAATGCGCTATTTGAATACGTATTTGTTCTATGATTTTTTGGCCAGTGCACTGCAAACATCACGACTGAAAATATTTTGTTCGTTCTATGTCTGCACTGCAAATTTGTTGTGCATTTGGATTTTGTAAATGGAAACACGACTTCAGCTGCGCCATGACACCCTAATGACCTATCTTTATCCAAAACCTGTGTGCACAATGGCTGCCGCCATTGTCCCATGTTGAAATCGTCATTGAAAGGTCAATCAAATCGTAACTGTTCCATAATGTTCACAAAATGTCTGATTCTACCGACTTTTTGTATGCTAACGGTGCACATGAAATTGTTTCAGTTGATTGAATCATTGTCCCTAAACACATTTAAAAATATTTGTTTTTTGAAAAATATGTTTGGTGCTGACACATTCCCAGCGCAACAGATTTCCCAGAAACATCACCTTCCTATGAAGTACCAATGCTTTTGAAACCCCGGCATACCTATCCTTGTGAGCAACATGCATATGCCACTTACACGGCAGGTTTTCTTTTTCCATGTTCCCACTGGGTTCAAAAAATCGGGTGTTGCAATCTGGCAGTCGGTGTCGTATTACGACAATGGGTTCGGCATTGCGTTGTGCCAGTGCAATACAAGCCGGCAGTTTTGGGTTGCGTGGTACCGTTGCAATCCTTTCACAATTTGCGGAGTTCAATCATCCGTGCTCAACCCAAATCCTCCTTCGCGACACATGCTCAGTTGCAAATGGAAGCTGAAATCCTGTGGTTTGTACGATTACTGCACACCTCCAGGGCTGGCCCAATGCATGTGTGTGTCATTTTAACTGCAGCCTTGCCAAAACCAATCTTGTTAAATTCCCTGCACAAAGGGAGCAAGATGAAGGTCGTGTATTGTTTCAAAACACGTTTCCTCAACTTGGTGTGTGAAAAGTCCACGTTCTTGTATTGACCCTCGGCAGTCCCAAATTTGCGAACCAATTTTTGGTTTGCATCTCCCTGGTTAGAGTTGAAGTTCCAGCAAGAATACTACGCATCACTTGCAACGGGTGAGATGACAGCAAAACATGGATACGGGAAAGAGTAACAAATTACAAGCACTTCCGACGCAACTTTGGCGCCTAAACTCAATTGCCAGCCACAGTGCGTCCTGACTAAAGTTTGCCGAACCTCAACGTGATCTCTAATGCCCAAAAATATTTTCCCCCATCTCCATTGCAACCTATTCAGTTTATGGTATGCTCTTGGAGCTACACAGAGGAAGGGAACCAAGTGGGTGATTTTAGTCACAATACAAGTTTCCACCTGGGCTGCAAGCATACGTAAGGAAAACCCTCCGGATTCAGCTGCATGAAAGAAAGGCACAAAGGTCTCCCAACCTCGCTTTAGTGCCCAGTTTAGAAGCAGTGTGAAGGAAGAATCAAAATCAACAAGGACACCTAAAATGATTTTTTCTCTGACCACTGTTCAATCCACACCTTCTTCAAGAATTTGGGGGCAATCTGGAAGTGGTAAACAACACATTTTGGCAGCTCCATAATGGAAAGTACTTTTGGTTTTGACCATACTTGGAAACAGCAGAAATTTGATGTTTATTGACCACGATAGGCACATCACCCTGACTTGCGCACGGGACTGTATCGTTAATATACTGTAAGCAATGAAAGCGCACAGTACTTTTGCCGACATTTCAGCGACCACCACCCTATCAGCATGACGGTTTGTTTTGTGGCGCATGTGTGTCGTTCACAAAAAATATTCAGTTATTGTGCTATTGCATTGTTTGTTTTTCATGCATTGAAACACAGGAAACATGCAGCTGTTGAAAACCTGATCTCGGTTTGACGGGGCGGGTATTGCTTTTTTTTTTCGCCCTCGAAGGAGATGCCGAAATTCTTCACTGGTTTGGTCACGGTCTGGGCAACAATTTGGGTCACATCCAAGGCAGCTGGTGCGTTTTTGGGCGACCATGAAGCCACCACCTGATCCACCCCGCCAGGGGTTTGAAGAGCCGATGGGTTTTGCCATCCATACGGTTACTGGAGAAGCTTATGTTTGCGTGTCTGCTTTTTCTCGCCTTGTTGAGACAAAAACGGACCCCTTTTTTGATGTTGCTTTGTTTCAATTCCATAGCTTCAGGACCCTCGTAGCCTGCCTCGAGGCTTGCCTCAAGGCAAGCGCGCTTTGCTTCATGCAAGTCATTGTGCGTAGGGCGTAGGTCCATCCTGCACTGGGGAGGTCCCTTTTTTTCCCCTGCTGATGCTCAGATGACACAGTCCGCGGGGTTCCTCTTTTTTTCCCGCTGCAGAAATGTAGTTTTTCTGTTGCGGCGACTTTTTCGGCTGCTAAAAAGCTCTTTTGATCCCCAAAAGCCTCGGACATCCGCGCTGTTCACCAATCACGTGTGTTACATGAAGGTGTGAGTTTGAAACTGTTTCCAACTGTTTTGGAATAGTTTTCAACTAGCAAGCATGCTACTGCACAAGAGGTGAAGTCCGATCGAAACTTCTACATACCCCGCCTTTGTTCTATGAGCGTTTGCTCGTTGGACAAACTAGTGAAGTCTCTACCTAAGGTATGAAACAACCACGAAAAAACATCACAACCAAACTCCTACGTGAGCATCGGCTATGCTCCACTGCTACGGGACGTGGAAAATGGTAAACAACAGTTTGTCACATCTCCTATCACAATGCGATGACTTTGTGTCAGAAGCACCATGAAGTTTCAGTTGCTCTCTCAGAATGCTTGCGAGAGATCACTCACCAAGCGTAGAGTAAGATGAAAACATCTCAGCTCCATAGGATCATGTTAGCCTATGGCAACTCATCTTCATTTCTCTCAAGTTCTTCCAACGTTTCAGCTGGAGTTCTATTTACAATATCCTCGTTCTCACGCATCACTTGTTCAAACTACTCAACATCTGATACCTCGTCGCGCTCAGGAAAAAAAAATGTCTGTAGCGTTCATCAGCTGTTTCCTCTGGATTGTGAATCTCCATCCAAAGGTCTGGCTGCGACACATCGCTCATGTTTGAATGCACATAGCGTTCATACAGCTCTTGCTCAAGCTTTCATCTGAGTTGTCTCCATGGTTTGGCAGTCCGATCTCATAGTCTTGATAAGCTTTTTGCACCTGAAGAAGAAATTGGTCTTCTGGTACACGACAACAGAGTGATTCTTCATCGTCGCTCAAGTCATTCATAGCTGTGAGGCTATCTCGCATCGTTTGTGGTCATTCCAGCAAGGCATTCGTGTAGCATCTCTGTAAGAGTTTGCATTCTCATTCTGTTGTCCATCACCTTGTTCTGTCGATGTACTCGATGTTTACGTCTGCCAACAAAGTGGGATATTTGGCTCCCAAACTCCTACCATGCATAGCAAACTGTGGCGTTGGAGGCTCAGCAGTAAGCTCAAGCTGAACCACTTCTGTCTCAACCTCTGGTTCATCGGCTGTTTCTCTGTTGCCAGCACCAGAAGGCATCATAAAAGCCAGCATGAACAATAATCCCATTGGTACCATGAGAAACATTGAGCTCGAAACCGCGTGTCACAGACTCAAGGCTTTGTAAAACTTGACAGCCTTAAAGAATCCAGCAATCTGATGTCCTTCTGCCATGTTCACAACGCTCCAAGTGGAAGAATTCTGAGGACTTCTTTGGAAAACTGATTCAGCTTTGAATTGGATTTCTGTTTTGTCTGATCTCCAATTGCATGGGCCCAACTTTGGAGGTTTTGCATTCAATTTTGAAAAGCGATCAAACATGCTGTGAACGTGTTTCTCTTCTGGATGCACTGTGATCTCGGAGTAAAGGCTCTATCACCTGAAAACGCTTCAAGAATTCGAAGCTTCCACCCTTCTCATAGTTGACCACAGTTGAACTCAACTTGATAAAGTCTAGTCTAGCTTCCTAGATCAAACCCAAGTTCAGGAATCAGAACCTCAAAACCTAAACACGGAGTTTCAACCTCGACTCCTAAGTGCAAACGCCAGCTTCGGTCTTTTGCTCGGACGCAACACAAAGAAGCCAAGTCAACAAACAGGACACACCCGCAAGAGGCAAAACCCCAAACGTGTTCGTGCTATGTTGCTGATTGTGAAACTCAGTCCTGTTCAATTCTGAACTTAATGACACCAAAGCTCCCTCGAGCCAATGTCTAGTGAGGAAACGCAATTCCAGGTTCAAAAACCACGACCTTTCCAAAAAGGGCGACTGAACAATTCCAAATTGCGTTGAGTCACAAATTCAGCTAGCTACTAAAGCTTGATCCACTTCCAAAAGTTCTCAAATACCGGGCCAAACCGCAACAAGAGCAAATTTTCTTGATAGCTGCTTCTGCTCATGTAAGGACCGATTTTTTCCGTCCAACGCCTTCATGGCTTCCGCCAGGTCGTTACACACGTTCAATCGCAGCAAAAGATGAATTGTAATTATCATGCAAGGCTGTCTACTTGTCGATACTGTACAAGAAACAAATTGGGACGCACAGAGAGAAAAAGCATGTGTTAACACTTACGCTCATGCTAGTGCGTCGCAAATCTGCTTGCAAAACATCTGCGGGCAGCAGCAAAATTTTCCGATGGCTGGCCCCACTTTTGGATCCAAATCTGGACCCCAAAACGGGGCCCAAGCAAAGACCTAAAAGAAGGAATGAAAATGTGATCCAATTCTGGACGCCATTTTGGGGTCCATATTTGGACCCAAAAATGGGGTCAGCCATCGGAGAATTTCGTTGCTGCCCGCAAATGTTTTGCAAGCAGATTTGCGACCCAGCAACTTGAACATGAATGTCAACACATAACACATACCTTTTTCTCTTTGTGCGTCCCAAGGCCGCTTGCACTGTCGAGGTCCCTCTTTCGCAGCCATGTTTTGAGCACTTTTTTCGTTTTCGGCCCTGTTTTAGGGGCCATGATGAAGCAGGTTTGTTGGCATTCGAGGCGCTCCGAGGCTCACCGCAAAACGTAATGTGTGAAAAACGCAAACCCAAGTACACCTCGTGTGTACCCAAATCAACGCTTTCGTTAAATCACTACGCCAGACGCAAACACCTACTGTGTTTGCAGCTCCGCAGTTACTTACTTCTCTGCAATGTCAAATAAAGGAACTTGTTCCACCCCGACTCCTAAGTGCACGTCAGACTCCTTCTTTTCTCTCCAGACGCCACACACAACGGAACAGGTCAACAAGAACCAGGGCAGGCACACGGCCACAGCCCACAAACAAAAAAAGGAAGCAAGATGTTCCAGTGTGGCTACTGTTTCAAGTGCCCTAGGTGACACTGCAGTTCAGTTCTCTTCGGAACACTCGACACCACTCCCTTGAGCCGATGTCTCAACTGGGAAACTCGATTCCAGGTTTCCAATACACAACCTTCCTTCAAAGGTTGTTGAAACAATTCCAAACTGCTATGATATACAAATCACCTAGTCACAAAAACGTTAGAAACATTTCCAAAAGTTCTCAAGTCAAACTGGTTCTCGTCCAAACGCAAATAACCAGCTAGCCGGTGTTACTAGTCTCTACCAAACGTCTAGACTAGTTACACGGCTATTCAAGAACGAAATGATCCATCCAAATTCCTTTACAAAATCCTCTTGCAATACAGAACAACATGGAACCTCCTGTTCCATCTCCAAACAGTTCTTCACTTAGAGATGTCTTCTCCTAGCTTCAAACTGCAGAGGAGAATAGAATGTTCTGCTCGACCTCTCCAAAACAGCTCTTCACACAGAGATATCTTCTCATAGTTCCAAACCGTCGAGGAGAGCAAAATGTTCTGCTCGACTTCTCAGCCAATATCCAGTCATAAACAGTCATAGCGCTAATGTAGTTCGCTTACTGTCATAACCAAAAGTCAGCAACAAGTCACAGGCATAAAGATCATAATGCAGCTCTCCAGATCAAGTATCCGGAGGTTGAATAAGATACGTAGGCATTGTCCTCACAATGCCGAAGTATCTCGCACACTCGCAAGAGGTAATCAATAGGCTTCACAAACATCTCAGATGTACGAAGCAATGACAAGAATCGAAACGGATGATCCAAAACCATCTCAGTTAGACTCATACTCCTTCAAGAGGTCAAAGAACCTCCGAGATCGATGGAATCATAGCATCCCGATTCAATTGCATAGCGAGTGCTTGTGGAAGCATTCGCTCAGTATCATAAAGCTAAATAAAGCTCCAAACTGTACTTGAAGTGTCTTGAACTCCGTGTAGATTCACTCAGACCCACAGGTCGATATCTCAAAGCAACTCCAGCAACTTCAAATACTACAAAGCAATATCGAAACTGCTCAAGTCTGTTGCAGACATCTTCCCATAGTCCAGTTCCACTACCAAATACTCAATGAATGGCAGCTCGCACCAAAGCCAAGTTGTAACCCTGCAAGGGACACAAACTTTCACACCCCCTTTCGAGATGTCATTCATTCTACTCTGTACACACATACGAAAGTCACATCCAACAAGTCCTCGAGATTATCTTGAAGATGTACTGCACTGCTCGTAGATGTTCTTCATCCACCAGTACAATGAATTCCAAATTCTTCTGAAATAACTGTCTCTGAGAATTCAACTGATTTCAGTCCACCTTCAGCTTGGACGTCCGGTTGAAAGCAAGATAGAATTAATCCAATTCTGGATGATTCTCAAAAAAATAGAAACAGTTGTCTTTCCAATGCTTCGCTCTTCACAATGAAATAGTCGATCCATATCCATAACCATCGCCATCGCTGATTTCAGCAATACTCCAGGGATATCTCCAGAAGCAAAACTTCCACCAATCTTCAGCCAGTCGAAAATCATCAATTCAGAATCCATCAAATCGTACCAGGTATCTCTTCAGAACGATATCTATCTTCCAATACCAGATCATCAACTGATCGAAGGAACCATGGCGTCAATTCGCGACCAACTACGGTGCTGTTTGTGGTTCCCTAGAACAAACGAAGACACCAACAACACACACACACGAGATCCAAGACGAAGACAGACGAAGCACTGTCGGAGTCAACACAAAAACAAAGGCCGACTGTTTCAGCTAATCCGCATCCTCCAATGGAAGATAAGCGTGTCAGACAAGCGAAACTGTCGTTAGTTCAACAATACTCAGACAAAACTCCACATTCGTGGTATCACTAGTCTTGAACGTGAATACATTGATGCACCAGGCAAACTCAGCTTCAAACAAGCTATATACTAGATGTGCTGAGCTCCGGACACGCTAGATACCAAGCGCTTTAAGTTTCGGGCACGCAGGGTACTAGATGCACTAAGCTCAGGGCAAGTCTCCAAGGCTGGACCTTGTCCCCCTTTTGAGATAAAGTCCATCAACCTTCAAAATGAATTCTGGCCATCATAAAAGCTGATCTATTACATAGTCAAACAAAGAAAACAAATACCAAAACAAACTTACAAACACATATATTAACAATGTCAGGGAAAGCCATTCCACTGACATCAACGGACAAGATATCGACTAAACGTTCAGATCAAACACAAGATCTTACAGGTATTTCCATCAGACATTTAGCCTGGATCCTTACTGATTCTTCTTTAATTCAAGAATCGGATCTGGCCATGTCATCATCTGGAAAAATGGCGGCAGACAAACATAAGTCAAAATACAAACCACCATCAACAGTAAAACAACCACGATGCACAAACTCACAACGAATCCACAAACGTGTTCATGTGCAACACATACATGAGACCTTTCCTACCAAGAGTTGATCCTTCCAGGATACAACTCACATCCATGTTCATGTGCAATACATGCATGAGACCTTTCCTACCAAGAGCTGATCCTTCCAGGATACAACTCAACTCCACAATGCAAGCTTCTCACCCCCTTTCAAGATCTGCTTCCCTTCTCTCCTTTTTGCAGCGCAGAAGGATCCAGAGTGATCATAGCGAACACGTGCAAACTAGAGTGAACCTCGAGCTGGCCAGCGGTTAACAAACCAATTGCCAACTATTCTCTCTATTGCACAAACTGCCAGGAATTGACAAAATATACAGACCCTGGACTCCATCCAAAGGACAGGAAACGGATCCCTTTCACAGCACTCAAAAGAGGACCTCTGAGAATGCTCCAGCCATTCTTGTCCTTCTAATAGATACGGCGGTACTGCTGCTTGCCGTCTCTCAGCATGCCGAGTCCATTCGGGGCCCACAGGGCCGTAATGGCTGAAACCTGGTCGCCACGATAAGGAGTGGGCGAAAGCGTTCGCAAAACGCCACTGCCTGGGTCCCTCGTGACTATCCCAGTTCTCTGACTGGGAGTTGAAATACCCATCGGGACAGAGGGACGCTGTTCACCTGGACGCTCTGGGCAATAAACCATGAACAAAGAATCCGGTAACGTTGGCGGCGGGGGCAGCCCCGCACCTACTCCCGCAGGCATTGCATGTCCACTGGCAGGTGCTGCAGGCATTGGGTATCCACTGGCAGGGGCCGCAGGCAATGTCATAGATGGTGGAGTGCCTCCAGGTAACCCCGCTCCGGGCACGGCAGCTGTCTCTGTCGGCCCAACCATGCCAGGAGGATTGACAGGTGGGTTCGGTGGAAAGAATGCACTCATATCCGGCGTCTCAGGTGTGTCCCTATGGATCCCTTCCGGTGTCCCCATCACACGGACAAGCTCCTTGAGGTGTCGGCTGACTTCCTCAAAACCGCCCTGAAGACACTGTCCAAGCTTTTCACCCTGAGTCTTGATCTCTTCCCGAACAGCTTTGACATTGTTCTCGATCGTCTCATTCCCCGACAGGGCCCACTTCCCAGCATGGGAGAATTTGTCGAATGCTTTCAACAATTTCACAATCTCGGCACTCTGGTGTGACACCGCTCCCGTCACGGCAGCAGTACCGTATGTCTGGGCCTTCAACTGCTCTCGAAGCTCACTGAATCCTTTCGAGAGATCTTTGCGGGCGTCACTAACATTTTCCACAGCCAGACCCAAGTCCTCTGTCAAGGAGGCGATCTTGGAAGCGCAGTCACGGATGTTCTTTGCCAGAGCATTACTTACCATCAAGACTGACTTCTCAGCTTCTTCCGGCAATGCCTCCAATGGTGGTATCTCTGCTCCTGGAGGAACATCCTCATCCAAACCTGGTCTTCCATGGGCTTCGGTCGCGGCACGGCCACGCGACCGTGACCGCCCACGGTGTTCATCACCTTCATCCCCATGAGCTCCATTGCCATGGACACGGGCATCTCCATCGGCCGACATTCCTAGCAGTACCCGCTCGAGACGATTGCGCAGAGCTGACACTACCCTGTTCGACAGGCCAGGCTGGTGATAGAGCCGCATTCCCTGCACTCTTCAAGTCTCAAACATAAAACCATCAAAGCAATCAAACAACCAACCAACATGAGGTGCATGCTCAACAATACAAATAACTAACAAGACTGTTTCCCAAAATTCCAGATGCTACCAACATACCGGAATTTTGCGAACCAGTAGCACATGTCCCAACATGCAACCAAAGTCTGGATTCGTTTCCAAAGCAGCAAAACAGGGAAAACTGACCATTCCTCTCTACAAAACACCAAAAACAGTCACCATCCCTAAAACTAAAAAAACGAGTTCCCATGAGTTCAATGTGTACTCCCTGTTGTATGCAGCACAAACTCAAAATCAAATCGATTGACAGACATGCAAGTGTTCTGGAAATGAACCTGTCTCCGTGGTTTTGCAAGAACCCTTCAACAAGTCATTTTCACAAAAACTGCACTCGCCAACTGACAAACTGACAAATAAAAACCTAACTGCAAAACAAGGAGCATTGCACAAAACACTCAAAATTGTTTGTGTTTCATTTGTTTGTTTCGTTTCGTTTGTTTCGTTTCGTTTAAAATTGAGATTCCACATGACTGCATTCCACACTCTTACAACATGACCGCATCAAAACACTGAAATGTGCCAATCACCGATTGCACGCACTCAAGCCGCACTTTCCACCTATTTTTCTCACGCTTACCACTACTGCCAGAAACCCTATCGCCTACATCTACCAAGTCTATCACACAGCAATAGGTCACAGGTATTTCAACCTTGCAATGACCTGTGATATCTGCCTAAGATATGCTCACGCATCTCACAAATCTGCCTCTGCATTTCGGTTTCCAACTCTCTGAGATGATCACGGAACATTGCCATGATGTCTCGTTGGTTCGCATTCAGACGAACATCTTCAAGCAACGGCAAAAGCCATTCCATGAGAACAATCAGAGTCTGTACCAGTCTCAAGACGCTGGTCACCCTCTCTAAACCGATAATCCAACCAATGTAGCGTTCCTCCATTGCTTCACGTACTGGCCGGTTCTCACGACGGTTGTCCATTCTTAGTACAGATGGTATGTCGATACTTTTCTTGAGCTTAAACGCCTCGGTTCCACTCACAATCCAGTGGTTTCTCAACTTTTACTTTCAAAGACTTCTAGGTCAGTTGTCGGAGTCTCTACTGTCCAAACACTCCACTTGTGTCTCCAGGACCTACTCCCAACCTCAGCCTATCGAGATATTCTCAATGCTCATCTCCAGGCAAGTTGTCGGAGTCTTCACTGTCCAAACACCTCACTTGTGTCTCCAGGACTTACTCCCAACCTCAGCCTGTCGAGATATTCTACGCATTCCAAAACCATGTCATCTCCGGCAATCAATCGACAAGTCACTTTCAACAAATGACCTACAGCCAACATGCCACAAAAAAGAAGTGAAACAAAAACACACATCACTGCAAATCTCAGTACAGGCTGATCTCTTGACTGTGATCCTTGCCGCATACAGTTCCTCTGAACCAACGACCCATGACCCTACAGTCAAGCTCCAACTCTGCATGACAACTCCACATGTCCAAATTCAAAGTTTCCCCACAGCAATGCAAACTGTCCGTTCATCACATGAGCAACGCAGACCCTCCAGGCTGCCGAAGGAACTCTTTCTTCTTTCTCTTCTGCATTTCAAACTGGGACTCAAAAACTATACCTAAGACTCCATGGTCTGCCCGATTGCTATACTTGGACCCTGACCGGTTAAATGAACTTAACAGCCATCTCACTAATGCGGTACAACAAGCGCCCTTTGCTGTCCCACTCTTCACATTTCACAGGTCCATGCCAGCGATACTCGGTGGGTTTGGTCTTCTCCAAGATTCCACTCTCAACCTTTTGAAGGTACCCGAGCGCAAAGACTTCCATTTCCATCACCGCATAGTCTTTCTGATGGTGTTCACCCTTCAAACCTTCAGGCGTCCAATCCATAAAGTACTGGGCACGATCCACAGCCTCCTTAGGTCCCAAACGTAGACCAAAACGGCCGGAGTATTCATCTGGAAACACTTCATTGCCCTTGTTCAACTCTTCCAACTGCTTAGGCGTCAAAGCAATCCAGAGCTTGAGCGACTCCATGTTTGAAACGCACACACACAGCCACGGTCTCAGAGCTCTTGACACAAAACAGTCACAAACAGCTGCGGAGACATGAGTAGAAGTTCATCCAAAGCTCATACTCTTGGAAACCAAAAAACTCCCACACTTCTCATGTGCAAACATCACAAGACTGACCCAACGGCTTTCTCTGTCGCTTTCAGCTTTACCTCTCTCAGCCAACGACCTTATACACCTCTAGGTCACAAACAGTTCAACGTTTCAAGCTCCTGCATCAAAACAGAGCTAAACGGGTCATTTCTTTCCAGGCAGCCAACCGCAGAGCACAAAAGCTATTTCTACTGACGTCTCCTCCTAAACCAGCAAACTATGGCCTAACTAGGATCATTCAGCCCAACCTCTCTGAGCAGGTCTTCCTCAGCTGTCCTCTCCGGGACGTCACTCACACTCGTCAACTCATCGTCCGAGTTGGCACGTGTATCACAGTGACCTTCCTTCCCAGACGTCGACATTGTCGCAGCATCAATCAACGGTGGCTCCCTTCTGGTGCCTGCCATACTTTCTTCCGCATCAATGACAACAGGTGCGGTACAGGTAGCCGCGTCAATGGGATATGCTCGACGCCGAACAGCTTTCTCTTCCGCATCAATGACAACAGGTGCGGTAGCCGCGTCAGATGTTGGCTCCTGCTTAGAGACTTCCTTCTGTTCTCCCCGATCGGACATGGCAGCCAGATCTACCTTTGACCTTCTTGAACACTACTTGGCGTCATCAGTGACAAGCATGACTTCCACCTTCAATCACCCACAGTGTACTCTAAAAACAAAGTTTCATGCGTATTGGGCTCAAAAAAAATCAAATCTACCTTCAGATTGAGTAACACTGCCATGACAACTCAGAAAGCGCTCTTCACATGCTCATCGTCATCTGATACACATTCTCTTATCCCTCCTCTAAAGACCAACTGAGTTCAAGACCCAAGACGTGCCTCAGTTGTTCGCAAGAACCATATACCTGACACCATCAGTTCCCAACCTTTGCACCTTGATCCAATACCTTAGTGTCCGAGGATGTCAAACCTGGCAATCTGCTGCCCCACCCTCAGGGAGTTCCAAGTTACAATCTTGCAGCAAGTTACTTACTGTCACTTCCTACTGCCGAAACGAAATTCCTACGTCTAGGAACGCTCCATCCATGCAAACATCTTCAGATACTCCAGCGTAGCCTTGCACTAGTGACCCTACGCTAGCAATACGTCACACCATGACACAGACCCCTACCAGAAGACTGCCAAGACCACATGGACGCCTTCCACAGACTACGCACCTACACAAGGTAAAAATAAAACTTACTCTGACAGAATCCGCTGTCACCACAGACTCAACTCCTCCGTCCAAGTCACAAGTCCTGCCCAGGGCTGACTAATTCTGTATGTTCTCCTACAGGTACCACTGTCGACAGCTTACCATGGATCCACTTCTGTCCAGCCTACCAAGAACAAACCCTGCCGAATCTTGCCCAACTTGCAAACGAAGAGTCGTTCAAATAAAACGATACGTCCACGATCCTCATGATCCGTAACAATCTATACAAAAACTAAAACAGGATCCCAAAGTCACCTGAACCCAAACAGACTCAAACCAACTTCACACTCCCTAGTGACCTTAGACTTTCAGACCATCACCTCCTGTGAAACAGGTGCACCTTCGTACGAGCTCATCACTGCCTCGGCGCCCAGATCACGGAGCTCCAATACCCAAGATCCCAATCTCACCAGAGATGACGTCCTTAGCAACTTGTCACAAACAAGGGTCAGCGGAAGATGGTGTGGGTAGCCCTTTTCAGGGCTCCGCTACCATGTGAAAAACGCAAACCCAAGTACACCTCGTGTGTACCCAAATCAACGCTTTCGTTAAATCACTACGCCAGACGCAAACACCTACTGTGTTTGCAGCTCCGCAGTTACTTACTTCTCTGCAATGTCAAATAAAGGAACTTGTTCCACCCCGACTCCTAAGTGCACGTCAGACTCCTTCTTTTCTCTCCAGACGCCACACACAACGGAACAGGTCAACAAGAACCAGGGCAGGCACACGGCCACAGCCCACAAACAAAAAAAGGAAGCAAGATGTTCCAGTGTGGCTACTGTTTCAAGTGCCCTAGGTGACACTGCAGTTCAGTTCTCTTCGGAACACTCGACACCACTCCCTTGAGCCGATGTCTCAACTGGGAAACTCGATTCCAGGTTTCCAATACACAACCTTCCTTCAAAGGTTGTTGAAACAATTCCAAACTGCTATGATATACAAATCACCTAGTCACAAAAACGTTAGAAACATTTCCAAAAGTTCTCAAGTCAAACTGGTTAGCCGGTGTTACTAGTCTCTACAAAACGTCTAGACTAGTTACACGGCTATTCAAGAACGAAATGATCCATCCAAATTCCTTTACAAAATCCTCTTGCAATACAGAACAACATGGAACCTCCTGTTCCATCTCCAAACAGTTCTTCACTTAGAGATGTCTTCTCCTAGCTTCAAACTGCAGAGGAGAATAGAATGTTCTGCTCGACCTCTCCAAAACAGCTCTTCACACAGAGATATCTTCTCATAGTTCCAAACCGTCGAGGAGAGCAAAATGTTCTGCTCGACTTCTCAGCCAATATCCAGTCATAAACAGTCATAGTGCTAATGTAGTTCGCTTACTGTCATAACCAAAAGTCAGCAACAAGTCACAGGCATAAAGATCATAATGCAGCTCTCCAGATCAAGTATCCGGAGGTTGAATAAGATACGTAGGCATTGTCCTCACAATGCCGAAGTATCTCGCACACTCGCAAGAGGTAATCAATAGGCTTCACAAACATCTCAGATGTACGAAGCAATGACAAGAATCGAAACGGATGATCCAAAACCATCTCAGTTAGACTCATACTCCTTCAAGAGGTCAAAGAACCTCCGAGATCGATGGAATCATAGCATCCCGATTCAATTGCATAGCGAATGCTTGTGGAAGCATTCGCTCAGTATCATAAAGCTAAATAAAGCTCCAAACTGTACTTGAAGTGTCTTGAACTCCGTGTAGATTCACTCAGACCCACAGGTCGATATCTCAAAGCAACTCCAGCAACTTCAAATACTACAAAGCAATATCGAAACTGCTCAAGTCTGTTGCAGACATCTTCCCATAGTCCAGTTCCACTACCAAATACTCAATGAATGGCAGCTCGCACCAAAGCCAAGTTGTAACCCTGCAAGGGACACAAACTTTCACATAATGGCACGAGGACAAAGCGAAGCTCACGGGGACGCGAATCTATATAATACACGTCAAGACTAAATGATCTGAAACCAAAAAAGAACGCTGGCGATGATCACCAGCCAAGATATCCATTGCTTTCATGAAAGTCTGCAGTCCAGAATGAGGACACATGCCCCGTGTGGGACCTTAACTTCAAAGCACATGCAGATTTTCGTCCCTCGATATGTTCCGTCTCTCTTGCGAAATAAGGAACATACCATTTGGCCGCCATGGCCTCACCTCCATGTGATCCTACATTTTTTCTCCCGAACCCCCGGCGGCAATGCTGCTGTGGAACGCTGTAAAGAAGCATATGACAGCTTCAGTCCATCTCGCACTCACGCAGCATTGCCGCTGGGGAGCGAGGCGTATTCGACAGATCTCTTAAAGCGGCAGCCCCAAATATTTTAAAAGCTTAAGCCCGTGGCAGGCGCAGAACTTTGGCATGCGAAAATCCAACAGGACCTAATTACAACCACTAGTCGCGCTCCTAACGTCGCAAGGGGTCGGCTTAACTCCGCGTCGAGCGTTTAACAAATTAAACACGAATTCCCCCAAAACACGACAGCTTCACTGCGAACTCTCAAATCCTTTTCCACACAGGAAAAACACGAAGGCAAGGTGTCTGTCATGCACATGCAGCATGTTATAGTTGGACTTCTTCTGTTTCAGCTGCTTTGCCTTTGCAACATGCAACGGCGGCGGTCGAAAAACATCATCATCATGTTGGTGAATTCATTGGTGATGAATTCACCATCTCTTCAAAAATAAATCAGCTTCACTTCCATCTTCTCTTCAAACGCACTATTTGCACAAATTCCAAAAACATCCAAACTGTTGACAAAAATAGTTGGCAGCTTCCGAAAATAAAACGCATCATGCAGAAAACAAGTCCAGTCAAGGTTGTGGTTGAAAACGCATGCACATGTGTTTGAAAAACAACGTTGAGCTTGTTCAAAAAGTCGTCGATACCAAAATCATCTTCAAATTCATTTGCAGTCCAGTAGAACTCATTGCAAATGAATTTCAGTTCCAAAAACATTCTTCTTCTTCATCAAGTTGACGTAAAACATTCACATGCACATAAAACGCATCTTCACGGTATTGTAACCAATTCCAGTTGTTCTCAAACCATTCTGCATCAATTTCAGAGTTCTGCCCAAATAAACCATTGACAACATCATGTTGTAGCCACCATGCAAGTTACATCCAGAAACGTAGCACATGCAGTCCATATGCACAGGAGTGTATATATTTCCATACCCCCTTTTGCTGCGTTTCCCATCCATAGTCAGCCGAAAATCCAGTGAAGTCTCAAAAGGCTCGCATGCCACACATATGTATAAAGCTGTCATCTGTCCAACTTGCAGTGAGGACTTGCACACAAAGTCGCATCTTCACACCAGTTGCAGATGTATTGCAAAAATACCTGTGTACTTGAATTAGCCTTGTGTTGTAATCCATTGACCTTGTCCACATACTCATTGATGTAGAAAAATGAAAAAAAAGCTGTGTCAAAGTGCCACATTGAAATTGCTCCACAACGAATTCCCTGCAGTCCAGCTCATCGCAAAGGAAGCCCAAAGATTCTGCAGAGAGGATTCATCACAACAAATTCCAGGCACATTGCACATGCAAAACCAAAAATCGCCACATCCAGCTCCACATTGGCATCCGCAATCACTCCATTAGCGCCAAGAGAATTCACGCTGGTAGACATAGCCGGCATTGAGGAATGCGTCTACCCTGCAGTGAATTAAGAATGCACAGAAATCAGGACCCTGTGTCCTTGGCGTTGGAGTTAATTTCTTGCGGAACTGGCCAATCATCTTCTTTGCGTAGCGGCACTCCTCCATGCTTTGGTTGAAGACCCTCACAACAAAGTCATGGTAGGTGATGGGCTTTTCGGCAAAACGGCCCATCTTGAGAAGCGTGCATGACCAGTGATATGTATCCTTGATCCATGCAGGCTGTGGCACATTGAAATCGACCTCCTCATAGTCGATTGTGGCATCTTTCCAATTGTCATCCCACTTGTGGGTTGCTGGCAGCCCTGACTGCACCTTTGGAAATAGTGGCGGGGAGTCGCCGGTGTCGGAGATGAATGAATAGCTCCCCAAAACGCTGCTGGCACTCTCTGCATCCGAATTTGACTCGACAGCTTCATGCCGTCTCTTGGAGCCATCGGTCATAGCGCCATTGTCATGCATTTTGTTCGAATTGCCTTCCACAATCTCCGGAGGCTCTTCGGAGATGCGTGCACACTTCGAACCAGAAGCTTTGGGCGGAGGCAGAGCTGGTCCTTTGGGACCCTGCTTCCCCTTCTCTCCATCCTTTCCTTTGAATTCACCTTTGAATTCTCCCTTTGCCACATTCTTGCCACCTTTCTCAAACTCTTTGCCACCTTTCGCAAATTCCGGCTTGCCACCTTTGGTATTGTCAGGCTTCCCACCTTTGTCATAGCTCTTTCCCTTGCCCTTCTGCTCCTGGAACGCTTTCTCACTTCCAATTGCAGATGCAGGCAAAATCGGTGGGTCTGCCTTTGCTGCAGGAGGTAGAGGAACCTGTGCATTGAATTTTGGAAATCCTGCAGACTGTCCATCAGCATCGGCACAGTAGCGGTTGGCAATCTCAGCAATGGCTGCAGCCGCAGCTTTAGCCTCTGCAATATCCGCATTCTTCTGCACCACATTTCCAAAAAGTTGTATCACAGGCTTGTCATTCTTTGGGTCTTTGACATCATCCTCAATCCAAGGGTCGTCATTGGGATCATATGGCCTGTCTTGCCATTTCTTGTGGTATTCACGTGCATCGACGATCCCTGAATTCCCTCCAGCTTGCAAAGTAGGCGGCGGTGTTGCCGGAGGCACCTTGTATGCATTCTGGCTGTAGGCATCCGGCCATAGGGCACCAGGTGGTGCAGCCGATGCAGCAGATGAATTCGAGCCTGTCGGAGCATGCACTTTGGAGGGACTTGGAGGCACATGCGATTCCATGCAGTCCTTCCAATCATCATCATCTGGTGGATATGGTCTGTTCATAGGTGCGTTCTTGACCTCTTTCTTGTGGACGGTCAAGAGTTCATTCATTTTTCCACCAGCTTCAGCTTTGCGCATAAGCTCGCGCAATTGGTCCCATTCTCCCTGTGTCATGTCCGTTCCCAAGACTGGGTCACTTGGGTTGTAAGGCAACGAATTCTCCGTCTGTCGGTACCATCCAGAAGCATCACTATGCCATTGCTGTGGTTTTGAAGCCATGGCGTCACGTCAGAACCTAATTCCTAATTGTGAACTGTTTCAACCCTCACACACACACACGCAGGAGTCGAGTGCAGCAGTTCAGCCGTTTCAGGGGTTCCTAAGTGTCCGCAACTGCTGAGTTGGGCGTGTGAGTGAATTCTGAAACCTGACATCCTTAGTTCTCCAGGCAGTGTTCTGACTTGCATTCTGTATCCAAAACGTTGCAAACGAAAACAAACTTCTGTCCAACCCTGTCCACATCAGTCCAATGCAAAATCAACTGAACATGCAGACATGACTGAACATGCAAAATCACTGTGTTTCTACATCAATGCAGTTCTTTGACAACAACTGTCTCTCACATCAAAAACTGTGTTTCGCGTACGCCAGTGCTTCGCAAAAAGAAAACAACTGTGCTTCACATGACTGCTGTGTTCCACATCACTGTCGTTTGGTTTCAAATTTGTTTGAAATAAGACATGCAAAACATCTTTGGTTCCCACATGCCAAAAAAACTTTCCTTCACACATCACACGTCCCCCTTTTAAACTGGCGACGTCCGGAGACGTGCAAAGCAAAACAAAAAACAGTTCCACCTGCCACGCACATTTCTTCAAGAAAATCATGCATCATGCAGGTCAAAAAAAACGTTTGTTTGGTCTTGGTTGTTCCATGCGACATGCAAAACAAAAACATGAACATGCTCAGGGGTCCTTTCGTCCAGCACGAACTGCGGCCAAAATGGCTTTTGCCAGTTCTTTGTTATACACACCGGTTGCTGTCCAGTTGACATCGTACATCCCTGCATGTTTCTCACATTCGCACCAACCAAAACGCCTTGTGAGCAAATTGCAAAAACCAGCTGACGCACTACAAAAGATAAGCACTTTACCGATAGGCAGTCCATTCGGTGCTTGCATACCGGTTTGACATAAAAACACCTCAGCATCAAACTGCAAACCACATTGTTTCAAAACTCGTTTGGTCTCTTCGCGTTTCCATATGTTGTTGTTTCGGGGCAGTTCGAAAGACCTCGAATTCCCAAGCAACAAATACTTAGAGACGTTCTCCATGATACCTTTCCATGACCTGTCTGCCTCTGATTCAATCGTTGCAGAAAAATTCTTGAGTGGCGACCCTGAGCTACAAGGAGTAGAAGCGTGCACATGCACCCAACGGTAGCCTAACTGTTGGTGAACCTCAACAAACTCTTTCACCTTTTGAAACATGTCCGGAGTTTCCATTCGTTTGACTATACCGATATAGGGCATGCGTGCAACTTTGCAGGCTTCTCTCAAAGCTGAATTAGTCCCACAACAAACTTCCACAAACGCAACATCTTGCTTGTGATCAACCCTACTGTTGATGAGCATGACATCGCGAACTCTGTGCAGGTCTTGCATAGGCACTTCAGGAGTTTCAAACCCTAAGCTTGTGCGGTGTCTCAGGAAATCTTTGGTCCCCAAACATTTGGTAAACAAATCTGCCACATTGTCCGTTCCGGCCCTGTGTTCAACCAAAAGTTCATTTGAGCTAATTTTAGCTTTCATCCAGGCCATACGGATTTCCACATGTCTACTTCGTTTGGGTATATCCTGTCCGACCAACAATTGCAAGGCTGAAGAGCTATCTGACTCCAGCAAGATTTGTGGCACATCTCTCTCTCTCATTTCACCAATCCCTGTGTAAACACGATGGCAAAAATTGCTAAACGCAACAGATTCTTGGGCAACCATTTGCAATGCATACAATTCTGCTTCACAAGAGGACAATGACACAGACTGCTGTTGTCTAGCCAATGACCTAACCAATGCACCTTCACAAAACACAACTCCACCAGAAATTCCTTTTCTACCATTGAATCTGTATGGAGCAAACGATGCATCAGAGAATGAATGCAAAATTGAATGTCTTGCAGGCCCAATCATCAAATTCTCGTATTCTGGGGATGGTAACCTCAAACATGTTCCCACATCTTCAAACAGAAATCGCAACAAAGAACGAATGGCAGCTTCAGTGCCTTGGTTGGGCTTTGCTTGCTGACTTCCAATTAGACTGAGATATAGTTTCAGGTCGTGCCTAGACTGCGCCATCCACAGAAGCTTGCCAAGTGCTCGGCGAAATCGTGAATATGCAGAGGGAGAGAGTTCTTGCAATTGATTCTTGTCGCCCATGGCCTTGTCCAAAATGCCGGCCACATCCGGCACCGATGCAGATCCTTTTGTGATGTTGAATTCAGTAAAGGTCGTATCCAAAAACTTTGGATCCACGCCAATTGTCAAAGAGTCGTCATCAATTCCACGATGCACATGCCTGCCAATGAAAATTAAACGTCCACCTCCATGTCGTGCAGGAAGGATGATTCCGGTCTCCTTCAAGGGCACGGCTTTGCCAATTGCTTTCTCCACGATCTTCTCAGCTTTCTCAGATTGGCAACAAAGGAGTAGGTCGTCCACATATGCGACAAGCAGTGCAAGTTCTCCATTCACGACACCTTGATAAATGCATGGTTCGACCTCGTCAGAAGTCAATCCAACACCACGGATGCTGTCACTCAGCAAATTCAGCCAGTGCAGCGATGCATCTCGAAGACCATTCAAGGCTTTATAGAGCAACAAGTAGGCTTGTGAGCCATCAGGCATAGAGACGGAGAGGGGCAGTTTCAGCACAATCACAAGTCCATGAGGAAGGGGTGAATGCATGAAGGCATGAGAAACATCAAGTCCTTTCAGTCGAAGAGCACTTTGGGCAGCAAGAGTGAGAACGAAATGCAAGCCCTCAATGCTTGGTGTTGGGCTCGAAATTCCCAGCTTTCGTGCACTAATTCCTTTATTCAAGTCCTTTGCAACTATCCGGACTCTGACACGTGATTCACTTTTGTATGCTGAAACCCATCTACTTGGAATCACACGCATGAGCGGGTGTTTCTTTTTCAATGCATCAACCTCTGCCTGTCCTATGACTCTACCAGCACCACATTTCTCTAAATTACCAATTTCTTCTTTCATACCCTCAAAACCTAAGTCCACGTCAAGTTGCATGAGTGAGCTGTCATCAATCACTTCATCTGGTTTCCATAGCAGCACTTCGGAACCACCAAGTTTCACCTTCACACACTGGTGATCCTTCCCTTGTGCAAACTTAATTGAATTAAGCTCAGCGTCAAACAACTCAGGACTCGTGGCTCGTGCATTCTCTGGTCCTTGTTCCAAACACCATGCAACAGGTCCTAAGGCATGACATGCATTGTCCATGTGAAAAAGATCAAGAGTCATGGGTTCTTGAGTTCCAGCCGCACGTTCAGCAGCCATTTCATCCTCTAGATCTTGCACAGACTGTTCTGCTTCTCTCTTCACGCCTGAACCTTCAGTGTCCATACTTAGACCAACCTCCTCAGAACCTGCGCCAACCGGAGTTGGGCCATTCTCAGTCTCAACCTCCATATCTTCATGTCTCACCTCAAGTCTCGGTCTTGCAACATTAGGCACAACATCTGGCATTTCAACGGGAGTTTCACTCGCCTCAAATGCAGCACGTTTTCTCTTACATTCAGCATTATGCCTAATTCCAGGTACATCCATTCCAGAATCACATGCAGGACACCGGGGTGTCTTTGGGAAAACACGCACATCTGACCTAGCAACATCTGGAGACGGAGACGGAGACTTTGGTGACACTTTCGGAGACGCTTTAGGCAATGCAGGTCCATCAGAAGTAGATGCACGAATTGGGTCTTGTCGGGCAATCTTCAATTCACCTGACTTTCTCGGTTGAGATGGAGCTGACTCCACCGGTCTCTTCTTGGGCATAGGGGCTCGGAAGCCTGGATCAGGTTCTTTCATTTCTCGCACTAGATCACCTGGAGCACCATCTGGGTACTCAACAACATCATCATCATGCATAGGTTGCTCAACATTGGCATCAGGCAATCTTGGTCTCTCAACATTCGGGGCAGCCGGCTCAATGCGAATTCCCTCGCGTGCTGGCAATGGTTCTCCTTGAACTTGTCCACCTTCAATCTCAGAAAACAACTGATCACCAATGACTTGATTCCACACGATTGGTGTGATTGGCTTGACATTCCTTGCAACAAAGCGCTTCAGAACTAATTCACCATCAATTCTGACAGCACCTTGCACAACTGGTCCAGTATCCAAACCTGAATGCACAAATGCAGCTTCAATGCTTCTCGTCTCATTCGGTGATTGGGCTCGCATGCTGCTGGGCAACTCGGCAAGGACAGTTTGACCAAACATTGCAAAGGAAGGTCGAGACAACTTCCTTTGTGTGGAGTATTCCAATGGAGAAAAGTCAGTTCCATGAGCTTTGGAAAAATGGTTGTGGCTCAATGCAATGTAGGTTGCAACATCTTGCAGTCCACGTGCAGTAAAACAGACATCAGCACCACCCTGGTTCATCTCAGCACGCAACACAGCAAGGGATTCCTTAAGTCTTCTCACAGCTCGTTCAGCTCCTCCATTGCTTTGGTGTTGTTGAGGTCGTGCACGTCGAACCAAGAATGTATACTTGTCAGAACTGGTTCCGACTAATTCAGATACTGCTCGTTCGGCATCAGTATGCAGGACCACGGAAGACGTTGACGATGCAAGGCCGAAATGATCCAGCCACTTGCATATTTGATTCTTCACTGATCTTGTCTCCTGGCCCACAACGACATAGCCAACGCAGTTTGTTGACAACTCAGTCAAAACCAGAACTTTGATAGTTCCGTCTGCTTCATCTTCAACCATTTCACCACGAGTGGTTAGAAAACCAAAGTCGGCTTACTCCTCAGTCTCAAGAGCGCCTTCTCGACGGCGTCGATGTTGAAAGGTTGACTTTCCTCGCGCACATATTGTGCACCTTGGATCATAAGGCACATGTTCCTGCAACCTATGGGCTTCAAGCGCAGCTTCTGCCGCTCTGCTCAATGGATTCAAATTCCCATGCACCGCATGCAAACCCTCTGACATGATGAATTCATCATCATGCCGTGCAGATCCACCAGAATCGCTGTACATCCATGCAGGGTCAAGTTTAACCCATGGACATCCACCAAAGTTGCAAATGTTGTCAAGTCTCAGACCTGACGCAAGATGAGTAACCTCGGCACCTTCTGGATTCTGATTGAATTCCCATCCGCACTCACAGAGAGTGTTGGTTGAAATGATGTTGTGGCTGATGCCACCAACCAAGCACTTCAACTTTGCCTGTCGGTACACTGGGAATCTTCCCAAATTATCCTTTTTCTTCTTGAATCCAACCCAAACAGAAACATTAGTTGATCCATCTATATTCACCTTACTGCCATTTGCCGCTCGGAAGCGGTCACTTTGTGAATTAACAACCCATGCGCCATACGTCACTCTGGACGAAGTGGCCATAACAGTTGCAGCCGCACCGGAGTCCAGTAACCACCAGTGCTGGCTCTCATCACCCGTCATGATTTCTGAAATCAATGGATGCAAAACAGGTGAGTATCTATGCAGTTCAAACTCATGAGATACAGTATCTTGCACGTTCAAAAAAGTCGAAGTTCCAACTGTTTGCAACTGGATTCGATGACAGTTTGAAGAAATTAAGTCTTGGGAAACCGCAACATCACCTGACACCTCTGAACCTTGCAAACCACACTCAAAGGTAACTGGACGGTGTAGAGCTCCATGCAAAGTCCCTGAAAGGTCGGTGGTCCCTGTTGCAGACATGCCACACAACAAATTGGAATCTACCTGTGGTGTTGTTTCATGCAACCATCCAAAGTTTAAATTCCAAAGTTGACACGTTTCTGTTTCCGTTTCAGTTTCACTGTCACTGTCATCAAACTCGTCTCCAAACATGGTGTCCATGACAACTGAACATGCAGATTCACTGTCAGAAAATGGAACGAATTCTCCACTGATGAAAAACTCAGGTTCAGAAATAAAACATGCTGGTGGCAACCTGTTGAAAAAGAGTTTCAGTCTCACGTTTCGAAGTTGGCAGCACTCTAAGTTCGCTGCAAAATCATCACTAATAGTCATGCAGTTTTGACACGTGCAGAAAAGTCGATTCGACTCTAAACACTGCAAACCTGCAATTGAGACATGAAAAACAGTTTCATCGGTTGAAAAATGACTGCAAACATCATCAAAAACGTCTGAAATTTCAGTTTCAAGTGTCAAACCTGTCGAAAAACCTGAAAACATCTCGGAAATCAAGGGACTCAGCACTAAGGATTGGACACCCTGAGTCGTTCCACCTGCACTCGCATTCTGCTGCTGATCATCCGTCGCAGGCCAACTCCAAGATTCGTCCCAATTCTCCTGTCCTTCTTGCCACGTGCAATCCCAAGATTCATTCCAACTGTCATTCCAGACCTGTGCAGTTTCATACCATGACTGGTCCTCCCACCAAGAACCATCGTCATGCCACCACATGTCCGCACTGTCCCATTCTTCATCGTATCCTACTTCGTTCATTTTTCCTTTCTTGCCAAAACCTTTACCTTTGCCTTTGCCTTTCTTCCCTTTCTGCTTTCCTTTGCCCTTAATTACTCCTTTTCCTTTCTTTCTCTCGGGGCAATTTGCAGAAATATGGCCAAATTTCTGGCATTTGAAACACTTCAGTTTTGACAAATCAACATCACATGCATTTGAACTGTGTCTCCTACTTCCACAGGTACCACATCGCACACCCCCTACTGCATCTAAATTCCAGTTTCCATCACCATCACTTGCAGACATATCATATTGCACAGTGGATTCATCTGAACCTTCCACCTGGGTGACCTGGTATAGATTTTTCTTGGGGTGGAACTCAGCGAAAGCACGCTGCTGCTGTTCCCATCTCAGTGCTGTGGCCCTAAAAGCTTGGTACGACTCACCTCCAGTGTGATGCAAACAAAACGTCCTGACTGCTTCAGGCAAACTACGTAGCAAAACAGCTACCAAGTCAGCTTCGGCTACATGCAACCCTGTGGCATCAATTCTACTTGACAGTGTTCCCAGCAACTTAGAATACCTGGCCATTTCAAAGTCTATCTTTCTGATTGTATCTGTCACAATCGTACTTGCACTCGTTTCGTTTCCATGCAGTGCAAAAGACTTTCCTGCCAATGCCGTTCTAAAACTAAGTGCCTCACTCCTCGTCCTGATGCTGTACTCAAGGGTCAGCTGTCTCACCAGCTCAAAGCCATTCGAAGCTTGCAACTCTGCATTCACACCCACATCCGCATTGCACAAGTTGATTCCTTCACTGAATGCATTGATCAACGTCAAAGTTCTCGGGTGATTTCCAAACGCACTTCTCAAAATAGCAAGCAACCTTCTGCTTCTTGCACGTTGCGGCACAGCTAATTGATTCCAGTGCAACGGATCTGGCCATCTACAGGCATGCTCGATCTCACTTCCGAACTCAAGGCTGGCTTGCATCGCCCAGGCTGTTAAATCATAGATGTAAGCTTGCCACCCTAGGATTTCTGCTTCTCTACTGGTCCACTTTGCACAATCCGGTGTTGGAGGCGTTCCCAACCATTTCTCACTTTTAGCAAATACGTCACCTACGTATTCCCCGGATGTTCCTGGTACGTGCATTGGATCCATACTTTGAGGAAACCCATTTGTGGCCCTTTGTCCAAACATCTCAGGTACACCTCTAGCCTGGCCAACCTGTTCACCTATCACCTGCCTGACTTGCATTAACTGCATCGGTTCCAAACCTCCCATCAGCCTCAGCACATCTTGTAACCTTTGATTCTGGGGTGTTACTCCGCCAATGTCCGGTCCCATGCACATGCCTCCATTTTGACCTTGTCCTACCTGACCTTGTCCTCCTTGACTTGGGGCACCACCGCAATGACCTGACATCCATGGCATTCCATAACATGCACTCCCCTGTCCTGGTTCCTGACTTCTACCTGTGCTAGCTTGGGCACTTTGACCTGCAGTTCCCATACAACCTTGTCCTGGCATCCCCTGTCCGTGCAGACCTTGTCCTACCTGACCTTGTCCTGTCAGACCTTGTCCTCCTTGACCTTGTCCGAACTGACCTTGTCCTAACAGACCTTGTCCATGCACTCCCAGACCTGGATACCCTTGACATGCAGTACAACCACTACATCCATGACCTTGACATCCCAGAAAACCCTGGTTTTGACTGTAGTTTCGTGGATCCATCAAACCACCACGCATCGGTCCATATGACCCAAAAGTGTTCCATGCAGGAGGTAGCATCTGTCCAGTTCCAACTAAGCTTCCAGCTTGACCAACTAAGCCCGGAGCCGCTTGTGTCGCTGCTGTCCCAGTTCCTACTGCTGCTTGCGTGTTGCCTTGCATCGCAGTACCTGTGGGCGAATTACCTGCAGCACCTGTGTTTCTTTCTACGCCTTGCTCACCTCCTCCTTCCATTCTGTTCATTGTTGGCGACCCTACTGGTCCTATATGCAGTGAGTTCATTCCTAGCGCACTTCCTTGGCCATTAGGTCCTTGTCCCTGGTTACTTCCTGGCATCATCGCGTCTACTTACACTACGCGTGGAGCACAACCGCTCCGCTACCATGCGAAAATCCAACAGGACCTAATTACAACCACTAGTCGCGCTCCTAACGTCGCAAGGGGTCGGCTTAACTCCGCGTCGAGCGTTTAACAAATTAAACACGAATTCCCCAAAACACGACAGCTTCACTGCGAACTCTCAAATCCTTTTCCACACAGGAAAAACACGAAGGCAAGTGTCTGTCATGCACATGCAGCATGTTATAGTTGGACTTCTTCTGTTTCAGCTGCTTTGCCTTTGCAACATGCAACGGCGGCGGTAGACAAACATCATCAACATGTTGGTGAATTCAGTAAAGCTGAATTCACCATCTTTCCAAAAATAAATCAGCTTCACTTCCATCTTCTCTTCAAACGCACTATTTGCACAAAGTCCAAAAACATCCAAACTGTTGACAAAAATAGTTGGCAGCTTCCGAAAATAAAACGCATCATGCAGAAAACAAATCCAGTCAAGGTTGTGGTTGAAAACGCATGCACATGTGTTTGAAAAACAACGTTGAGCTTGTTCAAAAAGTCGTCGATACCAAAATCATCTTCAAATTCATTTGCAGTCCAGAAAACCTCGTTGCAAATGAATTTCAGTTCCAAAAACATTCTTCTTCTCCACCAAGTTGACGAAAAACATTCACATGCACATAAAACGCATCTTCACGGTATTGTAACCAATTCCAGTTGTTCTCAAACCATTCTGCATCAATTTCAGAGTTCTGCCCAAATAAACCATTGACAACATCATGTTGTAGCCACCATGCAAGTTACATCCAGAAACGTAGCACATGCAGTCCATATGCACGGGAGACTCGTGGCAAGCGCAGCATTTCAGAAGTAAACAGCCACACATCTCAACCTGTGGCAAATATTGCAAACAAACATGACCACCTCACAACTTAAACCCTGACAACTGCGGTACTTGACAAACAAACATGGCCACCTCACAGCTTAACCTAGACAGCTTAAATGCTGGCAGGCGCAGTGATTCAGAAGCTAACATGGCCACTACACAGCGTAAACCCTGGCAGGGGCAGTTTTTGAAAGCAAACATGGCCACCTCACAGCTCAGCCCGTGGCAAGTATTTGACATACAAACGTGACCACCTCACAGCTTCAGCCGCGGCAGCGTTTAAGCTGTGGGGAGGCCATGTTTCCTTTTGAAATACTGCGCCTGCCAAGGTTTGTGCACAGAAATCTGCCGTGTGGTGCCACAACTGGCGGCACTACACGCTCACCCTCTCTGATTTTGGCGCGACGCAGCGCAAATACTGCGCCTGCCAGCAAAATCACTAAACGCTTTGCACTGTGGCAACACAGCGATTTTTAGATGTGCCGTTTGGGCGTGTAGTATCCCACTTAACGCTCCGCGCTGTGGCCGGAGACAGATTTTCGCCATTTCCTTGCATTCGGTTGTGATTATTTTTTTAACGTCAATGGCGTGTGTTGTGTTTTGTGTTTTTTGTTTGGGTCATTCTTAGGATGACACATAAGATGTCATCGTGCATGGAATTCCCACTGCTGGTCGCAATCCTTTTTCTGTCTTTTTTTGCTGGTTTTCGTTTTGGTTGTTTGTTTTGCTTTTTTTGTTCTTTTCTGGTTTGTATTGTCTTTGATGGGATTGCCCGCTGGACTTTGTATTGGTCCACTACCATCTCTTTTGAGGCTGCTGACTCTATTGACGGCCTTACAAGCAAATTTCAGTTCAGCTTGTCTGCGCGGTTGAACGTGTGTAACGACCTGGCGAAAGCCATGAAGGCGTTGGACGGAAAAAAATGTTTGTTTTGCTCCAAGTTCGCATGGTCGAGAACCGGAGTTGCAACGGAGGATGCAAATGCCCTTTTCCCGTCTTGCAGAAAGCACGCTGTTTTGCGCTAACTTTGCTGTCGCCCCTGCGGGTTTGCGTTCTTGTTCTCCCGGAACGTGACAAGGGAATAGGACTTTGGATCGGTCCTTTACCAGTTTACTTTTGCGGCCACTACAGCCTCGGCCCTTGCGTGAATTAATTAATTAATCTCATATGCAACATGCTTAGAAACATGTTGAACGACCTGGCGGAAGCCATACGGCGTTAGACGGAAAAAAAGCCCCTGCGGGTTTGCAGCGAATTGAACACTACAGAAGATCTTCGCACTGCTGAGTTTGTTTTTTCTTTTGTTTTTGGTTGTGTTTTTTGTTTGGTTTCTTGCTGAGAGCTAGCTGGACTGTACACTACAACGGCAGGCTTGAATGCACAACGGAGGGCAGTGGCCTCACGGGTGGAGGCTTGAAGGCTCTTAACAACAGAGGGCAGTGGCTTCACGTGTCGATAATAGAGAGCCTTGCATGCTAATTACAATTCAACTTTTGCTTCGATTGAATGTGTATAACGACCAGGCGGAAGCCATGAAGGCGTTGGACGGAAAAAAGATCTTCGCACTGCCGACACAAGCTGGCTTTTCTGAACCTCTGCCCAATTTACTTAAATCAAAGCTCTTGCTGAAGGAGCTTCACGCTTGCAAGCCTGCATCAATGCTGTCGAGCTACATTGGTGTCCCTTGCTACTTGTGGACTTATACCTTGACTTCAAGTGGACTTGCCGATGGCATAAGTGTGGAGATAGTGTGATAAGTAAAACTAAGTAGGAGATTTTTTAGTGTTACTTATAAGTTTGTTAGCACTAAAAAGTAGAGATAAGTATTGTAAGGTGGTGGAACATGAAAAAGTTATTTTTACTTAGCTACTTGTGTTTTTCTTGGATTTTAAAGGTTTTGCTGAGTAGGTTGCTTTTTTATCGTTTTTGTATGATCGTAGGCGTCATAGCTCAAGTTTTGAAAGAAATAGTTTCGACCTTAAAGTTTTTGTTTGGTGTAAAGACCCTACCTCATTACGATGAGCTGCAGTGAAAACAATTGGAACGACTCAAGCGGCATGTCATCTCTGTGGAGATGGCGGGTCGCATCATGGAGTCCTTCTCCGATGTCTGGAGTGTAGGAATTTTAGATGAGTTGAAGGCATTGGTTGCCGAGCAAAGTGAGTCACAGGAGGATCTGGCAAGCCGTGCTGGCTTGCAAGACTTCACCGCTTTGCCGAACTATTTATGCAAGGAATGGTGGCAATTAGAATCTCCTGCCGCTGGAGTTTATAAACTTGAGCTCTTGAGTAATTTTGCTGCCACTTTGGGTCTGAAGAATCCAACCGAGGCGTCCTATGGCACTTTAGGTAGCATTGTCCTTCTATGCGGACAATGTTGAGACGTGGCCAGAATCGCAGCAGGTGAAGCTTCTGAGGGCACATAAGGAGCGCATGCGCCGTTGGTTGAATAAGGCAGCAGCTGCCAGTGTCCGTTTAAATTTTGCCCGAGAATCCAGAGGAGATTCCAGTTTCTTTGTTTGCTGCTGCATTCCCGACGGGATTGATTCCGGGTTCCCGGAAATTATGGATAAAGCAAGGTTGCGGCAGGTCATCGCTGATTTCCGTTGGAGGGCACCAAGGAAGGCATGTCTTCCATGTCAGTGTTGCCGGCAAGTGGTCAAGTTGATCCTGCTGCTTTGTGCATGCTGCAGCCACCTTAGTGGCGCGTGTGCAGACACAATCTCGACAGACCGAGGTTGACATACCAGGCTTTCGGATTGGAGCCTCGGGACGCAAAGGTGACCGTGGCAGCGCCTGCGTTGGCTTTGGAAGACTCGAAGCCTGTTGCTGCTGCCACGCAGCCCATTGCAGAGACAGAGAAACGGTAGGAAGCAGAGAGCGAGACCTGCGGGCCGCAAGCGGCAATCGCGGCTTTGCGGGAGTTGACTAATAAAGGGAAAGGGGCGGCTGAATCTTGAGGTAAGGCCTTGCAAGAAACCTGCCAAGCAGTCGAAAGGCAAGAAGAAGGGTATGGCAAGGCCTGCGTCTGCCGTGAAAAAGATTTTGAAGCGTCCCGCTGCTGTTGCGGCATCCTCCGCCGCGGGAGACATGTCCGAGGGGGGATACACTGATCGCAGGGACACCTTGTTGAAGAAGATCCCAAAGGATGTCTTGCAGCGATACAAAGGTGGTTGCTCAAGGTGCTATCATCGCGCTTATTGCACTGTTAGCTGTTGGGCGCGTAGAGGTTACAAGTAGCAGAGACATATTTTCCGTGTCATGCTGAGGAAAAGCAAATGGCATGGAGGGGTTGCGGCGCAAGTGAGATATGAAACAACATGTCTTAGTTGGAGAAATATTGCATGCCACAGCTGGTATACAAGGATTCTATTATATGTCATGTCGTCACGCACATAGGCTCAAGGGTGTCTCTTTCCCGTGCTGCACAGACGCTGCCTGGAGGTGCGCTGGCTTTGTTTGTTGGAATTGGAATCTGCATTGTGTCATGGTCTCACTTTGTATTTTTTTTCTTTCTTTCCAAGTGATTTATTATAATTTTTATGATTAAGGAATCTTGTGGTCTGAGTCGATTTCATGTCTTGTTTTCCTTGGGGGTACACAGTGTCGCAGCGACATGGCATTTGTACGTCGCATCACCTGCGCGGTGATGACCGGAAACATCTGCGTGATGTTTTGCTCTCATCGAAGTGATGGAAGCGAGTACCTGCGGGGTGCTTGCATCGGATCACCTGCGAGGTGATCACACACATCTGCGAGGTGATCGCAGACGCATCTGCGCGATGCGTTGTGCTCACCTGCGTGGTGAGAGCAAGCACCTGCGTAGTGCGTATGGCAGACTACCTGCGCGGTGGTCATGGACATACCTGCGAGGTGTGTCGAGTGCCTTCGTGGCGTTCTGGCACCTGCGTGGTGTCTGCCTGCGTGATCACCATCATGGTGATTCCGCTTGCTACATGCGCGCGGAACGTGCTTGCAAACCGCTGACACATGTCTTTTATCTCTATATGTATTTCGAAGCACTCCATATGTTTCGATATATATGCTTATACTCTGCATGTTGTTTCGTTTCGGCTTGGCCAGGTGCATGCTCCTCAAGCCGTCGCCCTTTAGTCCGATGGACAAGAGAGAATCCTCCGAGGAGGAGGAGGTGTCTGGGGACCTTCCGGATGCAGCGGAAGAGGAACCGGATCCGGAGGGAAAGAAAGAGCGGAAGGCGCGCTTAGTCACCGCTCAGACCGGAAAGAGAAGAAGGAGAAAGAAAAGAAGCATAAGAGACGGTCTGAGGCAAGTCGGGAGAGGCGCGGATCGCAGGCTCCGCCGAGTCCTCCTGGACCACCGCCACCGAAACCTGGGGAGAAGACTCCGCAGAAGAAGAGGGAGCACGCTGACTCAGGCATAAAGGCGGCGGCAAAAACTTGAAAGGGGGGCCCAAGAAGCAAATGTGCAAGATATGCGGCTCACGCGTCGCGGGGACGCCATCCGCTCTGGATCAGCATCAGTGGCTGTCCGAATACTGCTTGGCTTGGCAGGCCTACGAGCGAATGACTCCGTACCAGAAGGAACAAACGGGAGCATGGGAGAAAGCCAAGAAGATCGGACAGGACGTGAAGAGCAGTCGTGTGCACCTGGATGCCACGTCTGCGGGACGTCCCGCACAGATGATGACCCGCAGTGCGCCGGAGAGGGCCGTGAGTGTCGCGTCTTCCCATCGCGAGCGTCCGCCGTCACTTCCGCGTGAAGCGTCGGTACCTCGCAAGAGTCACGGACGACGCAAGGACGCTAGGTCCTCCTCCAGCAGCGACCGTGCAGCCAAGAAGGAGAAGAGAAGCCGGCATAATGTGGTCATCAACTTTCATGGCTGACCTGCGACGTGACTGCGGATGCCGCTCTATAGAGGATACAACATGCACTGGAGACATGGCAAAAGAAGAAGCTGCGCTGCCGTTTTGGGGATGGGTTTGGGATTAAAAACAACTTGGGGAGATGCACTATGCTAGGTGAAATGCGTGGTTATATAATGGTCTGCACAACATGTCTTAATAGAAAACGCTCACATTCCAATCCGTGCTTTTCTCCGGGTTGGACACGCGCGAGGGCTTCGATGCGCATGGTTCCGTGCATGTTTGGCTCAAAGTGTCATAGTGCAAAGAAACCTTGGGGAAGATGGCTTCGACCGACTTTTGCATCTCAAAAGAAAGACTGCGGGTCTTTCGGGAATGTTTGAAAGCAACCACTACGACTCCGGAAGTTCTTCCGGACGGTGATGACCTCTGGAAGGATGGTTGGAGAATTGTGGTTGAACTCTTGGATCAGGCAGAAGGCATGGCGCACTCGCAAGGGCAGCTGGACTGTGCGAAATGCATTGAAAGATGCAATCGCATGATTGAGAAAGTCATGTCTGAGGAAATGGCTGTGCTTCCAGACGTCTGTCGTCTCTGGACTCGGAACACAGACTGGGATGGGCACTGGCCGCGGTTTGTGGAAAGGGTAGGTGCATATCATCTGCGGCAGGTGGAAGAAGCGATCCCCGCGCTGGAGCAGCTGCGGCTGCGCTGGCAGGAGGAGACTGAAAACAGTCTTCCAGAAGCCTCGTGGTTGTACCAGGCTGAGTGCCAGCTAGAATCGATGAGGGAGACGTTGGTGCCTTTGAATCGGTCGTTTTGAAATGTGTCCGAAATGTGTCCGAATGTGTCCGGAAAAAGGAAATGTGTCCGGTTTTAATTATAATTTAAAGGGAAATGTGTCCGGAATTGGAAAAATAAATGTGTCCGAAATGTGTCCGGAATTTTCTGATTTTGGCTTTTTTTTCCTCCGAATGGGCTGCTCCGAAATGGATTATAGACACAATCAATGCTCTCGCTGGTTCTACTGGACTGCAGTTTCCTTCGCGGATATATATATGGTCTCTCTCACTTACCTCTGCTGTCTGCCAGGCCCTTCGCATGCACTTCTCCGCAGCCATTTGGGTTTTTGGACAGGTTAGTGTGCGGACCTTTGTTTTGCAAGGTGGCTTGCGGCATGGCGGACCGTCGCGTATGTCGCTTGTGCGGCCTGGAGCATGCTTCTGCTGCGGGCAGGATGCATGGTCGCTCCTTCTTTTGCACTGGTTGCTGGTCAGCAAAAGCGATGCTGCAGCGCAACTTGGGAGACAGGACTGAACTGAAAGATTTCAGTCCGGCCGAGACGCACTCCTTCTTTCGCGCCATTGCGAAGGAAAAGGAGAAGCAGGGAGGTCGCATTCAGTGGGTCACCGTGCGGGCCACACTTGTGAGATCTCTGACAGATCGCAGGATCTCCACTTTTCGTGCTACGTGCACCCAAAAGGAGTTACCTCTGTTGGTCTGGGTTAACCAAGGCTGGGACAAGACCCTCGTGGAAGCGTGTCCCAATCGGTTTTCCGAAGAACTGGGCACGCAAGTGTACGCTGTCCCCGTGCGGGAATTGTCGTGGGGAGAAGAGTATGCAAAGATTGAGGAGCAAGTCCTGCGACATGAGAGAGAGGGACAGAAAAGCAAAGGTGGAAAAAAGAAGAAGGATAACGCTGCCAACGCAGAGGCGTCATCCGATGGAGAATTGGATTTGCCGGCTGCGGAAGGCAGTGTGTCCGATAAGAAAGGAAAGCCGGAGGTGGACCGCAAGAAGTTGTTGGCGAAGAACGTTGCGTTAGCTGACAAAGCCGCTAAGGCCTTGGGTCCCTTGCAAGGCACGGCCACAGGTGTCGCGAAGTTGCTGGAAAAAGTGGAGAAAAGCGGCTGTGAGATTCCTGAGGGAATCAAACAGTCGAAAGATGATTGCATGGGCAAGCTCGAGACCTGGGCGACGGCGGCTCGTGAGTGCATCAACGTGCATGAGTCGACCCGCGAGCTGTGGAAGGACGCTGGTGGCGATCTGCTGCCTTTGACGGCTTTGCCGTTCGAAGGCAATGATGTGAAGTTGCTGCTAAAGCAAGCAACGGAAGTGCAGAGCACATTGCGTTCCCTGCTGCCCAAAAAGGAGGCGAAGGCGAAGGCGGCGCCCAAGGCCAATGCTGCGGCGAAAGCGTCGCCCAAGAAGAGGGCAGCTCGCAGCCACGACAGTGAGGGCGGTGACAAGCGCCGCAAAACTGGCAAGAGCCCCCCTTGAGTCTGCTGACTGTTCCTGTAGTGTGTGGTAGCTGCGATCCTTAGGCCAGTTTCGCTTTGGGCTCTGTGTTGCTGTGAGCAGCAACATGTTGTGAAACGTGGATCGCACGTAGACAGGCTGTCCCTGTGAGGGTGCTGTCTCACACTCCGTCTGATATGTGGACTGAAGCTTTAGCCGTAGATGGATCAGAGCGCAAGGTCCTGCGGCTTCCGGGAAAAGTCGTGCTGCGCTGAACCGCTTGGTGTGTGCATGCCAATTCCATGCAGATCTTTCCATTCATGCACGAATTGGTGAGTTTTATACTATATACTATATATATATATATATTAATGTAGGTTACTACCTCGCAAAAGGCAAGCCATGCCATTGATTACACAGGAAAGACCTATATGTAACGACGGATTATATATACGCAGAAAATCTAACATAGATATATAGTCTAAGCAAGAACGAAACGTGTGCAAGAACCTTCCTCCACCGCAAACCGAAGTACCATGATTGCTATATAGATGGCCGTGAGCATGTCATGTGTCTCTTCTGCTGCATGTATGGTTCACGCGTGTACAGGTATGTAAAAACAATGAAAGCGAAAGCGGGATCGAAAAGAAGCCATGGAAAACATATACTACTAGATCAAAACGCTAAACCTTCGGAGCAATTTGAATTTCTGCGTGAAATTCAAGGTGTGACAGCCACCGCTGCGCGCCGGATTATCGCGCATCTGCGAGATGATGGACAAGGCCGTGGAACTTCTAAACGCAAACGGCTGAAGTTTCCAAAGGTTAGTGACGTCGTAACGACGGTAACCTTCGGAGATCCATGTTGCCACATGGCTGTTACTTCTGTCCCGGACGTGCTGCAAGCTAAGTGTGATGGATCGCAGTTTTTTTCTGAGTCCATGGCATATGTTCTCAAAGAACATGGTCCGCAGTTGCATCTAGTCCTTGCTTGGGACGAAGCAACTCCAGGTAATGTTTTGCAACCTGATTTGCAGAGAAAGGCAGCAATGACGTATGGAGCCATTGCGCAGATGCCCGTGCTTTGGGCTGATGATGCTTGGATGACACTTGCTGTCATTCGGACTCGCGAAATGCAGAGCATCGCAAATGGCTATCCACAGTCGCTTGTTCACTATTTACGGTGGCTCAGGCAAGAAACCCAGCATGGCTTCACGCTTGTTCTGAATGATGAACCAACCCTTTGCACCATTGCCAAAGTGTCTCTGGTAGCTGACGCAGATGGCTTGCGTTTGCTCACCGGTTGCAAAGGAAGTTCTGCTCTGAAGCCATGCTTCTTATGTCAAAATGTTTTAAACGGACATGACAAAGTGCAGAACCACGTGCACATCAGTTGCTGTGATGTGCATGCTTGCCACTTGCAAACGCAAGACAATCTTATCCAGATCCAACGTCACCTCGAAACCTTGCTGTCTCGCAAGGAAAGAGAAGAAGCGGAAAAGCTATTGGGATGGCACCTGCATGCCTTGTCGGCGTCTATTTTAGTGCAAGAAGACCTCCGAAACTGGATTCCATTATCATCCTTGAGGTACGACCCCATGCACTGCTTCCTGGCAAATGGCATAGTGCCTCAAGAATTGGGGCTCTGGTATAATGCTCTTTTGGACAAGACCTCCTGCGACATCGATACAGTACGCAGATACGTTCTGCAATGCTGGACAGCCTCCAAAGAGTCGACCTTGGACATCAACAAAATTTTCACACAGGAAAGATGGCAGAAAGAAAGAGACTTCCGCGGAGACGCATCTGAAGCTCTGTCAGTGCTACCCTTGATGGTTGCATTTTCCTGGGAAGTCATATTGCCTGATTTTCCAGCTATGCTGCCCCACTGCGAATGTTTGACGGCGCTGTTAGCGCTGATATGCTGCTGGACTGATGCCAAACGCGGTGGAAACCTTCAAGTGAAAAGCATCGAGATGAAACGGTTGCAAAAAGTTCACCTGGACAAATTTGCGTCTGTGTATTCAATCGATGTCTGCCGTCCCAAACATCATTATTCTTTGCATCTCCCACTGCAATGGGATGCACACAGACTGTGTGTGGACTGCTTTCCTGCAGAAAGAAAACACCGTCTCTTCAAAAGAATTGCAGAGACGTTGACAAAATTAGACGGATTTTCCGCTTCTGCCTTATTGGAAATGAATCACATAGACGTCTCTCAACATGAGAACCGAGGTTCTTTTCTTCCGGTCCTGCGTGGACCAACTGCTCAGTGCCATGCCCTGCAGACATGGTTTGGCCAAGACGCTTATGTTGCAACCTCTGTCGAATGCAAGGGTATCACGTTTGCTTGTGGTCAACACAAGATTCTTTCGGCCCAACAAGCAATAGAAATCCACGGCGCGGTGGAATCCCACGGCCGTATTTTTCTTTTGTGCCAACCACTGCAGCCGCTGCCCGCTGAGAATCCAGCTCTGTCACATTGGAAACTACACCCGTCCAGTGACAATACATGGCTGTTGCCTCTTGACAAAGCTTTCCAAACCGTGCCCGTATACTTCTTTAGGAAAACGCGCAAAGACGCTGAAAATGTTCTCACATTCCTACATGCATGATACCTGCGCGGAAAAAAAAGGGAGAACGGGACATGCTAATTTAGCAATAATCGTGGAATACCAAAAAAACATACAAAAAAGTTATTTCTACTTATTTCTACTTATTTCTACTTATATACTTGCTTATACGATAAGTAGCTAAGTAACTTTAACTCATGTTACAACTGGACAAGTAGCCGGGGACACCAATGTAGCGATCATCGCAAACTCGATCGCATTGGATACAGTTTTGAAAGAAGTATGCACCAAAAGAGAACTTTGCAGCTCCCAATGACGATGATGCTTGGAAAAGAACTGAGCGGACTCTGAGTGCGCCCTGAATGCCGTAGCTACTGCTGTCATTCTCACTTTAGATCATGTCTCACCTCCTGTTTCACCTTTTTTCGTTTTTCACCACTCTCGTTGCTACACGGCGTCGTCGTTGTTTGCTTCGAAGTGCCTGGGTGAACGTTATGCCTGAATGGCTACTCTCTGTGATCTCTGGGATCCTGGCTGGGGGGATCCCCGGTTTCCGCATTGAACTTTGTTGCTTCTATCACCCTCTTCCATGGCCCCTTTTGTGTTTTTCCGTGTTGTCTTTGTTTTGCTTCATTTTCGGTGGCCATACTCATGATGACACACAAGATGTCATCGTGCATCTCATTTCTCAGAGCTGGTAGCGATCCCACTTCTTTGTGTTTTTGGTTTTGTTTTGGTTTTGTTGTGTTTTGGTGTTTTTTTGTTTGTTGGTTTGCTTTTTTGTTTGTTTTGGTTTGATTTTGATGGGACTGCTCATTGGACTGTGTATTGGTCCATTTCCAGCGCTTTTGAGGCTATCGACGTGTAGACGGCCTTGCATGATAATTTACAATTCATCTTTTTGCTGCGGTTGAACGTGTGTAACGACCTGGCGAAAGCCATGAAGGCGTTGGACGGAAAAAAATAGTAGCAAGCATGCTGTTGATTTTCCCATGCGTGAGACTTGACTGTGTATATCTTCTGCAAGTAAAACATGTCTTGACTACGTTTGGTCTGTGAATGCATTCATGCTCTCTGTTTGAGCAATTTTTCCCGCCCAAGTCTCCCTTCCTTCTTTGGTTGAAGTTGTTGGTTTGTTAATAAGATCGCCCAGCAGACCGCTGAATGAAGATCATCTCTACACGTCCTTGTTTGCGTCTCCGTACGAATTTGAGCGCCCCGGATTGCATTTTGGGGCCTGATTTGGGTCCAATTTTGGTCCTTGTTTCGGGTTTCATTTTTGGGCACCGCTTTGGGCCCCTACAATTACAAACAAAATCAAGGGCCCCAAAACGGGGCCCAAAAATGGAACCCAAAACAAGGACCAAAATTGGACCCAAATCAGGACCCCAAAATGCAATCCGGGGCCCCAAATTTGTACTGAGACGCAAACAAGGTCTACATGATCTTCATTCAGCGATCGGATTCAATTGTGCAACAAACTAACAACTTCAACCAAAAAAGGAAGGAAACTTGGGCGGGAAAAATTGCTCAAACAGAGAGCATGAATGCATTCACAGACCAAACGTAGTCAAGACATGTTTTACTTGCAGAAGATATACACAGTCAAGTCTCACGCATGGGAAAATCAACAGCATGCTTGCTACTATGGGGGTACGCCCATGCGTCACCGCAAAACTGCCTGTTTTGAGGCCCTGGTTTTGGAACCTCATTTTGCTCAATCTTGCGGCCGCTTCTTGCTACTTTATTGCATCCTTGGTTGGCGGACTTCGCTGCAACGCCTCAAGGTTGCTGCGCATGTGTTGGTCAAGTCGTGGTTTGCCGCGCCGCTATGGGATTCTTCGTCCATATTTGACGTTTTACTTTGGGTGACTTTTCCCTGGTTCTTAGGTTTTAGATGTGAGTGTGCAGGTTTCGGCGAGGTGTAGCACCTGAAATGGGTTTCAATGCGTGGCTTACCGTCCTTCCTTGACACAACTTTGCGCCGGTTGTGATGTTTCTAGAAGATTTAGTGATTTTGTTTTTTTTTTCCAAGCTGCTGACTTTACATTTGCATGGAAATATTTTGGATGGATTTTCTGGCAAATTTCATTTTGTGTTTGGGTTCTGCTCTGTAAGGTCGTGAATTTGACGGAGGCTTGTGTCAGTTTTTGTCGAAAGAACAAACTTTGCGACATGTTTGAGACTTGGATCAGACCCCGGAATGGCATGGGCCATGTCCATCTCCAGGAGACAGCGGTCAAGAAAAGAAGCAATGGCATGAGGACCGATTGAATTCACAGTAAGACAACATTGAATGGTTAAGAGCCATGTCTTTTTGTGTTTGCTGCCAGGAAAGGGCTGAGGCGTGTGCAAAGGACGTCGTCCGGAAAGCTGACTTCTATAGGAGGTGTTTGTTTGAGAGGTGTAAGGTGGGAAAGTGTCTTCTTTTTTGTCTGTAGCGGAGCCGTGCCTGCCGAAGCAAGTAGATGGATCCAGCTGTGCTTCGGCCAGGTGAAATTCAAAGAGGCCACAGGAATTTAAACTAGGTGCGTGAAACTGATGCCGAAGACTGGTTGACTTCCAAGCGCTTTGGCCGCGCGCCGCCCATACAATGCTAGAGCTTGTCATTGTGCAGAATGTGGCCCTTGTATCTTCCAGGTTCCATTCCTTTCTGCGTTTTGGAAAATACTATTGTATACGGCCAAAGCGGCGACAGGGTCGTAATCTGTCACAGACAAGGGGATTAGTGGGTCGTAATTGAGAGTGCACGGGTCGTAATTTCAAGTGCGAGGGTCGTAATCTGTCACAGACAAGGGGATTAGCGGGTCGTAATTTGAGAGTGCACGGGTCGTAATTTCAAGTGCGAGGGTCGTAATCTGTCACAGACAAGGGGATTAGCGGGTCGTAATTGAGAGCGCACGGGTCATGATTTCAAGTATGAGGGTCGTAATGTGTCACAGACAAGGGGACTGGCGGGTCGTAACTTGACAGTTGAAGGGTCGTAATTTCAAGTGCGTGTCGTAATCTGTCAGAGACAAGGGGATTGGCGGATCGTAATTTGACAATGCGAGGGTCGTAATTTCAAGTGTGAAGGTCATAATTCATCTGTCAAAGCCATTGGGATTGTCATTCTGCGTCAGGGAGAACCTGGACGATGCGCCGTTCCTACTTTCGACTTGGTCTCTGCTTCGAGATTACATGGCATTTATGCCGCCATTGTCGTAATGCCGGGGTGTTCTAAAGTGTTTGGGCGGTTCGGATTGGGGGCTCAAAAACGTGGTTTTCCTCCAACCACATCGGTGTTCCTTAGGAGTAATCCCGTGAGCTCCATGTTCCTTGGCCGCATCTTTCTCGTCCAGCTTCTTCTTCTGATTCTGTCCTGGCTTTAGGTTGCGGCGCTTTGCGCTCTCTTTTTTCCTTTGTAAATTCCGTGGGCTTCTGCCTGGCTCCCTTTGGACCCCAGCTTGGCAATGTTGAGGACGCGCGTAGCAAGAGAAATCCTTGTATGCTCTGCTTCCTCCCTTACAAATCAACATTGCTTAAAAGGGGCACGGGGGACGCCAGCATCTTCGCCACGATTCTCAGAATGTCTCCATAGCGAAACTTTGTTCCCCTGTTTCACTGGCCCGCTGAGCAAATTGCTCCACTGTTTGAACATATGCAGCCCGCAGGTGTTGGACACTGGCAATTTCACATTTTGCATCTTCCAATGAAAGGCTGCTTGCAGCGAACTCTGCCACCCAAGGATGCAATAAAGTAGCAAGAAGCGGCCGCAAGATTGAGCAAAATGAGGTTCCAAAACCAGGGCCTCAAAACAGGCAGTTTTGCGGTGACGCATGGGCGTACCCCCATAGTATAAAACATTAGCCTTGGACTCCACAAGTGGTCCTCTCCAGTTGCGTTGAAAAATTGATGGTCAAACAATCCCCAACTTTGATCCAGGTGAACAGTTAGGAAACCATTTTAAGTTTGTAGGAACCGATCTGGTGAACTAGAGAACCCATAGGAACCTATAGGAACCAGTAGGAACCAATTTGGAACCAAATGGAACCAGTTTGTGCATGGAAGAGCTTGGAGATGGATTTTCGTTTGTTTTTTGGATGTTGCTTGACCCATGCCCTAGGAACTTGAATTTGGTAGGATTTTTGTAGGGTATTTGTGAGTTTGAGCTGAAGACGCTTTATTTGGAGAAGCTGGAAGAACGTTTTTAATTTTTTGTTTCCGTCCAACGCCAGATGGCTCTCGCCAGGTCGTTTATCAAGCCGGAAATTTTTCAAATTCACCGAATTAATGCAGTGGCAACATCAGTCCTGACGACAATGTGCATACAGAAGAGAACTGAATTGGATCGATACAGGCAGCAACGTCGCAAGGCAAGGTCCGGAAAACCAGCCATTTTGATTCACATATCGTCACGCACGCGCGGATGCCTGCGGCGGATGCCGGAGAACCTGCGAAGGACCACTACGGATGCCAAAAACCACCAAAAAATGGCCGCGGATGCATTTCCGGCGTTTGAGAAACACAAAGTAATGGAAAGCAACCCGCCCTGCGGATGCCCAATGGGGTGTGTGGCACATTGTATGGGGGGGGGTTTTCTGCCGTTTTCTCCCCTTCCTCGGTGACGGCTTTGTGTTGCGGAGTTCTCTTCTTCCCACTTGCGGCTTCCATGCCTCTTTCCAAACTTGGCCTTGCCACGCGTTGACTCTCCATCAGGTCTCGCCTCCCAGACTTGGCCCTGCCACATTCTAGGTTCCTATAAGGGGTGCTTTCTGCGAAAACCGGTGCCTGCCAGGTCAGCCATTGACTTGCTGTGCCAGGTTGATTGTGATTTTGGCCAGAGGCCACGGGTCAGGCAAGTGGACAAGCAGTGTAACAGCTCAGATGTGAGTTGTGGTGGGATAGCAGGGAGTTCTTGCGGGCGTGACCGGTATTTGAGAGCTTCTTGGGTACCTTTGCTGCGGGTGGCGTGTTCTTTGGAGGCCTCATGTACCAGTGGAGCTGTGGGCCGTGTTGACGGACTATGGCATGCAAGTGCTTAAATGCTCGAATTGCTGCCCTTCGTGTGCTAGGTCCATCCTCAGCCTGATTTCGGATTGCTTTGGCAAGCATGTCTCGGGCTTCTTCGTCCGGTGTCTGTGGTGGTTCAGCAGTGGGAGCAGTTGCCGCGGAGGGCTGGGTGTTATGCTCAGGCGGATCCTGTGTCCTAGGCAGGTTGGTCGGAATGTTCATGCAGGGTCGTACTCTCCCAAAACTGGCCTCTTGTACCTTCTTGTCTTGATTGTGACAACCTTTCGCTTTCTTGATGCAAGAGGTCGGGTGTTTCTAAAGCATGCAATCGAGGCGCTTCGAGGCTCGGCGAGGCCTGGGCGAGGGCTGAACTTAAAGTAGTTGGTGCCTGTGCTGCCTCGCTAGAATTTTAAGCCGGAGCTGGCGCAAAGAGACGGCCTCAAGGCAAGCCGCGAGGCTTCAAGGTTATGGAAATTGCAGCAAACCAAAAAAATTATAGGATGAAACAAAGTTGGAGGCAGGCCTCAATGCAAGTCTTGAACTCCAGTGTCGCCAGACCATGGAAATTAGAACAAAACACGTCAGGGCAGGCTTCGAGGCAGGCCTTGAGGACCTCAAGGCTATGGAAATTGGAGCAAAACAATATAACAAAGAAGGGGCCCTTTTGTGGACCTCAAAACGTAAGAAGAAGCAGGCGCGCAAAAATGGGCCTCCCCAGTTCAAGATTCCAGCCGCAGCTGTTGCTGGTCAAATCAAGTTCAACTTGAAATAAACGCTTCAACAAATTTGCTACAATGAAGGGGTCAAAAAGGGACCAAAAGTGGACCCTCCAGGGGGGACCACTTTTGATTTCAAGCGGGTCCGCTTTCCGACCCTTTTTGAAGCACGGGGGCCCAAAACTAGACCCTCAGCAGGTTGAATCCGGTGCCTCCTGGAAGGTTCGGTTTTAAGCCCACCCATGCACCTTCTTCAGCTGCGCTGTTCCACTGTAGAAACACATCAACCTCACACAAACCAACATCGAGTTGGCAATAAAGGCCTCGAACAAGGGAGGCCCCAACTCCGTCTCCAAAAATCATATCAGTTTCAGGTGCAAAAAACGAATTCAAAAAACTAGCCTCTTGTGGTCCTCCCCAGTTGCGTTGAAAAATTGATTGTCAAACAATCCCCAACTTTGATCCACTTGCGTCATTCGAAGACCTTTTTGTGTGAAAGTTTGGTGAGAGGATGTACAGTGTACTGAACCACCTTGAACCCACTTGAACATCTTTAAACCTATCTTGGAACAATGTATGTGCAGGTGAACAGTTAGGAAACCATTTTAAGTTTGTAGGAACCGATCTGTGAACAAGAGAACCCATAGGAACCTATAGGAACCAGGTAGGAACCAATTTGGAACCAAATGGAACTAGTTTGTGCATGGATCAACCGGTTCAAATAATCGGCGTTCCTGAAGACCCCAAGATCAAAACGAGCGAAATATTTAGATAACAATTTCATCCATTGGGAAAGGATGAAACGGGAACAAGCCCAAAACACCATTCTTAGTCTTGCGAAAAAGTTCGTGTCTAGTTTTGAATTCCGCCCTCTCTCAGTTACCATAAGTTACCTTTGGTTTTACATTTTAGATTGAAAATCGCATCATTAAACCATAAACGCTTGCCAGCAGTGACGATTTATTCCAATGCGAAATCGGCCGCAACAGAGGGAAAACAAAATGCCTGCCAGCAGTGACGACGACTTTCTTAAACGCCACGCGTATGCGACTGCAGCGTGGCAATGAAAAAACAAAGGCTATTGCGGCTATTGACTAGACTTTGCGCTGCTCGCCGGTGAATGCCTGATGCCATTTTCTGCTTCCATTTTTGGTGCGCTTCTTTCTAATTCTCAAGTGGCTTCATTTTCAACATCAGCGCTTGGGTTCAAAAATGTCATTGAGTGGAAAAAAATCCGCAGTTTGGGAGCATGTCTGTCATGAAGGTTTCCAGCGCAAGAAGCAACCAGTTGTGGTTCTTGACATGTCCCAAGGTGATAGCACATGCAAATACGTGTCAGCCAATAGTGGTTGCAGGTGCGCTGCTGTGCACCACAATGCAAAAAAGCTTTTCGACACCTGTTTTTTTTGATTGCACCAAGGGGCACCGTAAAGCCGTAAAGTCGTAAAGTTCCATTTTCTTACAAAAAAGTTTATTTTTCGAAAAAATCAAACTTTACACTTACTACTCTGTGGTTTTATGGTTTAATGATGCGATTTTCGATCTAAATGCAAAAACCAAAGCTAACTGAGAGAGGGCGGAATTTCAAAATAGCCACAAACTTTTTCGTAAGACTAGAAGGGTGTTTTGGGCTTGTTCCCTTTTCATCCTTTCCCAATGGATGAATATTTCCAAAGCAGTCCGTAGCTCATAGTTTCTATGTACATTGCAGAGACATATCGTGAAGCTGGAAAGCAATGAAAATCGGTTGCTGCCTGTCGCCCATCTCGTCTTCTTTATCAACATCCATGTTTCCATATGCGCCTGCTTTCCAATCATTGCCGCGAACCAAGGTGAAAATGACTTTAAAGAGAGGTCTTGATTTGATACTTTTCCAGACCTGACACGGACATTGACAGTCTTGACATTCTTCTTGTCATGTTGCTGATTGCAACAACGAAGCAGACGAACAGTAAGTAATTAAGTGAAACTGCTGCTCTCGATGATGGCAAGCAAGTAATGCATATGTTTCAAAGCTTCTCTCCAATTCACATTTCCAACAAACACATTTGGTCATCATAGGGGCGGCGTTTCTGAACTACTTTATGTGTCTTTGCTAAGGAAGAAAAGACAAGGGGGCTCAGACTCAGATTTTTTCCGTCCAACGCCTCATAGCTCTCGCCAGGTCGTTCATCATGCCTGTAAGCCAGATGCAAATTGACAAATTCGATTAATTAATGCAAAAAACGTCATCCATCTTCACGATGGCGGACTTCAAAAGTGAACTGAGGAAGGACCAGTGCAAAGTCCTATTTGCTGTCACGATGCCAACAGAAAAAAACACAAACAAGAAGCAGAACCAAAACAGAAAACCAACCAAAGCAAAACCACACAAAAGCCAAACAACCAAAACAACACAAACAAAACAAAGAAGGCAGGGTGATCAGCTGGTCAGTTCGTGACGTCGGTAACTAGAAGAAAGGTGATAGCATTGTATCAACCATAGTGTCATTCTCAGGATTGGAATGGCGGTCAAACCAAACAAAACAAAACCGGCAACAATCACAGAAGCGCCATACCCGAACTCTGTGAGAAAGGAAACCAACACAACACTGAGCGGAAACCAGGGCTCCCCCCAGCCAGGAGCCCCGAAATCACACAGTGTAAGCCGCACGGGCAACAGAGCTCACAGAATTGGAGCATTCAAGGGGGCTCAGACTCAGAGAAACAAATCAAACAGAAATACACAAACAAAAGCGAACCTATCGAAATAAACAAACAAATAAAGCAGCTGACGAAATGTGTTTTTATCGCTTTATTTCCCAGAGTTCTTGACCCTGAACGTCTTTTTGTTTCCGGAGTTTCTGATTGATGTCCATCAATCCCATACTGATGTCTTCAGGTGCCTCATTTATTTCCTTAAGTCCCACATTCATTTCCCAGAGCTTTATTGAGCTGCTGGAGCGCTTCGGGTTCCTTGCTCGCTGCCCTGAATTCATGATGTATTTCCATGCATGCTCTATTTGGACTATTGTGCTCACTTCGCTGTTCATTTCCTTGCGTTCTTGTTGTTTCTTGTGCTCCTTGTTTGTTTCTTGCATCGTTTATTTTTGTCCGGAAGTTCATTTTTTCTGTCTCCGATAGCGCTTATTTAGTGTCAGTGTTTTCCATGTTGATTTCCCCGATTTTTTTTCCCCATTGTCCCCGAGGCTTCTTTCAAGGTTCTGAATTTCTCTGCATATTTCCCTGGAGGCCCCAACTCCGTCTCCCAAAATCATATCAATTTCAGGTGCCAAAAACGAACCCAAAACTAGCCCCTTGTATTGTCTTGGTCATGACAATCTTTCCCTTTCTGTTCTGTTGATGAAAGAGGCCCCGTGTTTCCAAAGCTTGCATCGAGGTGCTTCTGCTTGGCGAGGCCTGGCCACGCCTCGGACGCAAAACGTATTGGCACAAGGACAAAGCGAGGCGGACTCGGGCTTTCGCTTGGTCGATCAACACGCTACTGTTCGAGGCCCTTATTGCCAACCTGTGTTTTTGTGTGACGCTGATGCGCTTCTACATTGGAACAGTGCAGCTGAAGAAGGTGCTTGGGTGGGCTTAAAACCGGACCTCCAAGGAGGCACCAGATTCAACCTGTTGAGGCTCCAGTTTTGGAATCCCGTGCAAAGGAAACGTATTTAAAAAGGGTCAGAAAGTGGGCCCTTGAAATCAAAAGTGGTTCCCCCTGGTGGGTCCAGTTTTGGCCCCTTCATTGTGGCAAATTTGTTGAAGCGTTTATTTCAAGTTGAAGCTGGTTTGACCAGCAACAGCTGCGACTGGAATCTTGAACTGGGGAGGCCCCTTTTTGCGCGCCTGCTTTTTCATACGTTGTGAGGACCAAAAAAGGGCCCCTTGTTTGTCATACTTGTACGTGGTTTGTGACAAGAAAGGCTCCTTGCTACTTGGCTGTGACTTGGGAAAGGTGCCGGACTAAAATTCTAAAGGGTTTGTGTGGGGTCATTGGTTGGTTCCAAGTAGCCGCGGACATTGGGTTACCTTTAAAATAGTATTATAGCGGCCCGAGTCCCCAACCAACCTCAAAACCGGAAATAGAATGGCAGAAGCCTTCGAAACCAGAACCTCAAAAAACCTCATCAATCGATTGAGAACCTCAAAACGCATTGGAAACAGCAGTCGGAAGCAAAACCTCAAAAAACTTCAGAAAACCTCAAATGCATCAGAGCCTGCAAGGCAGCACAGTTACCAACTACTTCAAGAGTCGCCCTCATGGCTCAGTTGGTATGGCGTCACTCTTGTGGCGCTGACAGACTGCCGGTGGTGGTTCGATTCCCCGCTGGTCCGTGAGTAAGACTCAAGACCGTAGACCCGCCGAAAGGTAACGGGCTCGGAACCAAAAAAAGTTACCAACTACTTCAAGTTCAGCCTTGCTGGGACTTCAACATAGTATTATATAGTTTCGAGTCTCTGTGAGCCTCGCTTTGTTCTTGTGCCAATACGTTTTGCGTCCGAGGCGTGGCCTCGGCCAGGCCTCGCCGAGCCTCGAAAAGCGCCTCGATTGCAGGCTTTGGAAACGGGACCTCTTTCATCAACATAACAGAAAGGGAAAGATTGTCATGATCGAGACAAGCAGGTACAAGGGACGTTAGGGTTCTGCTTGCAGATCCCGCTGTTTCTTTAACCCTGGTGAAGCTGGCGTAACGCACGCGTGTGTTTCTTGGTAGGCTGCGGTGACTCTCTGCTTGTGCGTGATTTGTGCACGGTGACCTGTCCTCCTCTCTTTGGACGCGTGTGCGGCCCCTGATGAAACAAAGCGCAATTGTAGCGACCCTCTCCTTCCTCTGGTTATCTCGCGGTGTAGGCGGGCGTCTCTAGATTTTATGGGATTTATTATGTTCACCAACCATGAAGACGATAGGTCCCCAAAAAGAGTGGTTGGGGACCTATCGTTTTAAGTGATTTGAACAAGAAATCTGTGCTGTGGTTTTTGCGTGCAACACTGTATGCTGACAAACAGGTGAGGCTTGACACTTTTACCAACTGAACATTCCAAAACACACCTTTTTCGTTTTAAGCGTTTGAACTTCTGGTGACTTGCCAGACGCTGTTGCGGTGTGATTTCAACTGTCTAAATTTTTAACAGTTTGGGATGCTCATGTTGGTCTCTTTGAGTCGATCATCATTCGATTTCATGTCTGGTATTTTTGACTCAAGTTCCCAATTTTGATTTTCATACGCTTGCGGTGATTCGTTCAGTGCATGTTCTCACGGACTTTTGAGCAATCTGGTTTTGTGACATTTACTCTCACCAGACGTTTGCCTGCTGCTACGTTGCTGGAACGTACCTTCTTTCGATTTGCACAGGCGACAGTCCGATCTGCACTGCTTCAATTTTTGACTTGGCCCGAGTGGTTGCATTGGTGTCGAAGCTGTATTTTCAGTTTTATCCACGCAATTTCAGTGCGTGAGGTTGTTACCCCACGGGTAGCGCTGCCATTTGGACCCAGGTCTGACAGTGGTGAGTCACTACAGGCTTCATCCACTGATTCTGGAGCTGACTTGTGACTCAGGGAATGCGCAGGCGCAACTCTCTTGTTGCCAGAGGTGAGATTGCGGTCAAGCCCTTGGTAATACCATTACGTTCACCTTCCTGCTCATACAGTTTGGCTGTTTTTGCTGGTGGATTTTTCTTGGGAGCATTTTGGATCATATGGCTTCTCCTCCTATAAATACTTGCTTTGGATCTCCTTCATCTCCGCTTTCAGATGCAGGGGACGGGACCGAAGCGATTGGAAATGATGAACATGCAGATGAACATCAGAGACATTTGCAGGGCATCCCAGAGTATGCTTCTGGTTTTGTTGGAGATGATGCTACTCCACTTGGTGCAACACCAAAGCGTAGGAAGCAAGCTGGTCTTGACCACCTACCGCTGGAGACCTTTCCAATGGAACAATCTCGCAGGCCTCTGATGGCATTTGAGGCTATGGTCGATGCAATTGCAAGTGAGTGCAACAGTGTTATTAAGTTGAAGGGCAGACTTGATGATCAAATCAATGACGCTGTTTTGAGATTGCAGAGGCGGGAAAGACCACAGTTTCCTTGGGACGACTTGCCGCACAAAAACATCTGGAAGCCTAGTTGCTTTGCAAACAATTTCAAGCTGCCTTTGCTTGGGAGGTTTGACAAACCTTCTGCACGACCTGTTGAGGATATGGTGGAAGCCAAACACTCGCAGTGGGTGTGCGAGCAACCATTTGCTGGGAAGCGGCTCATGGCATCACGGTTTGCACAGACTGACGATGCTCTCTTGACGGGCGCGCTGGCAAAACTGAGGAATATCATCCTTTTTCATCCAGCTGATTCACAACTGGGGCGAGCCTTGATGAGCAAAGCTGGGTCCCTTATTGCTGAAGATGTCCTGCAGAAATCCTTGAGGGACAGTATCTCTGGCAAAGCCGTGAGCACAGTTGTGAAAAGGGTGTCAGATTACAACAAGTTTGCGCAATTTTTGGTTACAGTTTGCCACAGGAGACCGCTGTGCCCAGATGAGAGTGCTTTCTATCAATACGTGTGCCACATGCAGCAAACTGGATGTGGGGCTACAGCAGGTGCCACTTTGCTGAAAGCTAGGTCCTTTTTCAGGTACACGTTTGGTGTTGACGCTGAGAGCCAGGCCTCTTTGGTCTCAGGCCGCGTGCGAGGCGTGGTGAACAACATGTTTGCCACAAAGAGGAAACTGTCACAGGCGCCACCAATCCCTGCAGACTACATCTATAAGATGGAACTGTTCATGAGAACGGGGCACAACAGTCGCTTGCAGACCATCGTTGGCTTCATGCTCTTCTGTGCCTACAGTTGTGCAAGATTCGGAGACGCATCCAGGGCAGATCCGGCTTGCTTGCAGTTTCAGCAGTCCACTTCTGCTGACTTGACCTTGGTGGAGGCCAACCTCAGTGAATACAAGACGGCCACTGGCGAAAGGAAGGGGGTCCTGTTGCCCCTTATTGCATTGGGTTGTGGCCTTGACTCATTCAGCTGGAGTGCAGAATGGCGTTTCGCTCGACAGCGCTCTGGGGCTGACAAGATGTCCTTTTTGATGTGTGCAGAAGACCACAATGGTGAAGCGTGGTTGAGCAGACGAATGACCACTGCAGAAGGATCCTTTTGGCTGAAGGACATCCTGGTTATGTTGGGCATGAGTGCTGACCAGGCTGCAGCTTACAGCATTCACTCACTCAAGGCGACGTGTTTGTCATGGGCCGCAAAAGCTGGATCACTATCTTTGCAGGAGAGATTGTGGCTTGGGCACCATGAGTCTGAGGAAAGTCGCATGGCCATCACCTACGCCAGGGATGCCTTGGTGGGGGCTCTCATCAAGTTGAGACTCATTGTGGAGTCCATCAAAGGCGGGCTTTTTGACCCGGACTTGTCCAGAGCTGACAGGATAGCTCAGGCAACTGGCATGACCGTTGACTCCAAGACCATCGCTGAAAAGTCTCAGGTTGAGGTGGAACTGGACGAGAGGCTGGGCGCTGATGAGGCCACCATAGCTGCTCAGTTGGGCGACTCAGATGTTGAAGATGCAGAGGCTGTTCAGGCCAACCCTATAAGCTTGCCAGGCGAGCGAGAGGCCTTGGGCAGGAGTGCATTTCCAAATGTGGATTTGGCATGCTGCTTCAAACATCGAATTTCAGGCATTGCGCATTTGATTTCTGATACAGAGAAACTCAGTTGTGGACGAAAGATCACATGCAACATGGTGCCCATGAAGGGTGACGAAGATGCACCCAACCAAATGGAGTTCTGCGAACAATGCAGAGCGGTGATCAGCACTTGAACTTAGGTGCCGTCTCGAGCTCAAAAGAACGCTGAGTTTTGCATGTTCGTTGCCATTTTTTGCATGATCAGTTTTGACATTCAATGTGATCTGAGCGATGCATTTGTATATTGGAGCGCATATATATATATGAGTGTATGTACATGTGATCTTGGATGTTCATACATATATATATATATGAATACGCCTATAATTTTGCATGTGAACATGATTGGACTTCATCCCGATGATTGGATTGAAGTGCAGTGATTTGTGAATTTAGTCGGGTGTTTTTTGAGCCGACGTGAGAGCTTTGGCAAGCGTTCTGATGAGGACACGCTTATCTCTTAGGCCTTTTGGCTTGGAGTTCTTTCAGGTGATGTTTGCTGAATTGAAACTGTTTCAACCCACATGTTGTGAGATCATTTCACAATCGTGTTTTTCAAATTTTTCTTGGCAACTCTGACTGTCGAGTTGGTGATAGACAGGTGAGACATTGTTTGAACGCAAACGCATTTTAAAGCTGTTTCAATTGAACTTTACTGTCATTCAATCTGGTTTCTTGCATCAGCTATGGAATCCAAAGCGAGTTTTGCTGCACGTGCCAAAGAGGTAGGCATTGGTGAAGAGGTGCTGGCCAAATTGGTGGCAGCAGGACTTGACACCTTCAACAAGTTAGCATACATATGTGCTGCAAACCCGAACTCTGGAGACGATGCCAAACTGAAAGCAGCCATTGAAGACTTGCTGGGCCAGACCGTTACGGCTGTCGATATGATCTGCTTTCGACAGCTTTGGTTCGAGGCTTACACCTTAGCAATGACTGACTTGGAGGAAAGGGTCAAGAAAACCCCTCTGGACACACCGAAGTCACTGCCTTTAGCAGAACGAATGGCCAGAATACAGAGACAGAAATTGAAGCTCACTGGTTTAGTGCTGGACCAATTTTTGGAGCCGGCACACTGCCTTACAGACAAAGCCCATGCTATGATCGAGGACGGGGTGCTTGTTCACGTTCCTCCTGAGAAGTGTTTGTCCAGACATGATGAAATTCAGAATCAGAAGAGTGAACAACAGATCACCTTTGACTCTCAAGGGAACGTCAAAATCAGTAAAAAGGCTGCAGACATGTCTTGCGACACAACTGGTGAGTTGCGACTTCGACAAGCTCTCACTCGCAAGGCATTGGCTTTTGACCAAGCAGGGCTTTGCAGTTTTGACAAGCTAGAGCAGTGGCACACCCAGATGATGCATGCTACGATGCGCACTCCTCCTAGCGGTCACAAGTTTGTCTCCATTCAACAGGTTTTGAACGCTGACAGGGAATTGTGGTCTCTGCTGTCTCAAGAGTCCAGAGGAACACTGAGGGTGGGACCAGGTGAGGACCCGCCATTGGACAAGAGAATCGAAGACCTGCGAGTATCACCGCAAATTTTGTGCTTTATGACTCCCTTGCCGGGTGGTGATCGCCCCAAACAGCCTCCTCCTGCAGCACCAGCTGCTCCATTGAAGAGACAGGCAAATGATTCCAACAAACATTTCACTCCACGAGGCGGTGACAAGAACAAGCAGTACAAGCCGAGTGGATCAGGTGGCAAGACGGTCAAGGACCTTCTTCAATCACTTCCTCCGAATTGTGTTTCCAAGACGGAAGCTGGAAAGTTCATTTGCCTTCACTACAACAATGGGACGTGCCGCAAGCAGAAAAACTCTTCTTGCAATATGGGTGTGCACATGTGCTATTACAAGGGATGTGGTCAGAAAAGGCCATACCTCGAGTGCAGCCACTGACCTTGTGATGAAAAGCTGCCTACAACCGTGTCACCTAAAGGTGTTGCAGTGATGATCGAAGTTTGCGCAGGCAGCGCAGTTTTGTCGGCCGAAGCCCAACGACAAGGTTTTCAGGTGTTTCCCATTGACCATGCATACAACAGATTTCGTGCTGCTGCTGCCATTTTGGTGGTCGATTTGGCAAACCCTGATGCTCGTGAATTTTTGCCCATGCTTTTTCAGGCTGTAGAGCCCCAGTGGTGCCACATGGGCCTCCCGTGTGGCACTTGCAGCCGCGCGCGGGAAAGACCCGTCAGTGCAAGCCTGCGTGCAGCTGGTGCTCCCAATCCTCGTCCTTTAAGGACACCTGACAAGCTGTTTGGAGTTGAGGGCCTCACGAAAGCTGAGGAAGCCCGAGTCCAGGCAGCTAATGCAGTTTATGTTACAGCCGAAATTTTGATGTATCACTGCTTTTTATTGCAAATTTTCATTTCTTTGGAGAATCCTGAGCGTTCGTGGCTTTGGGCCATCTTGACAGTGCTGGTCAAACAACGACCAGACGAGGCATATCAACGATGGTTTTTCAGCTTGATTGATGTTTCTTTTGACGCTTGCATGCATGGAGCACGATACCCCAAAGCCACTAGACTGAAGTCCTCTCCGAATCTTTTCGAACCGCTGGCGGTCAAATGTGACGGCTCCCACACCCACGCAAGTTGGGGGGTGAGAAAAGCGCATGGCTCATGGAAGTTTGACACAGCTGATGAGGCTGTATACCCCAAGTTGCTGGTGCAAAGAATGGTGCAATGTGTTGTCCGTCACCTGCCGCGTGACCTGCTGCAACACACTTGGAAGCAATTTCGCTTGGACGTGTTGCAACAAACTGGTGTGCAACACAAACACCATCCCTCGCTCATACAAGAATATGCATCAATTGAATGGATGCCTGAAGTTCCCCAGGCACCCCCATGCAAAGTTTTGCAAACACCTTGGCCTACAGGGGAAAAGAACGAAGGTGAGAATGTCGAAGAGAATGCTGGTATTTTTGAACATGAGAGTTTCTTCAAAATTGGTTTCTATTTTTCTCCGGAAGATCATGTCCGGCTTGCAATGAGACTTGAGCACCCTGCATCGCAATTTCACCTCGTCCCAGACGGCTTGAGGCAGAACATTTTCTTTTTGTGCACTGAAGGCACGCATGCACTGGCCATGCGGCGCATTGCGTATCTGCAACATATGCTAGCAACAAAGAAACGACTGCAAGAAGACGAGTTGGCGCTGAGGAAAACTATGCCTCGACATGTCAACGAGGTTACTGCTGGGAAACCTTTGAGATTGTTCAGGTGCCTGCTAGAGGAGGCCAAATTTCCCGACATGCAGGTGTGTGACATCATGGAGCGTGGGGCGCCCTGGAGTGGAACCTGACTCACCTCTTTACTTGAAGAAACATCGACCTGCTCATGTTACCACACAACAACTGGACCATCAAGCTAAGTGGCGACGCCGTGCTATGACTGGCAGGGCGATGACCGAAGACGAGGTGGCGCAAGAGCAGGACTTGGAAGCAGAGAGCCTCAGCGAGGTTGAATCTGGTTTTTTGCAGGGGCCTCATGCTGAAGCAGATGTGGCAGGCATAGTGGGCTCCGAAGATTGGAGCTTGTCCAAAAGGTTTGCACTGTACCAGGGCGAAGAAAGAAAGATCCGAATCATTGACAACTACAGAGACAGCGGGGTCAATGCTGCTTTCACTTCATCTTCATACATCGCACTACAGGACACTGACTTTGTGATTGGGTTCTTGCGCTTCTTCATGTGGGTGGCTGGCAACAGAGACCATGTAATAGTGCCTTTGTCTGATGGCACTGTCTTGCGTGGAAGCTGGCATGAATCAATGGCATGTAGACCGGCGTTGCTTGGTCGGTGTGTTGACTTGAGTAAAGCCTACCGTCAGGTAGCCATTGCTGAAGAATCTTTAAGGCACGGCGTTCTTGGCTATCAGACCAGACAACATGGTTGGAGGCTCTTTACAACTCAGTCGCTCCCCTTTGGGGCCAGTGCTTCGGTTTTTGCTTTCAACAAGGTCTCTAGAGCAATTTGGCACCTCTTGGTTTATGGCCTGCATGTGTTGTCGAGCGTTTTCTATGATGATTTTCCATGCTTCGAAGTTGAACCCCTGACCCAACTCACTGCTAAGTCTCTTGATCAGTTTTTCAACATTCTGGGTTGGAAACATGCGGTCACGGGCAAGAAAGCAACTGAGTTTGGGCCGCAGATGCAGGCCCTGGGGGTCCAATACGATTTACGTGACCTTTGGAAGGGCCGCCTTGTTGTACAAAACAAACCTGGACGCAGTGAACGCATCCTCCAGCTGGTGCAAGAGCTGCGCAATGGCAGTAACATGCAACGGACAACAGCAGCAACTCTGGCTGGTTTACTGAACTTTTGCGGAGGCTTTGTTTTGGGGCACTCCCTGAAGCCTGCCACACATGCTTTGACTAAGTGGATGTATGGTGAGAGACCAACTCTCAAAACTACGAATGAAGTGTGCGATTTGGTATCCTTTCTTGTCGGGGCGGCTAAACCCCGAGTCGTGACGTTGGATCAAGACTCGCGACCGTTGGTGGTCTATACTGATGGAGCCTACGAAGGCCGCTTGGGGTCGTGGGGCGCCCTGGTCATTGACGGCCAGACTGGGAGCAAGCATGTTTACCATGGCGTTGTTCCCGACTGGTTGCTTGAACACTGGCTTGAACATGTTGGAGAACAAGTGATATGCGAAGTTGAGATGTATGCTTACTTGTGCGTACGTTGGGCTTGCCGCAAGCAGTGGGCTTCTAGATGCGGCTTGTGCTTCATTGACAATGAAGCTTGCAGGATGAGCCTGATAAAGCGCAGCAGCCCTTCGACTGCCATGTTTTTGCTTGTTTGCCTGATCTCGATCATTGACACCCAGACTCCATTTGCAGCTTGGATGGAAAGAGTTCCTTCACCAGCCAATCCGGCTGATCTGCCCTCTCGTCAAAAAGCAGACGAGCTTTGCAGGATGATAGGAGCCACCGACTGCGGTGATATTCAACTTCCAGCTTCTTTGCACAGTTTCCTCATGAGTGACAAGTTTGACACACAGCTGGCGGAAGTCGTTCGGTTTGAAGCAGAGGACTAGTTCTTTGGTTGGCTGATAGTGAAGAGGGGGAGAAAACGAGCCAACGTGATCTTACGTGGCCTGACTCTTTTGGATTCCTTTTGAATGTGCTCCAACGACTCATGTGGCGCAACTTTTTGGAAAGAGCTGTGAAACTCGAGCTCACTGGATTTTCTCCCCTGACCAATTAATAATTAAGCCAAAGATGGAAAAGGAATTTTATGAACGTTCGTGCTGCTTTCTGATTTCCACGGATTCATGTCAGTGATGTGCTTGTCATTTCATGTCACAGATTTTTAACATGCCGATGTTTTTGATTTTTCTGTTTCGACGATTGGGTGTTGATGGTTGCGCGAGTCAACCTCCTTCACGCCTGCTTTTATGTTTGGGGTTTGCGGTTTGTTATGCCACTTTTTGTTTAGTTCTCTTTAGTGCACTTGCATGCACTTGAATGTAACTAAACGCGCAGGGTTGTGAAACGTTAGGGTTCTGCTTGCAGATCCCGCTGTTTCTTTAACCCTGGTGAAGCTGGCGTAACGCACGCGTGTGTTTCTTGGTAGGCCGCGGTGACTCTCTGCGTGTGCGTGATTTGTGCACGGTGACCTGTCCTCCTCTCTTTGGACGCGTGTGCGGCCCCTGATGAAACAAAGCGCAATTGTAGCGACCCTCTCCTTCCTCTGGTTATCTCGCGGTGTAGGCGGGCGTCTCTAGATTTTATGGGATTTATTATGTTCACCAACCATGAAGACGATAGGTCCCCAAAAAGAGTGGTTGGGGACCTATCGTTTTAAGTGATTTGAACAAGAAATCTGTGCTGTGGTTTTTGCGTGCAACACTGTATGCTGACAAACAGGTGAGGCTTGACACTTTTACCAACTGAACATTCCAAAACACACCTTTTTCGTTTTAAGCGTTTGAACTTCTGGTGACTTGCCAGACGCTGTTGCGGTGTGATTTCAACTGTCTAAATTTTTAACAGTTTGGGATGCTCATGTTGGTCTCTTTGAGTCGATCATCATTCGATTTCATGTCTGGTATTTTTGACTCAAGTTCCCAATTTTGATTTTCATACGCTTGCGGTGATTCGTTCACCCACCCTTTTAACCCTCCCAATCTGGGGGGAGAAAACGAGCCAACGTGATCTTACGTGGCCTGACTCTTTTGGATTCCTTTTGAATGTGCTCCAACGATTCATGTGGCGCAACTTTTTGGAAAGAGCTGTGAAACTCGAGCTCACTGGATTTTCTCCCCTGACCAATTAATAATTAAGCCAAAGATGGAAAAGGAATTTTATGAACGTTCGTGCTGCTTTCTGATTTCCACGGATTCATGTCAGTGATGTGCTTGTCATTTCATGTCACAGATTTTTAACATGCCGATGTTTTTGATTTTTCTGTTTCGACGATTGGGTGTTGATGGTTGCGCGAGTCAACCTCCTTCACGCCTGCTTTTATGTTTGGGGTTTGCGGTTTGTTATGCCACTTTATGCACTTGAATGTAACTAAACGCGCAGGGTTGTGAAACTAGTTTTTGGGGTCGTTTTTGGCACCTGAAACTGATATGATTTTTGGAGACGGAGTTGGGGCCTCCCTTGTATTGCATGCTGCATGTTGCATGTTGCCCATTGATTGATGCAGTTGGAAATTCTGCCATCTTGGTGAGCTCTGCATCGATTTGTCCAACTTATCTTCGAGCGGACCACGTCTCTGGACTGCTTTTGCAACCTAATGATGATGTCTTGACACAGAACACCTGAGAGGATGCTGAGGAGCGCGTAGAGTTTTGCTGTTGCTTGGTCTTTGGTTTTTTGCGTTGGTAGAACCCACATCTGACCGGGAGATGTGCATTTCTACCTGACGCTTGGATATTGGGTGTCTTTTTTCATACCACCGTCAATGTAGATTTCAGGGATCTTGCGATCTCTGTGGAAGTATTTGCACAGACAGCCTATTGGACTGTGTACTGGTCCTCCGGCAGCACTACTTTTGCGGCCCATCACTCAATGATGGATTAATCACAATGTCTGAATTAATAAAACATGTTGCATGCCAAGAGAGCGTGTGGATCGACCTGGCGAAAGCCAAGAGGCGACTGGTTGGACAAAAAGATCTCTATGGAAGTATAAACTCTGCATGTGCTACGTCTCTGCGTGACTTGGTATGGCAACTGGAATTTAGTGACAACAATGTCTTCTTTGTGCACAGCTCTGGATTTGCTGCAGAATGGTGGAATAACATCTAGGATTGATATGTTTTTTGGACGTTTTCTGGACTTTGCATGATGGTGCAAAGGTTTTTGGTGCCAAAGTTTATGGACAAGAACTTCAATGGTTGTTTACGAAGTACACTTGCTGCATGCTTCGCATTTGCAAGTGAATTTGGGACGTTTATGGTGCAACTTCGTTTTCCTGCATCTGCAGCCAAATCCCAAGCAGACCTCCAAAAAGATGTGAGCTCTTGAGGCTCTAGTTCTGGTTGCGCTGGTGTATGGAGGTGAGAAATCATTCCCAGGTGCTCGGATGCCGGTCCGTGTGCCGACTCTACCAGAATAGTGGCGCTAAATTTGTGGATTATTCCGATGCCTTTGGCATTATTCTTAGAGAAATTGGGCTCTTTATTTGAGGTTGAAGTGCAACACATTTCTGGTAGAGATAATGAATACGTAGATGCATTGAGAAGGTCCAGGTGGTCTAATTCTGGCGACCCGTGTAGATTTTCCTTGTCCAAGATCGCTTCCAGCTGCAGTTATCCGATTTGTGGCTGTTCCAGAGCGGACCTAAGCTATTGCCTGCAGATACTTGGATTCCTTGGAAATTCCCAGCTTGACATCATGTTTCCGAACGTAGTCCTTTATTTTCATTGCTGGAGAATCACACTTGTTTGTGGGGGGTGCTTTGGCGTAACCATCTAACGAGGAAACAGTAACATTATGTCAATAGTTGATATTGGGGGATGTGATGCCATTGACAAAATGTGGCATCTACTTCAAAGCCAAGCAGTTGCTTTGACAAATTGCCCAGCAATGAAAAAAGGAAGAATTAATCAACCGGCTAAGTGAAGCCAGTGGTGATGGAGGTTTTTGAGTTCTGGCGTTTTTTTAGACACTTTGGAATTAATCAGTTTGTTTTTTTGTAATTTATACTGAATGCATAACATACGCTTTAAAATATATATAGTAGACTGATCGAGATTTGGTTGCTTTGTTGTTATATCCACTTGTACGGGATATAGATTGAATATAATGAATGTCCAGATTGAACTTTATAACTGTACTCGTTCAGTGATGTTTTTAAGGGGGATCTTCATTGTGTTATCCTATTGGCATTTGTTTCAAGGTGGCATTCAATATATTCAAGCTGTTGCTTTACATTTTTCCCCCCCCACCACACCACTTAAGGCTCACATAGCGAATCCCAACTTCGTCCCAGGACTTCGTTTCACTTCCGAATTTCTGGTGCGCACTCTGTGACATAGCATTCTCTGACTTGCATCCGTGCTTAGCATCCGTTTGCATCCGTGTCCTTTGCACAGCCATGGCGTTGCATAGTGATCATTCGAACTCAAGACATCAATGTCCTTTTGCGGCAGTCGTTTGGTAACATCCGTAGTGTTACTTATATTTGTGCATACCTGGGCTTGCAAGTTGGTCAACGTTTCAACCCAAGTCTCCCTTATCCGAGGTACGGGGGATGCGATTGACAAAATGTGGCATCTACTTCAAAACCAAACAGTTGCTTTGACAAATTATCCAGCAATGAAAAAAGGAAGAATTAGCAAACCGACCGAGTGAAGCCAATGGTGATGGAGGGTTTTGGGTTTTGGCGTTTGTAGTAGAAACTTTAGAATTAATCAGTTTTTTTGTAATTTATACTGAATGCATAAGATACGCTTTAAAATATATAGACTGATCGCTGTTTGGTTGCTTTGTTATATCCACTTGTATGGGATATAGATTGAATATAGTGAATGTCCGCATTGAACCACAGAGATCCCATGCACTGAACGCCATCGACCGGGCCGTCAAATTTTGGAAAAAAGGAAAGCGAGTTCTTCGACCAGTACCTCTTCGAACCCCGTGGCTTGTCACAACTGGCGACAGAAGTTGAAGAAAATCCTCACCTCACATGTGGCCATGATGCGACCTCGCAAAATTTCGTACCAACCACCTTCAACCAACATTGTCTTCTCTTCACCAAGTACCCATCAGTCATTGACAGCCTCTGCAACCACAAGGAGATGGCTACCCGTCGGGCAGACTCTGAAACACTGGCTTGTACATGCTCATTACTATGCCTTTACTTGGCTACACCGCCTACACATGCAGACCACATCGCCTTGGATGGAGACACCTCGCACTTCGATTGCCAACCCCTGACCTCGATTGCCACCGGTTCCCTACAAAACAAAATTTTCCCACCTCGGAAGGAAATCTTCAAACTCCTGACCACCGCTTTCGACATTTGGCACCGGAAAAACGCATTGCTTTCGGTTCCTCACAGCAATGTCGCACGTCTGTATGGGATGAATGCTGGCCACAGCACTCAGACCAACTCTCCCCCCACATCACTCACCGAGACATCATCAAGTTCCACAACACTTTCCCTGGTGTTGTTTTCCGCAATGAAGACAAACGAGCAATATCACTTCGGATCTACTGCCCATGATGATACTTTTAGAGCCTGACCTCAACATTCTCTGATCCGGCCATCTTTCGCAAATTTACGACACCCCGCCGAGCAACAACATCAACCACCATCGAAAAGATCCGAAACGATTTTCGAAGACTTACCCTTGGGCTTTAGGAGCAAGCCGCGACCTTCCCAACTACTTCCTTCCAAAACGGAAGAAACAACTCACCCCAGGAAGACCCATCGTCAGCTTCTTCACCTCACCCTTCAGACCTATGCTCAGCTGCATTGCCAAACCCTTGTATCAACTCATTCCAGCAACTTTTCCACACAACCTTGCTCAAGGTGATGTTTTCAACCTCATCAAGAGACTCCAGGAACTCGACTTCGACACTATCAACCTTCCACGACTCTACAACCAGGATTTGGCAGGCTTCTTCACCAGAATTGACCCCCAAAGGTTCGTCGACAGTTGGCACCTCATGCTCCAGTACCTGACATCTACGATGAGCACACATCCTGACGAAATCATTTTGGTCAAACCCTCCACTGGCAATCATGCTGGAGATGTGGTCAAAGGACGAACCTGCCGCACTTTGAACGTCACCCGGAAGATCTACATCCGAGACGTCGAACCGATCATCGTTCTCTTTGTGCAGATGGCCCAATTTCCCATTGGCGCCTGCTTCGAACAGATTCGCGGCTCTCCAATGGGTTCCCCACCGAGTCCAGCTTTGTGCCCCATGGTCCCGGGGTTGTCGCACTTTCGGAAGAAGTATGGCATCGCTCGTTCGAATCCACCTTGGCGACAATGAACCTGACCTCACGACTTCTCCGCTAGGTGGACAACCGACTGTGTTTGGTTGACTTTCACTGGCTCGACAACCGGCCTTTGCGACATTCCTTCACCCGCAGTTCTACGGTTCGCCGATTATCTTGGAGACTGAACCCGACCAGGAATTCTTGCATGGGTTTCTGCGTCGAGTTTGAACCCTTTGCTCTTCGGTATTCTCGACCTCGCGACTTCAATCAAGTGATGGCTCCGTTTTCGGCTTCGCCTCTTTCTGTACAGCTTTCGGGTTTTGTTTCCCGCTTATTTCCTGTCGCCAAACGTTTTTTTTCTGAGAGTATTGTTGTGTCCGGATGTGGAGCGAAAGCTGGCAACATACGATGACGAGGACGATGACGAAAACAACGGCAGACAGCGCGATGGTAGTTCATTTGCTACAGGTTTGGAATAGACAATGTGAAAAACCCAACACCGCTGTTTGGCACGTCAAATTGTTTCAGTTGATGTTTTACATGGGCACTCTAGGTTTTGGACATTTCGGTGCACTGGCAAAGAAGTCAAACATGAAAATCGTGATAAACCAATCCGCAGTCTTGGATGGCCTGCTTTGACATGGGGCGATCGATGAAAGGAATTCAATATCAAAACAATTTCCAACATGTTGGTCGTGGAATCATGCCGCCCTTGAACCTTGTGTCTTCAGGGAATCTTTATTAAAACAATGTCATGACAGTTTGTTGTGACCTTCACAACGTATTTTTTTGCATCCATTTTGCATCCACGCGAACCAGCAAACAGTCAATGGAAACCTGAGGACAAACATTTAATTAGTTGAAACAATAAAGGCTCAGTATTGATCAAATTTGTTTGTTGCATTTTGTGTGATAGTTGGAATCTGCTGTTTATTCCGAGTCTGGTTGTTGAACAAAAAGGGAGTGCCCACTAGGTTTGACAAGATTGACGGGGTGATAACTGTTCACATTGAAAATCAAGCAGGTTTTTTTGCAATTGCTTATCAATGCAATGAAAAATGTTGCAGGTATAACAACCATCGGCAAAATTATCCTGTCCATTACATCAGTTTTCCGGAAACTGCACGGGTAAAACAGTAAAACATGCATTGTGTACATTCACTGGCCACCTATTTCAAATTTAGAATATTATGGAAGGGGGATTAAAGGCTTAGGCGACAAGCAACGACATATCATGTTTGGATGCCTCAAATTTATCGTTTTTTTTTTCGTGCCAAACTAGTACTGCACAACTCACCCGGGCAAAAAAAACAGGTTCACATGGTTTGTCGGAAAATACGCTACGGTGGCCACAATAATTTTTTGTTTCCCATAAAACGATATAACAAAAAAACTGATGGGGGTCAGATGTCAAAAACGCGTCAACACATTCATTTCCGATCTGGGGGAAGGTGGCTGCAACGCGTTTCACGATCTTGCAAACAATTTCCATTGAAACGCATATTGCCTCCCTAAAATCCTTGACAATTGTTTATTGGGACATCCACAAAACTAGCATGGTTCTCAATTTATGCAAAATTTAGTCGTAGCAAAGACGAATAAAAATTGACAATCACATAAAATTTTGAGGAGAGGCCCCATGAATCACCAAGATGGCGAATGGTGGGAGTATTGGGATTTTGCTGGATCATGTCAAGGTCTTCCCGAAGAGTTTGCAGTGAAACTTGAGTGGCACCATTTATTCGTTATTGTTTCTTTGCAGCGACGCAACGCCAGTGCCACAGCACCTGAGGCGTACCACAATTTTTCCGAAATCAACGAACGTTCCGAATTGCAACCAGGGTGCAAACCAACACGCGCATCATCCAGATTTTGAATTTTGGGAATGTCGTAGTCCTACTTGAATCGAGTCGTGTCAGAGACCTTCCACACACCTTGTCGGAATTCTGAGACAACCACGCCACATCCAAAGAACGCGCAGGTTTCTTGAAAACAAAAAACCGCAAAAGTGATAACTCACGAAACAAAAAAAAAATAATGCCAACAAACAGAACGGACGAAAACGAAACAATCCAGGAATTGGAACCAAAAAACAAACGAACGAAAAACGTAAAACCAAGGCAATTCTGGCGAGGACCGCGCGTCCCAGGAAGTGCGGAACCAGATTGGCCGCCGTGACGTTGGACAAGGCGCTCGAACGCACCAGGAGAACCCGAATTGCAAGTCAAAGTGTTCCGGAATTTCAACCAATGTGATGTCAATTCACAACGGTAACAAGTAACAAGGGCGCAGCTACCGACCTCGAGCTTACGAGAGCCAACCGCACAACAAGGTGCATGTATGAGTGTTTTACGGACCACACCCTAGCTCATCCCCTTAACTGCAGGGGTAGGGTAGTGGCTGCTTTGACCACGATTGAAATTTGGAGGAAATGGAGACTAAAACCCGGACCTTTGTCTTCAAACAAATTTGTGACCAGTTATTTCTTTTGGGTCGGTGTTTTCCGAACAGATGCCGGGTTGTCGGCAATCTGAAATTGGGCGTGCTTGCTGTGCGGAAGTGGCCCCGGGTCCAAAACACACGAAATTGGAGATGACAACTGCGTTCATCACGATGTCGAACGCGCACAAACAACACAATAAAAGGTTTCGTGGCGTCAGGGGCCAACATTGGTTGGTGTTGTTTTTGCTCCGCGGTCCTGGATATGTAATGGTGGAAGGTGGTTTCGTTGCAAAACAGATTTCGGAAACATATCCGAAATCCGAAAACAGACTCACAAAAAATATTCCCGGAAAACGAAAAAAATGGAAGGCTGTTTCCAATTTTTGAGTTCAAATATTTGAAAATGAGGCGCGACCTCCTTGATTTCGTGCAAGTGACACTCTGGCAGCTGCGATTTCTGTGCGCGAGCGCTTGTAGGGTAACTTTGGCGTTGGCTGGCTGTGGCTCTAGTTTCATGTTGGCAACTGGTTGCCTGGCGTGACCATGTAGATCGAGGGCAGGTTCGCCGCTGTTTGATCTGTTTGGTTTTAGTCAAGTCCAGTAAAACCTGGTGTAGTCACATTCCGGCAGCTTCGGCAGCTGACGTCGCATGTGCTTGAAATTGCATCGCTGCAATTTTTTTAGCTGGTGAAAACCTGTTGTTGCGGATGTGTGTTAGCGTCCGTATGTATTGGCGTGTGCGCAAATCCATCGTAAGGATAGTTTTTTTCCCACTGTTAGATTCGCACGGCTTTTCACGATGACATATGTTGATTGGCCGACAAACTCGGAGCATTCGAGAAAGGTAAGGAGGAGGAAATTGCAGTGTTTTCCCTTTCCATAAACCACACAGCCGGATGCACGAATTACATCAATGCCATACCCGAATTACAACAATCTCATATTTTAAATTTTGAACGCCCAGAACTTGGTAAAATCTCGGCAGATCGGTTGTTCCATCGCTAAAACATTAATATTTGAACAGTTCTGGGCCGAAGTAGTTGCACGCACGAACAAAAAACTCAACAATTCTTGGAGGTGTGCGCGCGCGGTCAAGCACGTTTTGTTTTTTAGACCCGGCCCTCCACCGAATATTTTTTTAAAATCCTATACCCTCGACATGCCATCGGAAACTAGCAGCGAGTCACAGGCTGTGTGATGTAAGCTGTGTGTGTCGGGCGCTCCATGGGTACTTGGAAGTTAGAGTGGCTAGCGCCATGGAAACGGGATTGTGCTTGTGCTTGTGTTTGTGCTTTGCTTTGCTTTGCCTTGCGGTGCCTTGCGGTGCCGTGCCTTGCCGTGCCTTGCCTTGCCTTGTCTTGCCCTGCCCGTTGTGGAACTACGGTCCTGATTGAGGAGATCTTGCTGGCCCACCCAAGTCCCACAGGAAAGAGAGTGCAGGTGATAAAATTATATCAACTTTGTATCCCATGCTTTGTATGCGCGCCCGGCTTTCCTGATAGTCTTTCGCATTCACCCGTCCGACTCGCCAGTATGACTACGGTTCTTTCCGGACACGGTAACAACAAGTGCAAATTGCCATGGGTGCAGGAAGGCGCGAAGGTCAACATACCACTTTTCACATGTGATCCAGCATGCGTGAGTTCATCCCCATCTGGTGATGCAGATTTTTTTCCTGGGAGTTCACTATCAAAATTCATAATTTTGAAATTGCCGATTTGCACATGCTAATCCATGCGTCCGTTCGAACCCAGGAAAATAATTTTGGTTCAAAACAGTTCAAAATTATTTTCCTGTGGTGTACAAACGTCCGGCCACAGGAAAATAATTTTCATGGGGGGGGAGTTCACTAAAACATATCTGCACGTCAAACCCGAAGAAAAAAATTGCCATTATTTTTTGAGGGGGTATGGTTCTTTACATGATTTTGCAAGAAAATACAAACACATATGTTCAGCTTCAACAACCAAAAAGGTGACTTAAAGAGGCCGAGGCGCAGGTGTCAAAAATAAAATCCAAGGGGCTGGACCTTTTTTGGCTGAATACTTGCGGATGATGTTCAAAGGTGGCCCCACAGGCAAAAAGTCGCATCACCAGGCCAATCGTCCACAGATAGGACATGATGGGACGAATTCAAGAATTTTGTGTGAACGCGTGCTTAAATTGCAAAACGCATGTTTTGTTGCTGAAAATACATTTGTCCCTGCAACAGGGTACAACCACATATTTTCAGCTTGACCAACCAAAAAAAGGGTGACTTGAAGAGGCCGAGGCACATGTCTGGAAACCTCAGGCATCAGAAAATTAGTGCCTGCAAGCTTCATTCGTCTGAAAATGTAAATTCCGGCAAAAAAGGTCAAGTACCAGGTCTTAATCTCAAAAAGGTGAGGGCCCCAAAAATAACCCAGTTATTTTCCTAAGACAGGACTCTCCGGGGTGTACCAGGTGGGGATTGAGCTCGAGCAAATTCAAACCACGATGATGGTTGCAATTCGGGTTGGACATGAGTGAACACAAATTTGTGAAAAATGCCGTCCCGCCTTTGGAGTCATGAATCACTTCCACAAAATCATTTCCAATTTCCATATGCACAGGTGTGTCCAAAACCGTCGTTTTTTTTTTTGGGGGGGGGTTTGTTGGGGAATTTGAAAACGTGTGTCATCCAGTTCCACCAGCAACATTTCACTCAAAATGTTTAACTCCTCCACAAGCCGAGCATTCACCATCATATTATGAGCCTGCCGAATATTATTCGCCAGTTCCAAAATCAAGAGCGTGATGGATCATTTTTTTTTTTATTTGCGCACTGGCGCTTCCGGGTTTGCAGAAAAAATGCGACTCAATCTGGGTGGCCCCAACACCCTCACATAGGGGGTTGTGCAATTTTACCCGGGACAAAACGGGTTTCAAACCACGTATTGGTACTGAACCCGTTCTTGCAATGTTTGAATGTATATGCGGCAAAAGTCTGGGATGGAATGCGTCTGTATGGTTTGCAAGCTTTGGTATTCCAAAAGCATTCGACCGGGTTGAGTATGATCCCGCTGTTGGATCAACGAATGCTGACCGTATATTGTTCCTTGCTTTCGGCTTTGTATCAACACCAGCAAGGTGCACTTGGTCATGGGCTTTCATTTTCAATGCGGCGTGGGGTGAAGCAAACTGATGTCATCAGTTCTTGTTTTTGATCTTGCTCATTGTTTTGACCATGGTTCAATATGGTTAATCTTTAATGCTGCCACTCCACACGCTGTTTCATCCGGGACATGGTGCCCCTCCAACATTCATCGTGCATACGTACCAATCCAACAATTGATCTGAGCATGTTTCGTCGTAATGCGGGCAATTGCGTCAGTTCCGCTTGTGTCAATGGCAGTGTCCCGAACATAATGCATGCACCGGAAATGTTGGTGGATATTCCAGGGTGGGAGGTAATGAAATGGGAAATAAGTATCGAAACATAGCCCCGGATCATGACTTCCAGACAATTTCTTAGCGAGGCAACCATGTTTCCAAACTTACCGACATGGTTGTATCGACACAGAAACCCTTTACGATTTGCGACTATGAATTGTGCCGTGCCCATCCAATGGACAATAAATGTGAACAAATTGTGATCGCGACAAATGAAACCGAACCGCCAACAACTTCATCAGGGTGGTGGGTCGTGCAAACGGGTTAAAAAGAGAATATGCCATGAACCGGACATGGTTCGGTTGCATGGCCAATGATGCGCCGCAATTGTGTCACCTCTTTCAATTTCATCGTGTTTGTTGCCATCCGCCTTTGTTTGTCGAGGAGTTTGCGATCCTATATTTCAAATATTGTTTTCCATGCTGTCAGTGGCCGCATTTGTTTTCAAAATTTGGAATATGTATTGAAACGCATCACCGTTTTTGCATGTTATTTCCCAACGGCCTGGGCTAACACAGAGGATGTAGAAGAGGTTTTTCAAATTTTGCACTTTCGGTTGGCAAATGTGAGCCGAGAAGGAACAACACCATTGTTGGGAGGAGATTTCAACGCTTGCATCGGACCCGTCCAAAACCATGATTACTTTGATTTTTATAAGGACCATGGGGAATGGGGAGCAAAAACGAGCGAAAAACCGATCTTATTCATTTTGTTTTGGGGGAAGGAGTTCGGATCTGCAATCGCCAGATGGCTGTGGAACATGTGCATGACAGTTTTGATGGTGCTTTGGTACAACCCGATTTCATTGTCATTGATCACGAAAGGTAGCGTCAGCTACCTGAGTTCTCCGTGCTTCAGCACAATCATAGGGGGTATTGGGGGGCCAGCCCTGATCAAACGTAGAATTGTAGGCGTTGTGTATAAGATATCAATTATAAGGGGGACCCCCCCAAAATGGTCATGGGTTCAATTCCCGCGGGCGACGCGCCGACCGCAGCAAAGATTTTGAGGCTGCAAGGCAGAGGGGCCAGAGTATGACTCATAGAATAAAGATGCACACGACCTATTTATCAATTGAATATATTTAAATACTCAGTACAAGTGAGATAGGAGTTGTCGGAAGGTCCCGTTTTTTTGATTGCCTATTTCATGAGGGTAAAGTATTGTTTTTGCCCTTTGAAGGTGCCAAACTCATACTTGCATCAGGTTTTTACATTCCCACGGTTTATCGTTGTTAATGCTACAGGCGACAGTTTGGAGACATGAGATAGGAGTTAGGGCTGATTTGGGGTATGTTCACATAACACATGTGTTGGGACTGTCGCATCTATATCCCATGAAGAATTCCCATCTCATGGGTTTTCGACCCTGGACACTTAATGTGTGTTTGACATTTTTTGTTAAATATAAATAGCAAAACATTAAAAATGAACCACTGAATGTTTCATAACTGATTGTGATCATAATTTATGGAAAGCACAATTTTACACTTTCAATATGATATAGTTGTTAATTCCAACGGGAAACAACAAGGCTCGTGGAGAACGGACGGCCTTGGTCTCCCTGTTGTTACCTTTAACGGGAAGCCCCTGGAGGCAATGTAACTGGTCTCCCTGTGCACCTCCGGAGTTTCCCACATGGCCTCTTCGCCGCAAGGGGAATAGCGACCACTAAAAGCAAATGAGCGTTTCTGCGCGCACAAACAAATACTTTGCCACCAAGGGTCCGTGTGAAGGATCGTTTGCGGTTTTTTGATATTGTTAGTACTCCTGTGGATATGCCACGTTCTGGGCACCGCACCGTTTATCAATCGGATTAGTGCCGCATGGATGTGTTATTCCGCCAGTTCCTGCGTATGGTGGTGGGGGGCCCGGGCAATCTGGATTGGTCGCGTCCCTGGCATCACATTTTGCGCGAGTGGAACATGAATGTTCAGACAACCGTAAGTGAACATTTTGTTTCATTTCATTTCATTTCAAATCAGTTCAGTTCATTTCGTTTCATTTCATTTCATTTCATTTCAACTCATTTCATTTCATTTCATCTCATTTCATTTCATTTCATTTCATCCCTGAAAGTCGTGCGGCGAGCCCTCTTTGGGGCGCAGGGGGAAGTGACAACAACCGAAAGTTGAAACATATGCATCTTCATTTTCATCGGTGAGGAAAACAAAAACCTACAAAATCATCGATCATGTCAATCCATACATCGCTCTTCGCCAAATCCCGCCAATGTCCAAGTAGTTCGTGGGGGCATTTGTTTCCAATTCATGCCTGAACGCCGTGCGGCATGCCCTCTTCGGGGTGCAGGCGGAAGTGACACAACAACTGAAAGTTGAAACATATGCATCTCCATTTCCATCGGTGAGGAAAACAAAAGCCTACGAAATCATCGTTCATGTCAATCCATACATCGTCTTTCGCCAAATCCAACCAATTTCCAAGTAGTTTGTAGCGGCAAAATCCTTGAAGTTTCGATTCCCATACAATGCGCGGCCTTCCCACTGTTGCATGGCCCATTGGTGTCCAATGTAGAACCCTTTGAACCCATCTGTTTGCAGGTAAATTTGCAATGTACCGTGCAAAACGCCAATGTTGTTGCAAGCAGGATGTTGTCCACGTAGGAATACCGGATTGTTGAACAAAATAATTGACTCTGTCATTCCAAGCGTGTAAAGTGATATGCCAAGGGCTATCCCAATTTGTTTGCGGAGCTGGACCAACTATGGTTCCTACCAATTTCCGAAAATGAACATCTAATTTTCATAAATCGACTCCATGTATGGCTTTAGGACCTGCACCAAAACAAACCACGGGCGTCACAACTGTGTGAAAGTTGCGAAGCCGCTTGCAAATCGATACATGTTTGTCGCAAAAAACGGTTTTGTTTACATAAAATGCCTTTGTTGCCGCTTGCAAAAGGTATTCGATGTCGGTGTTGGAACTTTTGGAACCTTTACTGGTCAACATGCATTCGAACCACTTGTGAGAACCCGTAGAATCCAAAACTGTAATTTGTTCACCCCGCCTTGTTCTCAAGAAATTTGGGGGTTGGGTTTCTGTCGTCAAAATGATTGTCTTTGATGCATCTAGGGATAGGCCAACACTTTCCAAACAATCAATCAATGTTTCCAACAGTTGTACCAATCTGTGCGACGTTTCCGCAAAAAGGAGAATGTCATCTGCAAACCGCAAATCCAACAGATGTTGCAAACCATCCTTCAAATTCAGACCGTTCCTTTCTTCTGCATTGCGCCAACTTCGCATTGCTTCCTGGAGTGCTGCGCAGAAAAGGCGTGGACTAAGAACACATCCTTGACGTACACCTGCACTAATTTCAAAGTCATCGCTAACATCATTCGATTGTCCCATCACTTGGCCCCGTTGATCTGCATAAAGTGTTTCCAAAAGCCAAGCCAAATGATCTGAGACTCCTTGTCTGCGAAGTGCTCGCCCAATGTACCCGATCAAATGCTTTTGGACAAATCAAGGCGAACAATCAGTAGTGGCAAATTGAATCTTTTGCTTTTATCCAACATCAAATTTGTAGTGAACACATGTTCTTCCATCCGCCGTGCTGCCCGAAAACCATTTTTGTTCTTCTGGTTGTTCCATGTCCAAAGTTGCTTCGATGCGATGCAAAATCATGTGCGCAAAAATTTTGTAGAGCAAACGGATATTGGCAATCGGCCTGAACACCAGGTGAAATT
>CAMXCT020000036.1:610000-765000 GCA_947184155.2 Cladocopium goreaui | reverse complement strand
AGTGAAAATGAGATGAAAGATTACTTAGCCGGGGCCCGAGGAGGGGAACGCAAAAGAAGAGGGAAGGAGCAAACACCCACACCAACACACCTGGCCCGGAGCGGGCAAACCCTGAAAGGGCAAGGGAAAAGAAAAGCAGAGGCCGACGGACACGGAACAAGACCAGCGGAGGGGGGGACGGAAGCGCCGGAACCAACCTACCACAGCGAAACCTACGCCTACTTAGGCACGCACAGGACCCAACCTACCTGGGGAGGGAAGAACGCATGAAATAGGGGACCGAATGGGGGACTGGTTGATGAAAAGCGAAGAAACAACAGCAATTAATTAAATGGAATCTGTTCTGTCCTAAAAAGTCGTGCGTTACTCCCTCAAGGGGACGGTAGTCGGTCGAGCCACATGGACTTAAAAAGCTGTTCGAGTTCAAACGAATTAGGTGATTTAGGCGCACAATATGTTCAACCTCACCAGAGAACAATCAAAAGAAAGTAGACCACACCTGAAGGCATGAACCTGACACCTTTCATGGATCCTTGCAGTTGTTCTGTCGCTGTGTTGGAATAAGAAAGTTTGTGGCTGTTCCGTGCAGCTTCACTTGAGCAGATTGGAAATTGTCCCAGGGTTCGCAAGGACGGCAGGAGCGGCGAGACGTCATAAAAAAAGTGGTGAGCGGAATGGCCGACTGTTTCGCTTTACTTAGACGAATTACTAAATTAAAATGTGCGAGTTCCGAAGTCCAATCTGTCAACATTCATCGTAAAAAGGGTTCCCTCAAGTGGGTCCATGGCACCATGTCGAAGCCACCATCGAAGTCACAGTAGACAAGAAATGGATCATTAGAGTGATCCGTTGGGAACTGAATCCCATCACATGCAATTAGATTAGTTGTATACATGTATACATATATATATATATGGGCTGTGGTGGCCACCAGCTGCGACTTAAATGCGGCGCACCACCAAAGCCCAGCAGGTACGTTTACACGGGTCCCGGGGAGGTGTCTTCGTTGATCACCGACCCCCGGGACCCCGGTGATCCCCTGCTGTAATAAAAAAGATAAATAAAATATAATGAAGCGGCGGCGAAGTTTTACGTCTATTCAGACCTTACACACACAGTATCAAAACTGTTGGGATGTCCGACGTCTTGACTCATCACTCACCTTCCATGGTGTACGGGAGCAGTCAGCTGCTGCTGGAAGAGGACGTTTGAGGCCTCGTTGCGCTCTTTGGGCCGGCTGTCCGTTGGGGAACACTACAAAGCTGTGGTGGAAGACAATCGCAACCTGGATGGATCAAAAAGTGTGGCGCGGGTTTTTAGTTTTTGCCTCCTCCTGAGTATTGAATCAGGGAGGGAAGGAACATCCCATGAATTTACATAGTGATGAAAATATTCTTTGCCGATTTTTGAATTCCTAGTTTGGTGGCATGTTTTTGTGGCTTGAAAACTGGACCTTCAACGCGACACACCATGGAGCACCAGATCCCCAAGCTGCAGGTTCTGCATCCCCATCGGGCTCTACAGTCTGTTTTTTGAAAAAACGTTGAAAACAGTTGCCAAACCCTCCATGCCAAGGACAAGCGCTGGTCCCAACACACCACCATTCTTGCCGGATGTATACTACGCCATGTAGAATCTCCAACCAAGCCAGGGGTTACCAGATTTCCGCATGATGTTTGTCTCAAGACTTTGATAATAGCTGAATGAGAAGGGGTTTGCACCCCACTTATGAGTCCAATACCCCTAAGGCCCTAAGGACTAAGCAAAAAAATCAACAACTCACGGGGTCAGATGTGGGTGTCCCGTGATCGATGGACCTCTCAGGATTCCATGCTATCCTAAGTGCCTTGGCAGTTGGGTACCTTTTTTGAGAGGTATCCATTTGATCAATTTCGGTCCTCTTTGTTTTGAGTCAAATCTCCATGAGCATGAAGGGCTATACCAGAATTTTTTAATATTCACCAAGGTATCAGTATCTTGACAGACCTGTTTGATGCACAACAAGGTAAACCTAGATGCTTAACATCCATCAAATTCACCTGAAATGGGTGGTAGCTACCATCCCGAGGTTTCACACTGGGGGACCCTTTGGCTCCGGCACCCGGCTGAGGCACCCTTGCAAGCCGCTTGGAGGATTGCGATGCCACGATGTTGTCCAAGATCTCTGATGCCACCGCAAGGCGGATGAAACTCCAGGGCTTGATTTTTTGGGGAAAATGTATTGGAAACCATGAAAGATTCATGAAGGTTTTACCAACCAAATGTATTGAGAAAAAAACATGCTACCCAATACTATCCGAATTTATTGAGAACAAGCTGCTATCCAAATTTGTCAAAATTACTCATCATTTTCCAACGTTCTCTATGTTTGCAGTGAGCAGTGACTCAAAAAATTGTCACATTTTTCAGCCCCACTCCCTTCAACCTACTTTTAACCTCCAAACCAAACCTTTTGGCTTAGTCTTGGACCAACTGATATTCATTGTAAGCATGATCCCCATATTTAGTTCTTAAGTTCCTATTTTTTAACATGTTCCAACAATTGTCATTATTTGCATAGTGTGTCTAAATCTATTTCATGGCATGTCTTAATCTTGGCGCAGAGGTTCCGCAGCTCCACCCCGGAGCTGGCGGACTTGGCGCAGCGCTTGGCGGAGGTGGCGCGGCAACGGGAGGCATGGCCGGCAATAAATTCGGACTTGGTACTGACAGATTTTTTCGGAGTCTTTTAGAAAAAAGATGAATTTGGGATTTTCGTGTTCGGATAAACTGAGTTTGGCTTAAGATTTGATGCTGACATGTGAATACAAATCACGCGCATATGTTCATCTTCGCCACACGTTGTTTTTTTTGGGAAATCAAGTGCATGGAGTGCCCCATCCACTCCGTGACTCGGCAGGATACCTTCAGCCCACGCAATCTGGCGAATGTGGCCATGGCTCTGTCCATGCGCGGTGTCCGGGACGTGCCAACCGTCGAGTTCATCCGGACGCTTGGTTCATTGTGGCTCTTCCAGAGTCTCAAGGCCTCAAGGCATCTTCAACTTCACAATGGACAGCCTGCTTGATCCTCTTTTCCGATTTGGGTGTGTCGCACATGGCATGGCTCAGGAATGAGGCATTGAAGCTGATGGATGACTTGGAACCTGCTGCTTGGACTGTAGACATGAGGGGGCTGGGCAAAATGTTCAGGAACTTATAGGGAATGTCTGGGAAAATTCGCAGATGCAAGACAGAGAGAGAGAGAGAGAGAGGAACAAACACAAGCGGAAAAAACACGCAATAAATTTGAACATGAAGAGGAATTGGAAATTGGACCGAGCCAACACGGCCGGTCAACGGTTACAAGTCTTTTAAGCACAGCTGCAAGTTGCAGTCTAACAAGTAGAATGGGTCACTCACAAGTGGGTGATTGGGGTTACACTGTACTCTTGCATCTCTTTGCCCTGACGATCTAAAATCCCATGAATGTCCTAAAACCGGTTTCCACGGCACCATTCTTCAGGCTCATTGCATTATGCTGCTAGAAGCCTTCCGGCGATGGGGCGTCTTTGATCGACAGCTTGTGGATTTGCTGGTTGAACGCATGTCAGATGAAGTGGATCGATTTACTACGCGAGATTTGGTGCCTTGGATGGGGTATATTAAGACATATTAAGACTAATTAAGATTATGAAGTGCGTTTTGGCACTTGATCGATGACTATCGAGATGCCCCTGGCGCTTCAGCGGAAACCCAAAAATCAGTGGGAAGATGATCAACATAGTGCCACCCCGAGGTGGACGGCTAACAATCCGCTTGCACATGGATTGTCCTTTGCTTACCAGCCATGGTAGCTACGTTTAGTTCACTCAGTGATTGTGTATGGTTGGTTCACCCTGTTATATGGGTGTGTCTGAAAATGTGATATATATATATAATTACCCCCTATTTATGGGTATTTTAGTTGGAAATATGATGATTAAAAATGGATTTAGGGAAGCATATGTTCGGACATGCTCAGATGCTGATATGATATTGTCAATTGTCATCATCATTCACTTTCCTTGGTACACATATTAAATTTAATATTAGTAATAAATATGTATGTCAATGTATAAATAGTTCACGTTTACATCCATTCAGGCTCATGGATTACATATATGGATATATAATGATATATATATATACCGACGGACTGAAAGTTAGAATGACGTTTTGGGAACGCGCGGAAGGAAAAAAAAACGATGCATGGATACATGAAACGCCACATTCTAACTTTGAGACTTCGACCGGATTGTGATTTACAGTTAGAATGCCCCCCTCAGTCCCTGATGCAAGAATGAGAAAAACAGTCAAAACCACCATTTTCCCATGTTTTTCAGAAACTCATTGTACACTTAGAATGTGCCACACCCCCCCAAAACTCCCTAATGTGAAATCTGATTCTCTAGTAAGAAATGGACGGACAATGTTTATCCATTTAAGTGTTACCGCGCACTCACGCACTGCATCGCACAGTGAAATGGCTGGCCATCGACGCCCTTGCTAGCACTGGCTCGTCACGAACAACATGTCCATAACCCTGATGTGTCGCAAAGAGAAACTCACAGAATCATATACAACAATTTTTAAGGGTGTGTTCACCGCCATGTGTTTTGAAGGTGTGAAAACACATGCCATCATGGCATTCTAACAGTTCGGGCGACCCATTGTACTGTTCTGGCGCTGCGCGCCATGGGAATTTCTTTGGATAATTGCGCCAAGGGAAAGCAATTGGTTGGGATATGCTTGCTGAAAAACCGGTATGAATTGTCAAGGTTATACCACCCCAAACCCAACTAAAACTGAGTTTTGCAAACCCACAGTTAGAGTGCCTCAAACCACCGTGGTTCCCGACTAACAGGCAATGAGTTTGTTTAACATTTCGAGGTCAATTATTAATTGAAGAATCAAGAGTGGCCGGCCTGAAACAATGAGATGGCTGACCCCGAGGGGAAACCATTGGTTGGGATGTAGCTGGTAAAAATTCTCTGGGCTTGCAAGCCCATGCAACCTCACACCCAGCTAAAACTGTGTTTTGCAGACCTGCAGTTAGAATGCCTCCAAACACCATCATTCCCCACCAACTTTTAATGAGTTTTTAATGAGTTTTTAAATTAGATTCGCCATGGCACCGGGACCATACAGACCTCAGGTGGACGCCCTGGCCGTAATTTCGCGCCTGGGCTTGGCACGGGGCTTTCTGCTCCGGCGGCTCTGTGGCCTGGCCTTTGAGATGCTTGGCGAGCCACTGGGAGGCTGGAAAGATGAGGATATTTGAGTCGCTTCGCGACGAGTATGGAGATAGATAGATAGATGGATGGATGGATAGATAGATAGATATGTATACATACATATTCACCCACTGTAATTAATGGGTTTGCTGTCATGGGTTTGCTACCCTGTAGTAATCCAACCCCGCGACCGAACATTGTGGATTATGTTTCATATCCTGAAGTGGACTTTTCCATTGCCATGTTGGTGTTTTTCCAGATGCTTCATGTGTGATGCTCAAACCCTCAAAGCACCGGGCGTCCAACGAACAATGCCCCCTCCACGATGCTGTTGAGCCTCCTTGCGGTGCATGTTGAACCCTGGAATTCCCTAGGTGCCAAAATGTTTTGATCATTTGGACCAAAACGTTTTGGCACCAAGGGAATGACAGGGTCCAACATGCAGCGGAGTGGAAATCAAAGTGATGAGTTGAACATAAAGAGGAAATACGGCCATGGCTCACGGTAGCAGCATGGCTCATTTTTTGGGAACAAACCATTTTTCTGGAGAATTTCATGTTTTTTTATTTCTCATATTTTTGCAGGTTGTTGGCCATGATGGCCATGTTGGCCTCGGTGTTTTAAGGTGCCCTGGATTCGAAACTTCCAGTTGCAGTGGCTTGCCCTGGTACTAGCCAGCCTAGTGCTGTGCAGAGGGCTTGGTATCGCTGTTTCATCTTGTCGCCGGGAACATCCCAAATCGATTGTCATCACTCTGCTGCAGCGGAAAATTGGGGCGGGCCACATTCGTCGAGTATAACGACGAGAACTACTGGAGTGTGAACACTGACCGCCATGTGGACAAACAGGTCTGTGTAGATTGATGGGCATCGGCCCTTGGCGGCCCCGAAGAGCATCTCATACAGCCAGAGACAGAGTCGCAGCATGTGAGTGCACACTGGGGGATGCCACAGTGATCAGATGATCAACCGAAGTCTTCGTAGCCGGCAAAGCATGGGTTTTTGGATGTGTCCGGAAGTAAATTTCAGGGTTTCCTGAACCGAAACATCCAAATTTTACTACCAGAAACATCCAAAAACCATCATTTTCCCATCATTTTCCCTTCATTTTCCCATCATTTTCCCTTCATCCCGTTTCGATTTGCCCAGGAACCTGCGGCAGTTTAGTGCCCGGGAGTTGGCCAAGATGTGCTACTCCTTGGCGCGGCTACGCTTCCTGGCCCAGAGTGACTGGGCTCAACATGGCTTGCAGAAAATACATGTTATATATATATATATATGTACTAATCTAATATATATATATATAAATATAGATGTACAAATTGTGAATTCACTCTCTTATATTGGGAGACCCTGTCTACCCTACCACAAGCCCTGCCTGTTTTGTCCTTGACGCATTTGTGTCCGCTCCCTCCCACCGCTGTTGGTGGAGATATGTAGCGGTCAGTTCGGACGGAGGCGAATGGAATGCATGAGATCACATGACAACTGGACCTTTCACACTGGTCTAAAATCAAAACTTTTTTGTTAAAAAAAATTTAAGACAGTGACTCACCATCAGTTGTCTGTTTTGCATTTCCATCGCCACGCAGCCAACGTAATTTGTCCCTTTTGGTGGCTCTCTGACGTAGAGTTTCAGATTCATCAAACAATGAATACCTACCAGTTCGCAAACACTCCCTGAGTAACCCCGTCTCCATACTCTTAGTAAGCGAATCAGCCAACATTGCCTGTGAGTTTATCCACCTAAGGGACATATTTTCTTGCAGTCGCTCTCGAATTAAAAGACATTCCAACAAGGTTCTGTATTCATGACATGCCGGCGTTGCGTTCTTTGTTGCTACATCATAGACAGATTTACAATCAGTCACTGCATTGCACATTGGTGCTCTTTTGAGGATCTCTTCTGGTTTGGTCCAATCAACATCGGGGCTCTTCAACCACTCCCAAAGTATCCGAATATAGTTCAACCTATCCAACGTGCTGCTTAAAGCAATGGCCTCTGCTGTTAAAGTGGATGTCACGACCCTTGGGATCTTTCTTGAGCTCCAGGCCATTGGGCAAACCACTGTCCATCTGTTTTGAGACATGTGCTGATCTGTTGCAAAGATCAATGTCCCTTGTCGAGAGGACAGGTTGGAAGCCGTTGAAAAGGATGCATCGGAGAATGCACAGAATGTCAGATCTCTGACTGGAATGGGAACTATCAACAAACACACATGATGCTTCTTCCCTTCATAAAGAACCTTGTTCCCCTCCAAAAGATCCTTTACCTGTCCCTTCGGGATACAAGCTTGAAGTTGACCCACTTTTGCACAGAGATCTGGTCTAGTGTGCACCGCGGCGAATTGAAGGCTTCCGCAAAGTCCACGGAGACACTGTTTTTCAGTGTCTGTCAGATCTGCTTCCGGGGTCGCTCTACGGGTCTTTGGGACATTTATGGGTTCAATTCGATTCATGTATTCCTTCTGATCAAGTTCTATGGTGCCATCATCCCACTGCTTGTAGTGAACCCCACAGAATTCAAATTCATGTTCGTTGTATGCCCCAAAACTGAATTTTTCTTTGAGCTGTTGGAGGATTCCTTTAAAGTAGTCATCTCCACCCCCGATGCCATCATCTACATGGATTCCCAAGATTCCCCTGACAACTGGGCGACCATTTGGACCTTCAGTGACCAATGAAAACAAACAACCATCAAAAGGACAAACAACAAAACCCAAAGATTCCAAAACCCTTCTCAATTCCTTATACCATAAATAAGGAGCATCCACCCGTCCATAAGCTCCACCCTTCAATAAACACTGGTCACTTCCCCCATGTTCATTGCCCTCTTAAGTTCTTCAGGGGGATATATGCCCAATGGTCGTCCATCGCCCTGACCCTTGAGAAATGCGGTGGATATGTCAAAGTTCAGAAGGTCCCAGCGTCGGCTGGCCACCAGCTGTAGAAGGAGCTGTCTGCCGTCTTTTGACAAAGTGGGTGCATCCCGGGGTACCTCTGAAATGTCGGGGTCCTCAAATCCCAACACTACCAAACGGGCCTTCGCTCGGCGTTCAGTTCCTCCTACTTCTGGTGCCTTCCATGTGAGAATCCAGCGGCATCGCATAATTTGGTCGGAACGGAGAGTACCACGTGTGACCTTTTGGACAGTGCCATGATCGATCCATGCCTTTATCTCTTTGTTCTTGGCAGCATCAAACAACTCCTGCTCACCAGAACCTAGATCCCTGTATTTGACCTCAACCTTTTGTTTCCTGGCAGTGGACGCTATCATGACCTGTTCTGCAAAGAACACGTGAATTTGCTCAGAGCTCACTTCGGAATGATTGGATTGTTTGTCATTCCAATGGCTCTCACCAAAATTGATTTCCCAGACTCCAAGTTTTTCGGAAGGTGGTTCCAAATCATCCCCAAAAGCAAACAAACCATCTTCTTCATCAGGTACAGGTATCTCATGAGGTTCCAAATCCTTCTCCCCTGTATCCCCTACATCTTTTCCTTCATCTGGGTCACCAGAGGTGAGCGATTCCGGTGGAAACATCTCATTTTCCGGTTGTGAATTTTCTTGGCCATTTGACATGCTCACACCTACTGAGGGAGAATATCCTTCTGATTCTTCGGGGTTGCCCGCTACCACACCTGGAAAACTTTCTGGGTCATCCCCCAAACTTAGAAAACCCCTCCCCTGAGGTATCTCGTCCATGACATTGCCATCAACTCCCTTGGGTAGGTGCTGATACTCTCGTAGTGACGCAGGTCGCAACTGTTCTGGACTGGCCCTGATGAGACGGCCCAAATGACTCAACCAAACAACTTTCTTGCCCTCTATGACTATCACTTGAGCAGGCCCATGCCAACGCCCTCGCTCTAGCCTAGAATTAGTTTTGGCCTTTCTCCAGTACAGCACCCAGTCACCAGCCATGAAATCAATTACACCTGGCCTGTTTCGACGCAGCAAGGCTCTTCTGAAAGCCGAGTCGTTGTCAGCCTGTACAAAGGCTCTGCGAGCCACTTCCCTGCGTTGGAGGCTTTCTCGAAACCACATTCCCTCCGGGCAATCACTATCAGCCAATACGTGACTACCTACTTCCTCATCGGATGTCAGGGAAGCTGGCAAAGCTTTGGACTTTCCCAAGAGGCATTGTTCTGGTGTGAAGCCATGGATTCTACTCAAAGAGTTCTTTGCAGCAAAAGCCTGACGCAAGTTCTTCTGAAAATCACTAGCTGAACACACTGGGACCTCCTTGTCCATGCGACTCAACATCTCTTTGATTATTCTCCCATGCACCTCACACCGACCATTTTGCCAGTGAGCTTCAGCGGCCGTCATCGAGGCTTTAATGCCCTCAGACTGAAGGTACCTTGCCCATTCATCGCTGTTATATTCGCCCGCAGGGTCAAGATACAGCAAACGGCATGGTCCGGCCCATTGTGTCCAGGCTATTTCAAAGGCTTGGACTTGTGCCTCAAAATGACGGTCACTTGGAACCCCAACATGATACATGGTTGCCTCATCAATAAAGTGCATAAAGTGGTATTGAACCCCACCAGAACTCGTCCAATAAGCCCCATCACAACCAACAACATCGTTGAAATCAAGGTTCCCATGAATTCTTGAGGGTCGAGACAACTTGGGTTTTCCTTGAGACTCAAGGCATGTATCGCATTGCATGTCGGCCGCTGCCTGGATGATTTCAGGTTTAGCACCTCTCTCACGAAGAAATTTTACCATCTTACTGGCATCAGGATGTCCCAAATTCTGATGAAGACGCTTCAAATCCCTTTTCTCTCCAGCATCTAGTCTTAGAAAATTGGGACCAGATTTGGGAATAATTCGGGGTGCCCATCCTTCTTCATGACGATGTGCTTCACTTGAAACATCTTCCATGGCTAAGTCCTCCAGACTTTCGGTGATTTTGGGATCATGTCCGAAGGATCCCAATGTTTCCCCGGGGCCAGTTGCATTTAAAGCAGGTGATGGAATGTCAGATTCCGCCACTTTGGGCTCTGCACTGCGCATCATGTTGGCTTCATTGCCATGACGCTCACGAGAGTAGCCAAAAACAGTCAAAGAGATCTTGGCTGGCCCTGTCTTTCGTATTTGTTTCAACTTGGGAAGTGCTAGCCATTTCTCCATAGGCCCTGTAACCCTTACTTCCCCACTACCCCGATCAACAAGGATGGTCTTCCTCCAGGGATACTTTTCCATACCAGGGCCACTTGCCAACACTCTATGACGGTCAGTGCCCCTGCAAGCAACCATGATTTTAATTTCCATTTCAGGCACCAACTGTTGAACCAAACCAGTAACCATCTCTCCTTCCCCAAAGTAGTGGTTTCCAACCCTAGGGGTCTGATACCCAACAGTCCTAAAAACAGCTTCCCAAGTCGGTGCACGACCATACATGGATGTTTCTGGTTGCTTGTCGTAGACACGACGACGCTTTTGCAGCTGCAGTGCCTCTGGTGCCATCTCGGGTTCCTCATGTCCTTCCAAACCAAGGATCATTTCCTCAACCAACAACGGTTTTTCAGGGATTCCAGTTCGGCATATTATCTTGGCCACCTGTCGTGCGAACACCCCCGTATATGCCTTTGCATAACTTGACACACTTTCCCATTTCCCGTTGATTTTGGTCTTCCCCTCTATGTGGTCATGTGCATGTTCCCCTTTACAAACCCTTTGATGCAACCCTTCAAACATACTGCGGCTTGTGGTATGCACACATGTCTTCTTTTGGAGGTATTTTTCATGATTTGGAAGCCTGAGTTTACCGACCTGGCACATATCAAACGTGGCTTGCAATGTTCCCATCTTAGTGTCACTCAAATCAGGTTGATCTATCATCTCCGAACCATGAGGCTGTTCTAAATGGAAATGACGATTTAAACCCACTTGGTGAAGATATATGTCATTGCACAATTGTAGATGGCATCGTTCCTGTTGTCTTTCCAACTGGATTTTCTCAAACATGGATGTCCCTCTTCCCATGTTAAACCGAGAGAACATTCCCCACAATCGACAATCGGGTGCTACCCAAATATGGAGTGGTTCATACAACATGATCCATGTCCATAACTTTTGAACCCCATCAGCTGTGGAAAGATCCCCATCCGTCCTACTAAAACGTATGGCACATCCTCCCCTGGCATTGACTTGATTTGACAGTTGAGAATTGGGTTCACAATAAACTTCCAATAAATCAACCTGTGGTCCGTGGGAACTAAGATGTTGCCTGCTATTCACCCCAGCTTCGGTCTTTCGAATCCCCTTTTTCCGATCATTCTCCCAAACATGTAAGATCTGTTCAATCTCCATGGTCCTTTGTTTGATTGCTTCATGGATTTTTAATTCCTCTTGTGGTTTCAGACCTTTCAGGGGTCCATCGCTCATAATATGAGCAACTTCTTGATCCAGTGGATTCAGGCCGTTTCGGCCATCTCCTTGGATTGGCCACTGGAACTGGACCTTTCGGTCTCCCGGGCAAGCTCGCGTTGGAGCACAGCGATCTTGGTTTGTAAATCTGTGATCTTGTCCTGGTTCTTCTCGATATTCATCCCGGACTTCTCCTCGCTGGCTGATCGTTTGAGCTCTCTCTTCTTGCTTGTTCCCACTTCCGCCGGTGTCCGTGGACAATGGACTGCGGCCCACTCCTGGTTGATCTCTGTTGTCGCCCTTGGTTGAATCGGCATCTGCTGTTGTCTCTCGGCCTGCAGATTGCGATTGATAATCTCGTTGCGAGCCCTGGCATACATCTGGAAACTGCGGACCCAGGCTGACACTCCTCGTCTGTTCCTCAGTTGAAAAACATAGTTGGGATCCTGGTCGAAGATCTCCTGGAATGTCTTGCCCGGGTGCTTTCCCGAAGGAGCATGTATCTTGCCCCATTCCTCCAGTGTTGTGACACCTGGAGGTTTCCTGATCTCTCCATCCTGATTGTGAATCTCCTTGAACTCGAGAGATTCGTCCACCGGGAGTTGCAGTTCCGTGGTCAGATATGGTTGACTCTTTTCCCCTGCCATGGGTCACAGTCGAATCGAATTGAAAGGTCTTCTGATCACTTTGATCCAAATCTACAGGAAGTGATGGTTCTTCACATGTCAGAACCCTGCTCTTTGGATATTGACCGGAATCAGTTTGGGAATCTTGGAACCTAACATCTTGGACATGACCTGTTCTCGTGGACCCTGCCTGGCATGTTTTCCCTCGCTGGAAATGTTCATTATCCTTTGGTGGATATGAGGTAACTTCCGGACTCTCATGTTTTATCCCTTCCGTTTGCATGATGGTTTCTTCTGGGGTTCCTACATTTTGGGATGGTGGTGATTCCATCAAAAGTTCAACCACTTTGACTCCTAAAAGATTCCTGCGACATGGGTGAAGTCTGATTTCATGGTCATGACCTTTGAACCTGAGCCTTTTCCCGTCTACATCTACAATCCCCTTGAGTCCCTTAAGGATTGAGTTGCTGATTAAGAACGGAGTTTGACCCGGCACCACCTCAACACGGATCCAGCCATTTTGACTTCGAGGAAGCAAAAGTGCATACTGACTGGTCAACTTGGCTGAGTTCCCAAATTTGAAAGTAACACCAGAGGTCTGGGCCCGATAAACCAACTTCCTCAAATGTGGGGGTAATGACTGAATCATGCCCTGAACACGGTTCTCCCCAATCACGGCCCGACTTGCCCCTGTATCTATTATGGCATCACCATCTGCTTCCTCGGAATTAAAAAGGCAGGTTGCCTCAGAAAAACGGAGTTTTGAATTTGACTCCGCACCGAGCCCTGCATCTGTGCTGGCTGATCCGTCAAGGTCAGGCACTGCGGCTGCTTCATCGCGCACTGGAGAAAAGTGCTTCCTACAGCATTGGTGCAAATTGGCTGCGAGTTGATTTGAAAAGTTGGAAACCGTTGCAACAAAACATTCAACTTCAGATGATGATTCTCTTGAATTTTCCAAGTTGGGAGATTTGATTGACAAAACTTGGGAACAAGCGGAGGATTTAAAATCAAAGTTGATGTGTTCTTGAAAGTTCAAATTGAAAGTGTTGTGAAACAATTGACCTACAGTCTTCGATTCCGCCTGGTCCTCCCCGTCCTGGTCAAAGAGCTCAGCATCCTCAGGCAGAGTCGTCAAGACATCCTGTATGGCGGTGACATCCTCCGTGGCATCATCCATTGAAACCCCCGTGAAGGCCGTCTTGTCCTTGGAAGTCTCGGAATTGTTCAAAGGGCATTCGCGACGCCAGTGGCCTGGTTGTCCACAGCGCCTGCACGTGGAATTGGCGATTCTTTCCGCCAAGCTTCTCCTCTTGACATTGATCGCCATGGAAGAGCCATATGATCCACCTCCATAGCCCTTCCCCTTTTTTCCTCGTCCCTTTCCTTTGTTCCCAGACTTCAAGGGCCAATAGCCTCTCGTTCTTACCTTTTCACGAAGCCGATCTCGTGCCTCTTGATATGCCGTGAAGCATGATGACAATTCTTGACTGTCCTGGCAAGTCAAGATCACCTGCTCTTCAAAGTCTTGAATGAAGCTGGCATCCTCATCACCCTCGTCCAGCATAGCTTGAAGGATGGTTTCCTCATCAGCTTCTGGTTCTGCCATAGTATAGTTGGCCACTTCTTCATTTTCCTCCATGTGATGGATGTCATAGGTCTTTTGGCGATTGCCCCCTTTTCCAGTCCCTTGTAAGTCCTGGAAAAACTTGGATCCCAGCAATCGGATGCTTCTTCGAGCGTCCTCATATTTGAGACGACCACCACCTTCCATGATGATCTTCTTCCTGTCCTCTGAGCTCAGAGTGCTTTGGCGAACAAGCACGTAGGCTCGGAATTCATCGATCTGCACCTTCTTGGTCACCAGGTCCTCGAAGGAGATGTCATGTCTGTTGAGATAGCTATCATTGGTCTCATCAGCCTTCTGAATTGTTCCATAAAGGGCTCTCTCGAAGAGATCGTATCGATCCTCTTCTTCGAGCCGACCCCATTGGCCACCTAAGGCTTCCACCAAGTAGCGCACTCCATCGTGCGTCCTCAGCTTCTCCGTCGACAGTCGAGCGACCTTTTGAAAGGCAACTCCATCCACCTGCAAGGCCGCTCTGGGTGCCAAATGGGCTATGTGCTCTTCTGGCCACAGATCTCGTATGAATTCCAGCTTCCTGGCGTAGTTCCTCAGGTCTGTCACCCCTGGTTCAAACCGAGGTATCTGATGCCAAGGAAGGGAAGAGGACGGCAACGAATTTCCCCCGGATCCCGCTGCTTCCGCGGTAGCAGCTGCACTTGCCATGGCTCAGCACTGTCCTACAGGCTGTGAGTTTTTGTTGTTTGTGGAACCCTGTCTCACTAGTTACGGCGGCAGCCCTAGGGCTCCGCTACCAATGTGAATTCACTCTCTTATATTGGGAGACCCTGTCTACCCTACCACAAGCCCTGCCTGTTTTGTCCTTGACGCATTTGTGTCCGCTCCCTCCCACCGCTGTTGGTGGAGATATGTAGCGGTCAGTTCGGACGGAGGCGAATGGAATGCATGAGATCACATGACAACTGGACCTTTCACAACAAATATATAAATATATAGATGTATAAATATATAAATACATATATATATATACATACATATATATATATATATTACATATATATATATATATATTCATTTAAAGATATATAAATATATTAAAAAAACAATTGTATATATATATATATTTAAATAGATATATAGATATATAGATATATAAATATAAAAATAAATAAATAAATATATATATATATATAAATATATATATTCAAATATAAACAATATATACATAGGTGTGACACACACACATATGTATGTATGTATGTATGTAATGTAATGTAATGTATGCAATGCAATGCAATGCAATGCCATGCCATGCCATGCAATGCAATGCAATGTAATGTAATGTAATGTATGTATGTATATTTATATATATATATACACATATACAGGCCGAAACACGGATATGTTTTTGTTTTAATGTATACATGACATAAGTAATATGACGTATGTATAGTGTAGGCATCAATACTTACGTCTGACTTATATAATTGGTTTCCTCAAGACCTGGACGAGGCAACGTGGATGATTTGGTGGAGGCCATGCGGCCGGAAATGGAACGACTGGTTGGCTCCCAAATCTCAGAGTTTCTGCTGCTGGTCACTGCTGGTCCCAAAAAGCGGTGTTTTTTTTGCTGAATGTTTGGATTGGTGGGCTATTTGTGCTAGGGTTAGTCCAATTATATTGGGGGTCAGAATTGCACCTCAGAAATAGAGTTGCTTGTAGCCACTCATGTTAAATTTAGGGTCTATCGGATATTTCTTTTTCCCTAGCTAAGCTATGACTGGAGGAACATGTTTTTCCTGAACAATAATGATCGACCAGCCAATCTGTGCGTTTTCAGGGTCTCAGGATGTGTGATGAAACTGCCAGGGCCATGCAGTTTGTCAAAAAAGTGGGGATGCCCAAAGATCTTTTTATGGGAAGCATGACGATAAACCGATGGGAATCATATATATATAATATTATGATAGAATCGGGGCTCAACTTGAGGTTTGCCCTCGCGATGGTCAATGCTAGACACCAGCTGGACACGGCCCGCATCCTTGCCGCTCAATATGTCGATGCTTGGTAGCAAACTGTTTCTGACAGTTGCCTTGGCTGATACTGTATCCGTCGCATCCAGCAATGGCGTCCAGGTCTAGAAACAGCTATGTTTCAGCATGTTTCACCACTACATCCAGTCACCTTGAAACAGGACAGTATCGGAGGCATTCCCAAGATGAGTGGCGGCTCCCTCATTGACTATGCTTGGTCCCTGGTCGCTCTGGATTTGGTCAGGGAGTTTGAAAATGACTTCTCCGAAGCGCTGAAGGAAACCTTCACAAGGACCGCTTGTCATCCCTCCAGGGTTGGTCTGAAAATTTTGGAAAGCCTAAAAACCAACAATTATTCCAGCGCATGGTTTAAGTTAAGAACATCATCACATCCCGTGTTGCTTTTGCTGTCAAACGTGGAGTATTCTGCTATTTCCATACTAGTTCCTATTTTGAGGGACAAACCCATGAGGGTGCCGAGAATGCTTGAGATTTGGAGATGACCAGGATGCTGTGGGTTTTGTTGCCGAATTTGGATGCAGGAACCCTCCGCAGAACCGTACACCTTTATTGAAATTATTTGCGCCTTTGCTTGCAAATAGTGCGGCTGACTGAACTTTGTTGCTCGGGATTTCATGGATGCCGACGCCTGTTTGGATCAACTTCCTTGGAAGGGTATTAGGATGCTTGATATCACTGTACTGATATCACCTTTAAACTTTCATGAGTTGACTTCTGGTGCTCTTCGCAGGTTGGTGTTCTTGTATGTTCTTGTTACTTTCTTCTCCCCTTTGGCCCTTTGGGTTTCTGCTGAAGAAACTCATGCGCGCCTCAGTTCTCAGGACGTGATTTGTGCACTCGAGCTGGAGTACAAGGATCTGAATATCCCGGTGGCTTCCAGCTGGAAAGCTGCTTGCGATGATGCCGTTGCTTGACTTCGAACGAGTTCCAGACAGAAGAAGGTTCGTGACAGGCCAGTGAGTAATTCAAGCCATTATAGTGACTACAGTGCCTGATCTAGCTTAATCTTTTGTTTCGGTTTGAATGATTCGATAGGGGCCAGGCCTCCGGCTCATTTAATGCCAATCTTTTCGCTTTCCGTTTCAACTCACAACTTTTTGATCTGGTGAATAAATCATTGAATCATTGAACAAAACCCTCTCAGGTGCTTGATGATGGTCGGATTATGTTGGATCATGTTGGATCATGACTCTGGATACCGTTTGGTATCCAAACACAGTGTTTTTCCCATTTGCATGCCACAATTTCCCATTTATGAGGATCTTGCTTTATTAACATAGACATATTTTTGACGGGGATTTCCCAATTCTCCTTGTGCTATGTGGTGCTGAGGATCGTTATGAGATGGATCGCCTAGAGTCTTCCAGACTCCACAATGAGGTGATGATGCGCTTCGATCAGTTGCGGGGCTCCAGCAATGGCGTCCGATGGAAGTTGCAAATGCCACCGGGCCTTCGGTGGTGCTCCCCCAATGGTGGTGGTTTCCAGCCCGGTCCGGTAGAAATGGTTTGATGGAAATCAACTTGAAAAGATGAACCTGAAAATTTGATATAGAGAATGAGTTGCTTTGGAAGATGGTATTTTGCAAATGCTGGAGTGGTAATACTGTAATGGAAATCTGCGGATCCCCACTAGAATGAAAGCAATTATATCCTACACACGAACCTGTGAATGACTGTGATCAGCCCTCCAGATAGCTATCGTGGGGGGAAGTCACCGTTCTTTATCGCGCAAGCATCTAAACATAGGTCAGCTTCCCCTGCAAGTCAGGTCCCCAGAGGTTAGTCTTGAAAGAACGAATAGTTAGATAGTTAAGAGTATTGTGTCGGATGAGTGCTTTTCGGTGCTGGAATTTGGAAACCGTGGCAGTTTTCTCGGCAAGGTCTTCAACGCCTCGACATGGGGTAATTCCGCTGTTGGACTTTGCAGCTGAGGCAAAGGAACTCCAGCTGTGGACCTTATCGGGTGGACATGCTGGATCAAGAGACAAAGATCCCTGACAGCACTGGCAGCTGGATCCATGCATTTCTTGTGTCACCTGGGGCGTGTTTTCCAGCTGTAAGGTCTTACCAAAAGTACGTCAGAGTCGCTAGCCTTGTCCAGATTAAAAGTCCTGACTGAGGCTAGCCGTTGATTTGGAGATTGTGAGTTGGCCCACGGCACGTCATGTGAAACATCGGCTACTTGAAGCTCAGGGCTACCGCATGGTGAACCTTCAGTATTGGGATTGGCGCCGCGCCAGGACCGAGGAGGATCAAAACCTCTTCCTGGAGCGCGAGGTCACACGCGTGCTGGAGTCCAACCCGCTGCCAGCTTCAGAGAAGCTGATCGAATGAGCAGATCCGATTCGGTTGGAGGAAAAAAAAGAGATCCGAAGACTGCGAGAGGTTTTTCCACATGCGGAGCATGGGGGGAGCCTGGGGGGATGGTTCTGTGAAGCAGTTGGTGCTTGCGTGTCTCCGGGCCAATTGCTGAAACTACGGGTATAAATATAGAGTGCCATCGTGGTTCATAAGATTGGGCAGATTGGGGTAGGGGCTCCTGAGCCCTCATGGGTGCCCTTCGACTTTGCTGCATTGAAAACAGACTTCCGTGCCGGGTGTGGCCAAGCCTCAGCATAATGTTCGCAGCAGTTCGACACTGAAACCCAGCCAGTTGAGCAAGTTACAAGCTGTCGGCTTGTTTCTGTCAGTAGGACTTGCACTTGACTGATTGAATCAGTGCGTTTCTTATTTTGGTATGTAGTTTTAGGTTTCAGTGAGCCAAGTGGCCCCTGGAACAGTACAGGTTCTTTTGGGGTGTTGGGGTGCACATTCTCCTTGCCCAGCAGGATATGAACCAGCTGCTCACAAGCTTTGTGATTATAACTGTGCCAAAACCAGCCACTGATGGAGCCATGACTCTCGCTGCCACGTTGCCGGTGGCAAGGCACACCATGTGTCAGCTTTGGTGATTCAGTGTGATGCCCCTGGCAGCTGTGCCGATGAGCACAGCTGGCCATGGGTGGGGTGAAATGGCATGACACCATCAAGTCGCTGGAGGGCTGCACCCTGGATGGACAACCGGTTCCCTTGAGATCCGTCAATTTGGCCCTGCGAACCGAAAAGCGTTGGGCTCGAAGTTTGGAGCTGCTGCAACGCCTTCATGTTGCTTGGGCCAATTTCTGGCTATTGAATTGTTCCTTCCTGTGAGGAATAGCATAATTTCCTCTTCCCCCAAATTAGCCAAATGTTGAATGCTAAATTTATGTTCACCCCTATAGCTTCTCCTGATGATTTTTAAATTTGAAAAAAAAAGCAAAAAAAAGAAAACAAATGGAACATCAAAAAGCAAAACTTCAAAACTGAAAAAAACAGGAAGCAAAAAACTGGGAAAAAAAGGAACCCCAAAAAGGGGGAAAAAATGGATTTGTCCATTTGCATCTTTTTTGCATTTATTTTGCTTTTTCGATTTGCTGTTCTTTGCTTTTGTTTTGCTTTTTTTTTTCTTCTTGCCTGGAAAAAAGCCAAAAAAAAGCAAAACAAACAAAAACAAAGCAAAACAAAAACACAAAAAAGCAAATCGAAAAAGCAAAATAAATGCAAAAAAATGCAAATGGACAAGTCCTTTTTTCCCATTTTTTCACCCTTTTTGTCTTTCCTTTTTTTCCCTTTTATTTTGCTTTTGTGTTTTTTGGATTTTGCTGATTTACTTTTTTTTTTTGTTTTTTCGCCTTTTTTTTCAAGTTTTAAAAAAGTTAGAATAAGCTATGGTCTGGCTGACATAATGCTAAATATTAAGGGAGGGCTAATTATTTTAGGATTTTTTTTTTGATCAGGTTTAGGAATTATTTTTGGATTCCTGCTTCTCTGCTTTTCCTGCTTCTCTGCTTTCCTGCTTTTCCTGCTTTTCCTGCTTTTCCTGCTTTTCCTGCTTCTCTGCTTTTCTGCTTTTTTGCTTTTCTGCTTCTCCTGCTTCTCGCCTTTTCTGCTTTTTTGCTTTTCTGCTTCTCCTGCTTCTCTGCTTCTCTGCTTTTCTGCTTTTTTGCTTTTCTGTTTTTCCTGTTTCTTTGCTTCTCTGCTTTTCCTGCTTTTCCTGCTTCTCTGCTTTTCTGCTTTTCCTGCTTCTTTGCCTTTCTGCTGTTTTGCTTTTGTGCGTTTCCTTTGTTTCTTTGCTTCTCTGCTTTTTTTTTTTTGCTTTGCCTGCTTTAAATACTTGATTTTCATGTAAGATGCATTTTGCACAGTATTTACATCCCTGAGTATCACATGACCAACCTTCTCTTGAAAACTTGCAACGTAACATGTGAGAAGAGGTGCTTGCATTCTGCTTTGGGGGGAGGCGCTGCGCCCTCCCCCAATCCCCCCCTCCCGTTTTTTTTTATTTAAACTTAAACCCAAGTTACATTAGTTGGTTTTTGCGAACTAACCTTCTCTGGAAAGCTGACAGGATTACATGTGATAGATAAAGATAGATAGATAGATAGATAGATAGCTGGATAGATAGATAGCTTGGTAGATAGATAGCTAGATAGATAGATAGCCAGCTAGATAGATAGATAGCTAGAGAGATAGATAGCTAGATACCTCGATAGATAGATGGCTAGATAGATAGCTAGATAGATAGATGGCTAGATAGATAGCTAGATAGATAGATAGATAGCTAGCTAGATAGATAAAGAGGTAGCTAGATAGATAGCTAGATAGATAGATAGATAGATAGCTAAATAGATAGGTAGATAGTTAGCTAGATAGATAGATAGCTAGATAGATAGCTCGATAGCTAGAAAGCTGGATAGACAGCTAGATATCTAGATAGCTAGATAGATAGTTAGCTAGATAGCTCGATAGCTAGATAGCTGGATAGACAGCTGGATGGCTAGATAGATAGATAGCTAGATAGCTGGATAGACAGCTGGATGGCTAGATAGATAGATAGCTAGATAGATAGAAAGCTAGATAGCTAGATAGCTAGCTAGATAGTTAGCTAGAAAGCTAGATAGGTAGATAGATAGCTAGCAAGATAGCTAGCTAGATAGGTAGATAGATAGCTAGATGGATAGATAGCTTGCTAGATAGATAGCTAGCTTGCTAGATAGATGGCTAGCTAGATAGCTAGATAGCTAGCTAGCTGGATAGATAGCTAGCGCCCTCCCTCAATCCCCCCCACCCGCTTTTTATCTAATCCCAAGCTTCCGCATCTGTAAATATTTGGGTGAACATGCTCACATGTAGAACGTCCCATGCAAAATGGAAGGTGAACATGCCAAAATGTGGCAAATACCATACAAAATGGAAGGTGAACATGCCCACATGTAGGAAATCCCATGCAAAATGGAAGGTGAACATGCCAAAATGTGGCAAATACCGTACAAAATGGAAGGTGAACATGCCCACATGTAGTAAATCCCATGCAAAATGGAAGGTGAACATGCCCAAATGTGGCAAATACCATGCAAAATGACAAATTCAAGTTCCAAACCGTTGCAAACACTAGGCAAATGGTACCAGCCAAGAAATCCAAAAAAAATTCCCAAACCTGCTCAAAAAAAAATTCCTAAAACTATTTCACACCCAATATTAAGCACACACCCCAAGAAACCATCGTTTAGTACAGTATTGGCTCTATATTAGTTTTGAGATCCTTCGGGGTATTGAATATGATCGGGCGGTTTAGTTAAGTGGAACCCACTTATAGGATGTTTGGTGAAATCTCCAAAAAATTGGTTGACATGGTTGGTGGAATCCCCATGCATCCCATGATCTCCCCATTTTTTGGCTGGTGAACCATCCATGGCCACGCCATGGAGGCTTGGCGCCTGCGTGGTGACACGGTGACCCTCAACAGCTGCCTGCGGAGTTGGCCCTGGCGGCGAGGTATGGCCATGATGGCCACATCGCAGGTGGGATCCATTGGGATCTGGGACGGGCCAAAGCAACAAGTTTTGGGGTTGGGACCAGATCAAGGATTGTACAATCATTTTTTTAAATAGATCTTTGAGGAACTTTTTTTTTTTAAACACAGTGATTGAACACTTTGGGGATTCGCCAACATTGGATGAGGTTGATTAGTTTGGGGTTGATGATAACCACAAAAGATTGGATTGAACATTTGGCATGGAACGGAGAAAGTTACGCGAATCTGTTGGCAATTTGGATTGGCGAAGCGACTGGGAGCATGAATGGGCTCAGCACCCCATACTAAGTACTAGTGCTGAACGACTGAACGATGATATTTTCGAAGCTCTTGAGGTATCAGAAACAGGTGGATTGATTTTTTGCCTGTTGCCTTTGACCTTAAAAAATGACGCCAGCATCAGATTGTAGGTCATTATGATTCATTATGTAGGTTGCTGAAGTACTTGGACTTTGCTTCTCACCAGGTGGACGTGATCACATGCAACACTGGCATCGCTGAAATTGGCCCCTGGCCTGGGACCTTGGTGATGTTCGACAGCTTTCAGCGCAGCATGGTGCAGGCGGGGAATAGATCAACCCCACAATGCACATTGAGCAGGTTCGATGGAAGAACACGTGTGTGGTGTGTGTGTGTGTGTGCATGTTTGTGTGTAATGTGGGCTAATAGACCTGCAATTTGTCCATCAATTCATCCTTTAGCGTGGAGTAGTTTTTCCAGAAGGGTGCTTGCAATTTGGGGATGATTTGTACTCCCTATGGTCCCTATGTATATATGTATATAGATAGATTTTGTTTGGGTCACATCAGTTCGATCTGCTCCGATGCATGAGAGAGTTTGTGGTGTCCTGGTCCCGTTGTGAAGGCCGACACCATCACCTTCAATTCCTTGCTGAGCCGAGTTTGGACGCTAGCAGGGTGCCTCCTTCACATGCGAGGTCTGCTGAAATGCAATGCCTTTGACGGGATGATTGGGGCCCCAAGAAGCTCATTCTAAAGTTGACTTCGTAGAAGGACAGAGGTGCCACAGCCACCCCAGTGCCCATAGATGCCACTTTCCAACATGTGCAGGTCGTTCTCTGGAGACCAATGTGGTCTCCTACAATGCCAGCATCCACGCGTCCGAAGGAGGGTGCTGAGTGATAGGCTTAGCCGCCTAGCCTCTCATTTGCAGATTTCAGTGGTTCAATATGTTCAATGGGGGTTTGCATCAGGAGATTGGCGAAAGTCCCTGGACTTCCTGCGGCAGATGCTTCGGGAAGGCCTGGCTGACATCATCAGCTTCGGCAGTGGCATCTCTGGCTGTGGCCGCTCAGAGCTAAAGGGATATCGATATCAGGGTAGAATTCCATAGAATTGCTAGGGGAAACAAAAATAAGTGGAAAACCTATGGTTTCCCTAGGAAATTGATCTACAACTGGTGGGTTCTCTTCATCTATAGAATCATGTAAAATCTATGTTTGTTAGTTTAAAGGGCTGTACTTCCTGGCAACTGGGCCAAGGCAAGGCCACCCAGTGGCAGGGTGCCATTCACCTCTTGGCCGCGCTCCCTTCCCAACGCCTGGCAGTGAGTGCTGTTGCCATGAACTCCGCCATTGCGGCCGGGTGTCTTGAACTGAACATGCTGAGGAGATCTGGGAATCTGGGGAGAATCAAACCCTTTCGTTGAAGTCTTTTCGACTGTTGAGCTGTCCAGGCGAAAATGGATTGCAACCCTCAAGGTTCAAGCTTTTCATTGATCATTGCCAATTGGCTTCGGGTGCCAAGATCGGGTATCCTCAAAACGGGATCTTGCTAGATATCCGACTTATTCGTTTCCACAAGACATGCCGCTAAAAAGCCTACCCCGCATCAAAAACGTTGGGGGCTGTTTCAAATGGGGTACCCCATGTTTGATAGTTGTCCTATTTTTCCCATGAACTAGCAACTTTGGTACCCCATTTTTGGACAGACCCGAGGCCCTGGCACTGCTCCACTAGCTTGCTCCGCAAGGGCAGAAGTGCCACCGTGGTGTCGTACAACGCCCTGGCGGCTGCGTGCGAGCAACACGGCTCAGGTGAAATGGGCAGGGAAGTTGTGGGTTTGACAAGAGTTAAACTGGCTAAATCGAAGGAAATCTTGGCATACTGCAGTCAGTTTGGGGGTTCTCCATGCGTTTTTTATTCAGAGGGAATTGCAGGAGTGTTGGAAACTGTTTCTTTGTTAGGCTCCTGAACGGTTGGACCGCAGGCACAAAGTGAGGTAGACAAGGGAGGATGGACACGTGCGTGAAAGGGAACATCGTTTGTAGTGGAATTGCGCCCTTCATGATGTAAACATGAGTGCCTCCAAAAGATGGGAGGTCCCTTTGCGCGGGACGATTGCCACAGAGAATAGAATTCTTGGGCGTGTGTAGGGACTCTGAGTGTTAGATCATGGTTGAGTCATCCTTCCATCACTTTACTTGCATCCATTTCACATTAGCTGATGACCAATTACTTCTACCGCTTGGAAGGGGGGGTGCCCTTCATAGCTGGCGCCGAAAAATTGGGTCATGACTGGTAGGATGCACACACTCACAATACAGGCGTATGGGTTGATTTGAACAGAAGGCGCCCTCAGAGCTACACTACCCAGGAAGTCCAGCCAATGGACATCCACCTTGCTGCTTTTGGAGTCCCTCCTTTTGCATGGCTTCCAGTGGAATCTGGTGATGTTCAACACAGCCATCAGTGCCTGTGAGACCTGCAACTGGTGCCGTCCTGATATTTTCAATCACAGATGTCCTGTAGGGATTGGGTGGATGTTGAATTGGCACAAGTCATTCTGACAACTTTGACCTTTCACTTTGTTTTTTTGGGTTTCTATTTTGGAGTTACTGTATTAAAATAAATAAATAAATAAACAAACAAACAAATAAATAAATAAATAAATAAAAAATATATATATATATATCTTAATATAACATAAATATATTATATGATGTTGTAATATGATATGAAATGATATGATATAATACAACAATATATATGTATATGTATATGTATATGTATATGTATATGTATGTGTATATGTATATGTATATATATATGCGTATATGTATATATGTATATATATATATCACTTTTTCCTTTGATTGAAGCATGTTGAAGCTGGGGTTGCCGGAGCATCCGCTGTGGGTTGCAACGCAGGTCGATGGCCGAAGCCCTGCTGGGAGACCATGGCCTGCCATTGGCTGATGTGGTGACCTTCAATGCCATGTTGCCGGGTGATGGATAGATGATTTTTTGCGCCAGTGTTGGTGGATGTTCGAACATGTGGGTGTGGGTCAAAATGGAAGACCTAGGGGACCACAGATGTTAGTCTAGTTTAGTATTAACCATCCATACTTTTGGGGTACCTAATTTTGACCCATACCCATGTGGTGTTTAAAGATAGCTATCAGCTAGTTGCCATTTTTGTTGCGTTACTCTAAGATGTGTCCCTTCCCAATCACTCAAATAAACTGACCCAGCTGGGTGGGGAAAACGCTCACCCAGATGCTGATCCGCTACCATTCAGGCTGAGTGCCTCAGGGCAGAGCCAGAAATGGCATCGATCTCTTGACATCTTGGAGCACCTCCAGCACAGCCACGTGGAGGTGGAGATGAAGCATTGGCTTTTGGCTGTCCGCTTGGGGTTGGCCACCTTCATCATTTCATGAAAAACCCAGTAGATTGAACTCGGTTGATGCTAATCATCCCTTGGAGATAGGTCACCTATCCCTACATCCCAGTGGCCAGGCATCAGTGGTCACCTTTAACTCGACCATCGGCGCATGCGCTTCCTGGGTGCGCGGCTGCTTGCTGCTGTGTGATCTTGCGGATGTAGTGACCTGCAATGCCATGATCAACACCTGCAGCACTTGGGAAACGGCAGCTTGGATGGGATTGGGAAGTTCACTTGGCAAGGACCCCCAAACTTTCTTTGGCGTCCCTTCATCAACCATGTACCTCCTGGTGCGAACTGATCCAAACCCCCTCTACCGAACAACTGGGTGATATCTTTACGAAAACATGGCATCCGAATCAATTCAATGTTGCATCTGTGGGATTAGCACCCTACGTACAACAATCTGTAAAGACTTGAGTTTGTGGTTTTTGTGCTTAATCAAAATCTTAGCATGCCACGACCTTAGACATCGTGCGAGCCCTTAGTTTACCGGCTTGGACCTTAAATTGCTCCTTGGCTTTAGTTTCTTACTTAGGGGGAGTGTTCACCCGCACTTGCGCGGATCACTCTCTGAGGAACTTTGGCCTTTTAGGACTATTTTTGAGCTGACGCTCATCGTCGGCTCCGCCGGATTGCTCGACCCTCCATTTCATCGCAGTGTGGGCTTGAAAGCTATTGAATGAGGACCTGCTTCAGAAATATATTCCTTAGGTTTTTTGGAACATATTTGTTGGAAATAGACGTTTTTTTGGGAGCAAGTGAGTTCCCGAAAGCTCCTGCGAAGGGTTTTTCCTAAAGAATTGCTGCCAATTTCAACTTGTTACTTCGTGTAAAGGCGCCTCTGTGCAAAGACTTCTCTGTGTAAAAGCTTTTGTGTGTAAAAGTTTTCTCTGTGTAAAGACTTCTTTTGTAAAAGCTTCCTTCTGTGTGTGAAAGCTTCTCCGTGTGAAAGCGCGTCTGTTTAAAATTTTCTCTGTGTGTAAAAGCTTCCGTGTGTAAAAACTCTCTGCGTAAAGGCTTCTCTGTGCAAAAGTTTCTGTGTGTAAACGCGTCTGTGTGTTAAAGATCTTTGTGTAAAGACTTCCTAGTGTAACGGATTTTGTGTTTAAAAACTCCAAGACATTTGTGTGCAAAAGCTCCTTAGAGTAAAGACTTCTCTGTGCGAAACCTTCTGTGTGTAAAAAGCTCCTTTGTGTAAAGACTTCTCTGCGTAAAAGCCCCTGTGTGTGTAAAAGCTTCTGTGCGTCTCCTCCCTCCAGCTTTCTTTCGGGTCACGCTGTCGCCCACTTTCAATCTGCAACGTTGTTTCTTGTGGAAGAAGTTTTTCCCTTGTTGTTTTCTCGTCGCTGCTGCGTACCCAACCTTGGCCAGGGGGTTGGGCTCGCAGCTCTGGCTGGAGTTTCTTTTGTGAAATGTCCAACCTGCGGGGAGTAGTTTGCTCCACACAGCCTGTATCATATGTATTTTAGGCCCACCATTCCTTCAATTAGGTTTGGCACTTATTGGCTCGCACTTACATGTTTCGCTCAAGAAAAGAGCGCATTGCAAGGCTGCAAACCTTGAAACTTATACAGGATGGGCCTACCAGATTCCGGTGGAGAAGGGGCCTCCAAGATTTTGGTGGCACTGGTGGCATCCTCGTTTCCCTTGGTGAATTTCCCAATCCTTATCCATTAACAATGCCAACCACCACCACTTTAACAGCCATCTGCCACCAGGCCTGGTGGCTGCTTGGTGCCATCTCGGACCGGCGATGCGCCGGCAACGCTGTGAGCTGTGGCACGGTGGTCGCCCGTTGCCGCGAGCAGTGGCGAACAGCTTGGCATTTGCTGGCGCAGATGGAGCGCCAAGTGCAAGGCAACGAGGTGCCCAGGGGTGGCTTGAAACCACAGTGATGTTTTTGTGGGGATCGATGCCTAAAAAAATTAAGAATGCGTTTATTCTGGAGTCCTGCTTCTCCATTGTAGTCCCTTATATGCATAATTGGTTGCTCCGCAGTTCTACCCCCATTTCAGCGCTTGTCACCCTACCAACCTTGAATTGGCACATGGGTCATAGCTGGCGACAAGTTTTTTTTAACTGGGATTTGATAGGTGCAAGACATGAACTAACCCAATGATATCCAACGTTTGTAGGTTTCCTACCCGTGTTTCCAACCTCTTCGGATCACTCATGTAAACCCCGGACTACCAAAACCCTGACAATCAATTGGGCAGTTACCTTCAAAATAGTGTTGAAATTGCATTCAATTGCTACTGAAATTGATGCCTGCTATACTACTAAATTTTTAGATTACTACTAATTTAATGTTCAGATAACTGAATTACTATTATTACAATGTGCGACATATACATAGATATTGGATTATTCATAATAAATTACAATTACGTTGCTGCTAAATTACATTGAATTACTATATGATAATGTCATCCCATTTATTATATGTCATCCCATTAATATTATATGTCATCCTATCATATATGATTACTATAGTAATTACTATATGGGATGATTAAATCATATATGATAATCCAATTATTATAGTAATTGACAACATATTATATATCATATTGGGATGATCATTACTATTATGATCATTATTATTATTATTATTACTATTATTATTATTATTATATGTCATCCCATTGACCAATGATTTATTTGATCATCCCATTGGTTCTCAGCGCCTAGGTGGTCTACAGCGCACTGCTCAGCTGCTGCGAGCAGGGCGAGGATTGGCGCGCTGCCTTGGCTGTGCTGGCGCGGATGCAGGATGCCAATGGCCTCGTTGGCAATGGAGGGCCCTAGGAATCCAAAATCCTTCGAAAATATGATGAAACTGGGGGGAAATGAGTGGAAAACCATAGAAACCCTCTAGTGATGAGTGATTTGTTGAGTCATTTGAGCACTTTCCACAAGAGTGTCGAGCTTCCATTTGACCATTGCATTGAGAATGCTATTGCTCACACGATTGGCTCCTCGGTGGCAGGAGAAATCTCTGCAGGCGAATGTGATTGCCATCAATGCTGCAATCAGTGCCTGTGAGAAATGCAAACGGTGGAGCGTCCCTTGGCTCCAGTCTTTGGCATGACCAATGGCAGCAGACTTGGCCAGAATTAGGAGATTTGGTTGTAATTACAGCTGTTTGCTGGAAGCATTCCACTACCTGTTGATCCCCACCCCAAGGAAACGATACCCTATGTGCCAACGGATTTGGAGATCGGTCCCAAGATCGTCAAATATCTAGCACGTCCCGACATTCAAGCCAAATACTGGTAATTTTTTCTTTGACTCGCTGTTCATCCGAGGAAGCCTTGTCTTTGTTGCAAGCTTTGCAAGCCCAGCGACAGGATGACGTGGTGAGTCACAGCGCCGCCATCGGCGCCTGCCAGCTGTGGCCCTTGGCCCTGTGGCTCTTTGCGACGATGGCGCGGGCACCCGACGTGCAGTGCTGCAACGCAGTGGTTGGGGCGTTGACCGGTGCCACCCAGTGGGCAAGGGCCTTGGAGACCCTCAGAGCTATGGGTTCCTACCAGCTGCGAGGCAACGCCATCACCTTTAATGCGTGCATCGATGCTTGTGAAAGGTCTGATCGTTGGTGGGAGGTGCTGCTGTTGCTGGCCAACTTGGATAAACTGATGGCGCTGGATCCTGCGCTGAAGGCTGGCTCGCGCTAGCTGAAAGCAGGCAAAAGACAGCATGACAGCAGGAGCTTCACAGCATCTCGGGACTAAGAGTTACAACTTCGACCATGTCCCAGGAGCCAAGGGGCCAACGGTGCCAACGTTTCGGTGCAAGGGGTGTGATTTTGCTAGATGAAGCCGCTGAAGCCAGGAGCAATGACGACGCGCGCTTCTCAGCTTGGGAAAATTAAATGATGCTAAATGGCCTCACACTTCAAACCCCTGGGTGTCCTTACCAAGAAGAATCATCAAATGGCAGATGTCATGGGTACCGATATAGCTGACGGCCACCCATATGCCCAGGTTTCGGCTTGAACCAGCGCGATGAGAAGTTGGTTCTTGGAAGCCTATGCGGTGGAGGTGAGGGAAAAGTTTCCAAAGTTTGCTGGCGTTCGAATCATTCATGGTGGATATGAGACTGGCATAGACTGGCTGTTTAGAAGTCAGTGCATGATCTTCGGCTAGAATTCAGGACGAATTCTGGATCCGCAACCTTGGATGGTTTGAGAATGTGGTACACACAATGATTTTGACCATACCCTCTGGTAAACTAACATAACTATGGAAAATCACCAGTTTTAATGGGAAAATCCACTATTATAGGTCATTTTCAATAGCTACGTTAAATTACCAGAGGGTAATTGCAGTCCTTTTTTGGGTATGGTTTTCAAATACCTACCATTTCAAGCTAAGTTCTGTAATCCGCCCCAGCCGCGCGAGTGTGGCTCTTCCCCGTGTCTTCGAATTGCCGTCTCTGCAACCGGTGCCATGGCGGAATCCGCACCGCTCATCGAGGACGAGTTTGCACAACGAGATGACATGGGCCTGCAGCAGCTGACTGAGAAGACGGAGACAGAAGATCAGTCCTTCGCAAAATATGTGCCTTGGACACCCTTAAAGCAAAGCATTGGGGGGATGCAACTTGTAGCAAAACATGCGTGTGTATAACATGACCGTATAAGTAGATCATGTCCATTGAGGCAGACCAAAAGTTTGGACAAAAAGTTGCTAATTCAGGTTGGTGCAGACGTTGAAGCTGTCCCATGTGACCTTTGTTGGCCTCTGTGTTGGGAGCAGCCCAAACCCATTCAGGGACCATATCCCGCAGAAGCGTCAACACCAAAAAAGTTTGGTTTGGAGGTTGGAAGTTCGTTTTCTTATGTTTATTTACTATTCTTTCCCATTCCAGCCAATTTTGCGCTGTCATGATATTTTATGTTCGATTTCCGATATTTCTGAGATCTTATTCCGTGGCCCCCCCAAGTGGCCGCACAAACCCGAGTTGAAGATGTTGATGGTGGCTGTTCCCTTGATCGGCTTGGCCTTCGCTGTGGGTACTTACTTCGCATCTGTCTACTTGTTGGGTGGCAAGACCATCCTAGAGACGAAGTTTAGCTTCATCAAGGAGCACCTGAGCGCTGGACTTGGTCATCCTTTGGTAATGTAAGGGCCTAACGGGGTTGGCAAGGGAAAAGCACAACTTTTTCATGGGAAATCAGCGACAAATGAATATAAAGAATAATGCCGGGAGCTTTTCCATTGCCTGATTAGTTTATTGCAGGGTGTCCACTTGGGTGTTCGGTGGTGAAGTTGTGATTCCACACTCGCAACAGGTCACAGTTCAGGAAGATTGGATGGTGAAAGAATCACTAGAGTCACTTTAGAAATTACATGCCAGAGGCGTGAAGCTCCACAATTCCTTTGGGCCCAAGGTATCAGCTGAGCTACATCTTCCTGGCTGTGTGGCTAGTGGGCTACACCCGCTCGGCCCTGGGCTTGGTTGCGAACGCCGCGCGGGCGGGTGCACGCCTGGACCGACCAGATCAGCATGTCTACAAGATCATGGCCTGCTCGGGGCCGATGAAGGATGGGCCGTGGAAGACCTGGGATGGACATGGGACGTGGGCTGTAAAGATGTTGAGCCAATTGATGGGGATTCGAATTGGCACCAAGTCAGGGATTTCACTTCAACAATGGATTTGGGTTTGAGAAAAAATGAAGCGGCCAGAATTATGCTTGCCAAACATGAAATAACATGATGACCAACCGTTCGATTTTAGGGCCACCCCGTTCTTGAACAAAAACGATGGACATGGACCTGAAATGTCGCCCTGGTGGATTCCATTGCTTAATGTTCGGTCCCAAAAATGTGTTATATATTTGATGCCAATTGGAATTAATCATTGAGCGGCGCTCATTCCACAGCCAAGATGTTCATTAGGGGTTAGCACTACCATAAACCCAGTGAGTCGTTTCAATTTGCAACATTTTTTAATTTGAAGGCAACAAATCTTTCCAGCTGTTTGCCCTAACATGGAGCCAGCCAGTAGTTGTTTTTGAGTCATTGGCTTCAGCAAAGCAACCTCTCTGAATCTCTCTGAGATGATCTTGCTGAGGTTGCAGCCATGCCACTAACTTAGTCCTCATTTTTTGTCAGTCACATAATATGTGATGGTTGAGCGCCTATAATTCATATTTTCTTGTTGGCTGCAACTTGCATCATATTACTGACGTGTAAATGAACACAAACAGATACATACATGCATACATACATGCATGCATGCATGCATGCACAGATACATACTGTAGATACATAAATACATAGATACATAGATCCATAGATACACGCACATACATAGATACATAGATACATAGACACATAGACACATACACACATGCACAAATACACCCATACACACATGCACAAATACATACATACACACACATACATAAATACATAAATACATAAATACATAAATACATACATACATACAAACAAAGATACATAGATCTATACATGCCTAGATGCATAGATGCATAGATACATAGATACTTAGATGCATGGATGCAAAGATGCAAAGATTTATAGGTACATGTATACATAGACACATAGACACATAGACACATAGATGCATAGATACATAGATACATGGATCCATAGATACACACATACACACACATACATAGACACATAGATACATAGATGCATAGATACATAGATACATAGATACATAGATGCATAGATACATAGATACATAGATACATATACATCCTACATATACAAATGCAACAAACTTACATATGCATAAACACATGCATACATTATACATACATATATATATACATACATACATACATACATACATACATACATACATACATACATACATACATACATACATACATACATACATACATACACATTACATACATGGTTACAAAGATACAAAGATACATACATACACACACACATATACATACATACATACATATTCTACCTACCTACCTACCTACCCACCTACCTACTACCTACGTACCTACGTACCTACGTACCTACGTACCTACGTACCTACGTACCTACGTACCAGCGTACCGACGTACCGACGTACCTACGTACCTACGTACCTACGTACCTACGTACCTACGTACCTACGTACCTACGTACCTACGTACGTACCTACTACGTACCTACTACGTACCTACTACGTACCTACTACGTACCTACTACGTACCTACTACGTACCTACTACGTACCTACTACGTACCTACTACGTACCTACTACGTACCTACTACGTCCCTACTACGTGCCTACTACGTACCTACTACGTGCCTACTACGTGCCTACTACGTGCCTACTACGTGCCTACTACGTGCCTACTACGTGCCTACTACGTGCCTACTACGTGCCTACTACGTGCCTACTACGTACCTACTACGTACCTACTACGTACCTACTACGTACCTACTACGTACCTACGACGTACCTACGACGTACCTACGACGTACCTACGACGTACCTACGACGTACCTACGACGTACCTCCGACGTACCGACGTACCGACGTACCGACGTACCGACGTACCGACGTACCGACGTACCTGCGTACCTACGTACCTACGTACCTACGTACCTACGTACCTACGTACCTACGTACCTACGTACCTACGTACCTACGTACCTACGTACCTACGTACCTACGTACCGACGTACCGACGTACCGACGTACCGACGTACCGACGTACCGACGTACCGACGTACCGACGTACCGACGTACCGACGTACCGACGTACCGACGTACCGACGTACCGACGTACCGACGTACCGACGTACCTACGTACCTACGTACCTACGTACCTACGTACCTACGTACCTACGTACCGACGTACCGACGTACCGACGTACCGACGTACCTACGTACCTACGTACCTACGTACCTACGTACCTACGTACCTACGTACCTACGTACCTACGTACCTACGTACCTACGTACCTACGTACCTACGATTACCTACGTACCTACGTACCTACGTACATACGAACATACGAACATACATACATAGATACATACATAGATACATACATAGATACATACATAGATACATACATACATACATACATAGATACATACATATAGTAGATTTATATACATAAGTTTTCAAGACCCCCACTTTCCCAACCTTGATTGGTCCACGCCTCAAGGACGCTCCCTACGTCCTGATGGCCAACACCGGTGCCGTGGGGCGTTTCAACCGCGCGCAGCGCGCCGTCTTCAACACAGACGAGTCGATGCCATTGCCACTTGGCCATGCAGTGGAGTTCTTAGCGCAGATGATAACGGTGGATTAATGATGGGTTACGGTGATTGATGGTGGTTTATCAGTATATAATGGTGGTGAAATTGATGATAATGGTGGGTTAATATTTGGGGTATACAACATTGGTATGCAACGAGTAACAGTGAGTAATGGATCAATATCAGTGATCAATGGATGGATATGGGTTAATGATCAGTCATGGGCATAATAGTGGTGATAACAGTAATAAGATGGGAGATAACCTCTATAACTATGGATCCACTTTTATATAGTTCGAACTGCACCCCAAGTGGGTTTGGAGTGGGGTTGGGGGTTGGGACATATATCCAGGCATAAACCTGTTGAGCCATCAAAAGCACCACTGTTGACGGGTTAAAATAAGAGGGTTCATGGGTTATGATTCACGATGAGTGGGTACTGCAAAACCTCCAGTAGAGTTTGTGACAAGAAGCTTCGCCGTTCAAAGGCTCAAAATGAAAGCCCCATGTTGGCAGGTTTTCTGGCAGGTTTATTTTTTTTCTGGGGTGGTTGCGCCGGCCAAAATGATGAGTTTAAATGTTCAACTGCCTTGAGGTGGGGATCCAATATCCAATATTTGAAAGAGGCTACATAATAATGGACAATGTGGTAGCCCCCATAGACCTTGGTTTGCCAAGCCAGTATATTATTCTAGTTTTTATCCCTCACAATTTGAGGATCAAATAATTGACCACCCCAACCGAGCTGATGAATACTGCACTAGTTGGTGGAATGACTCTGGCAATCCCAATTTTTGGTTGTTCCACTGCCAGGTTGACCAGTGGGTAACTAAGAATGGGAGATGCACGTGAGGTGGTGAGATACTTGAGCAACAGAAAATACCATACATAACCAACACTATTTCTGGTAGGGTCCGGAAACGAGGGAGCAGGTCAGTAAGATCCACCAAGATTGATGATTACACGTATGCGTGGCTTTGCTCAGATGAATGGGATCCAGTTGTGATTTGCTTGCTGGGATGGTGTAAACCAAAAAGTTGATGCTGGTTCATCTTTGTAGATAGATCCGCTTTTGTTGCTTATCGTAATGCATCCTAAGACCATTTGAGCAGTGTTCAAACCACCAGCTGCTTGATGATAACAGGGGTTAGACATGGTTAGACTAGGATTGCAGTATCATCCATCATGATAACCCCCAAGGCCCTATTCACCAGCCACTGTAATGGAATGACCAAGTGGTTTTGACCATTGTGCTTTCTGAGGTTTTTGATGAACACCGTCCTGGCCAGTGGCGTCTTTGGCCCCGTGATCTTGGTGCCACTGCTTCTGCCACTAGTCGCACTGGTCCATCAATACTTGCAGCCAAATAATACGTAGGGTGATGCACATTCATTTGCCCAGCTACATTCGGGTTTTCAGTACCAAGGTGAAGTGAACCGTAGCCTTAAAGGAGTGAGCTAAAATTGGCAGCAGATGAGGGATGCTCAATTTGACCTTTACAAACGTTGTCCCGAAGTGAAGGTGACCAATGCCAAACATGAGATATTTGACCGTCCTTGCATCAGAGGCATTGAATTGCATTGTTCGTCGACCGGATTGGGGGTATTGTAGCTGCATCACCGGTAGACCTTGGATTTTGGTATCTGATCCATGGCTCCTCAGGTACTGCTATGGTCGTTTGACCTTCGCGGTGAAGTACAAGAACTCGCTGAAAGAGCGTGGCGCGGGCTTTTTGCCTTCAATGATCGGGGAGAAATGGATCGAAGGACTGACTTGGCATGTTTGGAGGGGATGTTCCGTGACAGTCGATGTTACTAAGACACTAGCATCTGTAAAGGATTGATAATTGTGGAGGAGTCACAACCCCAACCACGAACCAGTCATTTCTGTCTATGTTTTGTTGCGGGTGGTGAGGACTCACTCTGTTCTCTGCCATCAAGGGCCTCTTCTTCTGAGCCCTGCTGGCAGCATTGTTCCTCTTTCCTAGTGGAAGGGATGAATCAAGGGCAACAAAAATAGAACAGACGCCCTTCAGCTGCACAGGTGACTCGAAACCTCCAAAGATCCAAGGGTTTGAGGCAAATGGCAGCGATAAAATCATGCAGAAATGTTGCACCTTCGGCCACAACTGCCAGTTTTGTGTTGTCTGCAGTGCTTTTGGACCAAGACCAGATTGAGGGGGGGAAGTGATTTGAACAATGCGGATTTGATGCAAGTTTGTTTGCATTTATGTGCCCAAATTTCTTGGAATGGTATACAGGTATACCATCATTTTCCACCGCGCTCCCATATTGGTTGGGTTTTTTCTACTCAATGTAAGTCCTACGGGTATGGGTCACAAATGACCAGCCCGTTTCCCAGGGAAGCGGTCATACATAAAAGCTGCTCCTTAGGAAAGCTGGCAGAGCCTGCCTCTTTGCGTGACGCAGGTCCATTGAAGGCGATTGAAGGCTCTCAAGGCTGTCTGAGTCCCAGCATCGCAGCACCTGGTTGGGAGCTGGTGGGCCCGGCTCAGATACGGGTAGATGTGGGTTGTGTATGTTGTACCCACTTAGTTCAGGGATTGGCTGATTTGCATGCAATGACAATATTTCACAATAACAAGACTTCCATTGACCTTTGCATGTTTGGTCTTGCTTTGGAACTGTGGGATTCTTCGTGGATCACATCAAGAGACCCGAGCTTGGATCATATCATTTCATTGTTTACTTTACTACCCAAGTCTTGTTGGTTGCAGTGTGTTGTGGCTGCAGTGTGGCCGCTCTGTCAGCAGCCATTTCAGTGCCACTCATATCCGTGGTCCTGGTGGCTGAATCCCAACACATTGCAGCTTTGCGGCAAGTTCCAGAGTCTGGCCCCAGGATTTAGCAGTCACTGTGGTCATGTTGCAATATGGCTGAATATTTGTCGGACAATCTTGAGACCTGTTTCGAGATTCTGGCAGCGCTGGTGAAGCTTTCCAACCCTACCATTGTTGGAACACAGATGGGGGGGAGGCCTCCGTGCCAGATCATCAATGCTCATACCCACTGCTTGGAATCGGCACCCTCTCATTTTGATTGTGGCAAAGGTAGGCCACGCCAGCCCAAATTTTGGATCGTTCCCAGAATCGCTTCGGTATGAGGAAGTCATGCGCCTCCTTTCCCTGCTGGCGCCAGCAGTGGCGCTGGTGTTGGATGAGAAATCCTTGGAGGCGATGGAAACCAGGGTGCGTCCAGCTATGTCCATATAGTATCATGGGTGGTTTCAAAAATGGGGGAATACTTGTATATGATGTATATGATGTATATGATGTATATGACTTCACCACAAGTATGATCGATCTAAACCAAACCGAAGATGTCCAGCGATAGGGAAGATGATGCCAACCAAACCCGTGCCAGAATTGTTCGTCAAATAGGGCATTCGCTGTACGGTAGTCCCGGTAGTCATGACAAGTCAACTACAGACAGATGGTAGAGGATGCCTTGTATCGATAGAGGCATGCAACATTTGTGCCTCTTGACATGACAAAACCACCTCCAAAAAATCAAGGGCCTTTGGCTCAGATGCTGTGAACATGCCGATGAAGTGGCCTCACCAAGGAAGTTCCAACATGTTCCACCAACTTCCATCGATTTTCTTGTTTTCCTCTCCCAAAAGACATCCATTGCTACACCAGAAGCATCTTGGATTTCCGGGGCCTTTCAAGGCGCCCGAAATAAACACACCAGACCAACCTACCATGTTCACCAACCCTCTCCAAAAGTGATGGGCCCCTTCCAGTTCCCGAATGGGTTTATCAAGACCTAAGGTCACTACCAATCGTTTTTCCCCACCTGCCAGGTGAGGGTTGTTAGATTTTATGTCAGTTGCCTCCTCCTTCTCCTCCTCCTCCGCCTCCTCCTGCCTCGTCCTCCTCTCCTCCTCCTCCTCGTCCTCCTCGTCGTCCTCGTCGTCCTCGTCGTCCTTGCTCAACTGCGACCCGCGATCCACGCTCAGTGTTCCCTGCCGGACCTCCACCACGACCATCCCCGCCCAGTGTTCCCTGCCGGACCTCAACCACGACCATCCACGCCCAGTGTTCCCTGCCGGACCTCAACCGCGAGGATCCACGCCAAGTGTTCCCTGCCGGACCTCATGTAGGAAGATATGGGACAAAGAATGTGCAGAAGAAAGTTAGAAAGAATGTCAGAAAGAATGTCAGAAGATATGCCAGAAGATATGCAAGAAGATATGCCAGATAGAATGCCAGATAATATGCCAGAAGATATGCCAGATAGAATGCCAGATAGAATGCCAGAAGATTTGCCAGATAGAATGCCAGAAAATATGCCAGAAGATATGCCAGATAGATATGTCAGAAGAGATGCCAGAAGATATGCCAGAAGATATGCCAGAAGATATGTCAGAATATATGCCAGAAGATATGTCAGATAGAATGCCAGAAGATATGTCAGAATATATGCAAGAAGATATGCCAGATAGAATGCCAGAAGATATGTCAGATAGAGTGCCAGAAGATATGCCAGATAGAATGCCAGAAGATTTGCCAGATAGAATGCCAGAAGATATGCCAGAAGATATGCCAGATCATATGCCAGAAGATATGCCAGATAGAATTTCAAATAGAATGTCAGAAGATATGTCAGATAGAATGCCAGAAGATTTGCCAGTAAGAAAATGTATAAATGTCATGGTGGGGATCACACGAAGTAAAGTATTTTTTCCCCCAACAGCAGAAGCTTTGGGGTCTTCAGCCATAGTAAAGGTTTCGGAGCAGACCGGAGCAGCTCCAAAACCCATTCCCCCAAGGTTCCCAGGTTCCAAGTAAAGGTTCCCAGGTTCCCAAGTAAAGGTTCCCAGTTAAAGGTTCCCAAGTAAAGGTTCCCAGGTTCCCAAGTAAAGGTTCCCAAGTAAAGGTTCCCAAGTAAAGGTTCCCAAGTAAAGGCTCCCAAGTAAAGGTTCCCAAGTAAAGGTTCCCAAGGTTCCCAAGGTTCCCTCAAGGTTCCCAAGGTTCCCTCAAGGTTCCCAAGGTTCCACAAGGTTCCCTCAAGGTTCCCAAAAGGTTCCCAAAAGGTCCCCAAAAGGTTCCCTCAAGGTTCCTTCAAGGTTCCCTGCAAGGTTCCCAAGTTTTCCAAGTAAAGGTTGTCAAGGTTCCCAAGATTATTATGCAAAGGTTCCCAAGTAAACGTTGTCCAGGTTCCCAAGGTGACATTCAAAAGGTTTCTATAAGATTCCCAAGGTTAGATTGTCAAGTTTCGCTCAAGGTTCCCAAAAGGTACCCTCAAGGTTCCTTCAAGGTTTCTTCAAGGTTCCCTGAAGGTTCCCAAGTTTTCCAAGGTTCCCAAGGTTGTATTGTAAAGGTTCCCTCAAGGTTCCCAAGGTTACATTGTAAAAGGTTCTCAAGGGTTCCAAGGTTATATTGTCAAGGTTTCTTCAAGCTTTCCAAGGTTGCATTGTAAAGGTTCCCTCAAGGTTCCCAAGGTTACATTGTAAAGGTTCTCAAGGGTTCCAAGGTTATATTGTCAAGGTTTCCTCAAGCTTTCCAAGGTTGCATTGTAAAGGTTCCCTCAAGATTCCCAAGTTTCCCAAGTAAAGGTTGTCAAGGTTCCCAAGGTTGTATTGTAAAGGTTCCCTCAAGGTTCCTAAGTTTTCCACGTAAATGTTCTCAAGGTCCCGGTTATTATGTAAAGGTTCCCAAGTAGTAATATTCGTCGTAATATAGCAATTTCTTGAAGAAATTTGAATGCGGCTACACGCGCCGAACCCGCGCAGAACAACACGCGCGGAACCCGCGCAAAACGCAGACGCGCGTACTAGTAATACTTCTAGTAGTAGTAGTAGTAGTAGTAGTAGAACTAGTACTCGTAGTAGTAGTAATAGTAGTAGTAGTAGTAGTTAGTAGTAGTAGTAGTAGTAGTAGTAGTCGTGGTAGTAGTAGTAGTAGTAGTAGCAGCAGTAACAGTAGCAGTAGCAGTAGCAGTAGCAGTAGTAGTAGCAGAAGTAGTAGTTAGTAAGAAGTAGTAGTAGTAGTAGTAATACTATCGCAGATGTAGTAGAAATGATACTAATCTTAATATTGATGAAATTATAATTAGTAAAGGTAGTAATGATTTTCGTTGTTATTAACTTTTTGAAGAAAATTGAATGCGACGACGCGCGCGGAACCCGCGCAGAACAACACGCGCGGAACCCGCGCGAAACGCGCATAACGCGCGGAACCTGCGCGTACTATTAATACTTCTAGTAGTAGTAGTAGTAGTAGTAGTAGGAGTAGTAGGAGTAGTAGGAGTAGTAGGAGTAGGGAGTAGGGATTTGGTATTTGTGGGAGATTGGTGTAGGATAGGTAGCTTTGGCTAGTAGGTTATGTGTTTAGTAAGTATTTTGTTTGGGTAGTAGGAGTAGTAGGAGTAGGGAGTAGGGAGTAGGGAGTAGGTAGTAGGTAGTAGGTAGTAGGTAGTAGGTAGTAGGTAGTAGGTAGTAGGTAGTAGGTAGTAGGTAGTAGGTAGTAGGTAGTAGGTAGTAGGTAGTAGGGAGTAGGGAGTAGGTAGTAGGTAGTAGGTAGTAGGTAGTAGGTAGTAGGTAGTAGGTAGTAGGTAGTAGGTAGTAGGTAGTAGGTAGTAGGTAGTAGGTAGTAAGTAGTAAGTAGTAAGTAGAAAGTAGTAAGTAGTAAGTAGTAAGTAGTAAGTAGTAAGTAGTAAGTAGTAAGTAGAAAGTAGAAAGTAGAAAGTAGAAAGTAGCAAGTAGCAAGTAGAAAGTAGCAAGTAGCAAGTAGCAAGTAGCAAGTAGCAAGTAGCAAGTAGCAAGTAGCAAGTAGTAAGTAGTAAGTAGTAAGTAGTAAGTAGTAAGTAGTAGGTAGTAAGTACAAAGTAGTAAGTAGTAAGTAGTAAGTAGTAAGTAGTAAAGTAGTAAAGTAGTAAGTAGTAAGTAGTAAGTAGTAAGTAGTAGTAAAAAGTAGTAGTAAGTAGTAGTAAGTAGTAGTAAGTAGTAGTAAGTAGTAGTAGTAGTAGTAGGAGGAGGAGGAGTAGTAGTAGAAGTAGTAGTTAGTAAGAAGTAGTAGTAGTAGTAGTAGTTAGTAAGAAGTAGTAGAAGTAGTAGTAGTAGTAGTGGTAGTAGTAGTAGTAGTAGAAGTAGTAGTTAGTAAGAAGTAGTAGTAGTAGTAGTAGTAGTAGGAGTAGTAGGAGTAGTAGGAGTAGTAGGAGTAGTAGGAGTAGTAGGAGTAGGAGGAGTTAGTAGTAGTAGTAGTAGTAGTAGTAGTAGTAGTAGTACTAGTAGTAGTACTAGTAGTAGTAGTAGTAGTAGTATTAGTAGTAGTAGTAGTAGTTGTTGTTGTTGTTGTTGTAGCAGAAGCAGTAGTAGTAGTGGGGGCCGGCGGGCCCGGCGGGCAGGACGGCGCAAAAATGCCCTGCATTGCTTGGTCATGAAACAAAAACTACCACGCTTATATGGAATTACTGCTTGGGATCTACGGCCGCTGCTTTCTTGCTGTTGGGGATATTCTTTGGGCTTATTTTAAATAGGGTGACATAAGTGACATGCCGCACTTCACCCTACTCTCACACGGTTTCCTCTCCCAAATTCTTCACAAGTTGGCACGCTCCAATTCTCTGCAGTTCATGAGGCTACAAATTCACCAACTTGAAAAAACGTGGAGTGGTCAACCTAAAATTACAGCTTATGTTGATTTACAATCTATACTATACTTTATAACCATGATATATCCATCCCCAAAATATCTCTAGGTTTAAAAAAAGCCGCCTGCCATGGACGCGCTGTTCACCGATCCCAACTGCACTTTGTCGGTGCCCTGGTCCACGTGGCTGAGCCGCCTCGAGGGCCTGGGAGGTTTGGACCTGGGGCCCTTCGGGGCGGAGGCCACTGCGGAAGGCGTCAAGGCGCAGCAAGCAGAGGCGAAGTTGGGAGGGCTGGAGAGGTGTCAGAGATGAGATGTCTTGAGATGATGTGATTTACGACAATATAAAAATAATGATAAAAATAATGATAAATAACACTGCTAATAAGAATAAATCCAAACTAAAAATAGAAATAAACATGATAATAACAATGGTAATAATGATAATAACAATACCAATACTGATAATTATAAAAAGTACCAATAATGATAACAATAGTAATGATAATAATGATAACAATAAAAATAACAATGCTACTAATATATAATAATTATTTAAAATGATACGGATAACAATAATAATGATACTAATAGCAACAATACTAGTAATAACAATACTAATAATAACGGTAATAATAATAATGATAATAATAATGATAATAATAATAATATATATATATATATACACATATATATATATAGATACATGCGCACACACACACATGCACACGCACACACACACACATGCACACATGCACACATATATGTATATATTTATATATAGATACATATACATATCGTAATATCCTACATGTATTTTGGACATTATGATTATGACATAGGCTGCGACAAAAAACAAACCCACACGACGTGTTTGCGTTCTGGATGCGCATTCGTATTATGCTGAAAAGTTCGAAGATGAAAAAATTAGAAAGGCGCAGGATTTTCTAAGATTTCCTTTCTCACAGAATATTTTCTGGACCGTGCTTTGCGACTTCCATACTATATATTTGAGGGCTAGGTTAAGGGGTAGGCGGCTAGACGGCCCCCGCTGCAGACCGCAGGAGGCTGCCGCGGCGTTGGGTCTTGGCCCCGACAACAGCTGCTTCCTGGGGAGCTCGACACTTCTGCTGGCACAGGCGGAACTTGGAGATATCGAAAGTTGCTCAACTGGTAGCTGCAATTCTCAATTGAAAGTTTTCTATTCAGAAAACTTAAAGATGATGACCCCTTTATTTTAAGTTCTTGTCCTCCAATTAGCAACAAACAGAACCCGATCAACCGATAACCGATGCACCAACAACCAAGTAGTCGTTGGATTCACATTTTGGTCAGGTCGTTGGTGCCTGGCGCCGTGGGCGCTTCGTGGCAGCCTTGCAGACCTTTGTGGCGCAGCTGCCATGGTGGGGCAATATTTTTTGAGACCAACAATATTCGGGGATGGGCTTTTGTGGGGGTAGTTCATGTACAGCTGCGGATACAATGGAGTTGTTTTTTGGCAAGATGGGGGGTCCACCCAAATTCACCTAAATGACTGCCAGTGAGGCAGTGTTGCATGACCATTTCCTGACTGCTGCTCATCCCGGCTTCTTTCTGCATAGTGCTTGGCCACTGGGTGACCAGGAGATTTGTTTCATGATCTGAGAGTTCCGTTCTGACGCTTCAACCACCCCCAAAAAAACTGGCCTACTCTCAGCTGCAGGACGCGCGTTTTTGGAAGGACCGCCTGCTGTACCAGATCCGGCGCTTTCGGCAGATCGTGGGGCGAACCTTGGATCAAGGGCAGAAAGCCTTCGATGAGGTCCCAGATGCCGTGGAGCGGGACCGCCGGCGTCCGATGGTCCAAATGCCCTTGAAGCGTCCACTCTGATTTGGTAGGTTAGATATTGATATCAACTTGTCACTGTAGACTCCTTGGTCATTGGTGTGTATATCTTTGTTTTTGTGAATCTGGACCGAATAATGGGTGAGAAATGATCGAACATAGGCGTCCCCCAGCCAACTGTGCCGGTTCCTCACATGCAGCAGCAACTTCTTCATTCCTTGCAAGGAGAACCTGGGCAGTTTCGCCTCCCACGCCTTCCAACAGATGCAGCAGCGCAACACTTCATCCCGCTGGCCTTGGGAGTTGTCTCCCACTGTCGCCTTGATCCCCAACTACGGTGGCACCCTACCCCCGGTGCGCGTCTACGTCTACGGGGAGTCAGAGGTGCCAGCCCTGGGGCCTTTGACGCGCTCAGCGGCCTTCTGCCACTATCGCCAGTGGGGGATGGATGTGGGTTTTCACGACTTCTTTCGAACCTCCCCTGTGCGCACCTTCACGCCGGAGGAGGCAGACTATTTCTTCGTGCCAAGCTACGCCTGCTGTCACCAGATCGCGGGGATGGCGGATTTTCCGGAGTTGGATAGGGATTACGAAGCGGCGGTGGCGCAGCTGGCGTATTTCCAACGGGCCGGTGGAAGAGAAGCTTGTCTTGACTTAAGGTAGCCATTAGCAGCATGGATTTTTTGTTTGTAAACTTGAACTTTCTATTTGACATATTAAAATCATTTTTTCCCAGTTTTCCGCGTAGTCGAACTGGGATTTGTATGGATTTGTCTCAACCCTCAGTTGGGCAACCTTTCATGAGCACATTTTCAGGATCACATCTTCTCCTTCCACTATATTGACCTCTTCCCATCCTGGCGCAAGCGCATTCCCAAGAGTGTCATTCTGACGCCAGAGACAGAGGTGGGCTTCGAAAGATCTCTGGGGGACTTCGGTTTGGATCAGACGCGCTTTCCCCCGTTCAACCCCTTGAAAGACATCGTGGTGCCACCGACCCTTGGATTCCTAAGAGGTCAGGAAACCTGGACACCCTAGGGCCAAAACGCATGCCATATACCCACATCATGGGGCTGCTGAAGCCGAGGTACATCAATCTCAAAGATATCTTAGGCTTCCACCGCCACAGCAAGGTGCGACTGGGACTTACCCAGGGGATCAGAAAATCCAACCACCAAGAAGCAGCACCTATAACCTGCATTGAGTTTTCCAGCAGTGTCAACTTGTCAATGTTACGTTTGGAGCAAACCGGGTCCGAAGACGTTTGGACCCCACACCAAGTCTCACAAGAATCATCATTTCAACAACGCACAGCAATCAACAATCTTATTTCAGAAGCAAAGATCTTTTGATATCTTCTGATATCTCTGATATCTCCTAGAACTAGTTGAACTATCTATCCTTTCTTGTTGGACCCCACCCCCAGGGTCCTTGGGTCCTTGGGTCCAGGCCCTGGGCTCGCGTTCCATCCTGGCCTCCTTCGCTGGGAAGCTCTGGGATGCCGAGTCCGTGGCCGAGGCGGCGGAGGTGCGGAACCGGGTGGCGCAGCTGGGGAAGGCGCCCGGCTTCCGCAGCTTGGTGGATGACGTGGATGACGTGGGGATGGGGATATGGGGGGAGGGTGGTACTTTTCTGTTCTAAAGTTCTAAAGGTTTTTTTTTCAGGATCAGGTATGTAGTATGTCAACTCTTTTCAGTGTGACAGATGTTTTGTTGAAGCCACGGGCTTTGTCCTTTTTGGATTGAACGTTGGCGGCGTCCAGTACTTCTAAGAGAGAGAGAGAGAGCATGAGAGAGAGAGAGAGATATAATATAATGGTATATATATATATATACACATATTGAACCATATTGATAGCATTGATAGCATTGATAGCATGATGGAAAAAGACAAGTTTTTTTTTTCTTAGTAGGTTGTTGTCAAATTTGTCTGGAGGAACTATGATGTATGAGGGTTTCTTTGATCTGAGAAGCACTAGGATTCCTTTGACCCACTGCATTGTTACATACTCATTGTATCTCATTGTCGGACTTGGGTTGGTTCAAAGGAGGGTCCCAAGACTCTCGCGCCAGCGGAGGAATACATGGCTATGCCAGTATCAAGGACATGCTGAATCCAGATGGCATGCAAAGGCTGGAAACGCGGCTTTTTTGTTGAAAAGTTATAAAAGTTCCACTCCTGGCACAATTTTGTTAAGTGGCCAGTTCGGGGATTATGCCAGTGTCGCCAACATTTGGCTGCGGAGGCTTATGGGCGACAGCGTTTTCTGCCTGGTGCCCCGCGGGCGCGCGGCGTGGTCCGTGCGATTTTTTGAGTCTCTTTGGGCTGGCTGTGTGCCAGTGCTCTTGTCAGATCACTATCAACCATCCTTCGACCAGCTGTTTGATGCAACCGAGAGACTTGGCTGAGGGATTTCATGAACTTGATGAACTGCAACCGCATTCCTTCTTGTTCTTTTTCTTCTTCTTGGGAGGGTTGCTAGTGTCGCAGTTTCTGGTTAATCTTGGATATATTTTTCACAATACCGGCCTGCTTGTTTTTTTGACGCAACGAGGTTTGTCATGAAATGGCCCGTATCTCGCATAGATGAGTCCTTGGTCTCCTTTTTGACTAACTTGCCGTTGGATGTGGCGCGACGCTACATCGCAAATGGTCGCAATGTGCGATGACACTTAGCAGATTCAGGTTGATTGATGGATTTCTTGTGTTTGCAATTTTTCCCCCCAGAAAACCAACAAAGTTGGAATAGTCGGAAAGACAGCAGTCTGCACCGGAAAGCATCTAAGAAAGGAGGGACGTTTTTTTTCGAGAAGATCGACACGGATACCACAGCCAAGTTTGCTGCTACCCTCCCATATCGCTGAGGTTGGTACCTCTACCCACCACCGGAGGTCTCTTGGATCGGCGATTGGCAAACGCGGTGGCTCGGCTGTCTTAGAGAAGGTGCTGGTGCATCACCCACCATCTTGCCATTTGTGCAATGTGTGACCAGTCAACTCCACCGTTAGCTCCTGATCTCTTAATTCAAACCAGTCAGGGAGGACGATCAGAACCCAAACCATCAAAACCTATGGCTTTCTGTCAAACGTTCCCCAGTTTGATAAGGACCAGCCCCTAAACGCATGGTTTTCTCTGGCTTCTCTTCTCCAAGAAAGTAAGGATCACGGGATCACCCCCAAAAACCCATTCCTTGAGGCATGAGCTGGAAGAAGTGGAGAAGCACGTGTGCCCCAACCTCTCCTCCTCCCGCAACGCCTTCCAAGCCGTCGTGGAGATCCTGGCCCGCAGGAAGGTCGCGAGCCGAGTGAGGCTGGGGTGCTGCGGTGTTAGATATTCCAACATGATCCAACTGCTGTAGATTTCGATGTATGATGATATGATGATGTATGCTTCCTTGATCTTATACTGATTTTTAGGTCTTGGTGTCCTTCTTAGGTCTTCATTTGTTGATCATGTCACTTCTGGATGCAGACAGAACTCCACTCAAGGTGGTGGTGGTTTCTTTGTGTTCATGCACCAGGGGCCTGTGTAGCTCTCGCGCTTGCAGGCCTGAAGCCTTTTACATTCCAAACCCGCAGCGGAACTTCGAAACCACCGTGGTGGATGATGAATTGCAGCCATTAACCGACTGATCACTTCGAAAAAAGGGTAAGCAAAGCTGTTGTGGCCTTGTGATCCTTGCGATGTTTTCGGAAGTGTGACAACGGTTCAATTCCTTCTTGAAGTTGGGATGCTCCAAACATCAGGGACCTCATTCTTAGATCTGTAGATCTGTTGTTTTCTTTTCCATTTTGATCCGTTCTATTCGCATTTCTATTGGTTGAAATTATAGATACAGAGCTGAATACCAAGAATACCAATTTTTGCGGTTGAAATTCTTATTCGTTCTAAGGAGTTCCTAGTTCTTGCCCCCTTTTCAAAAGATGAACTTCCCCTGTTTCTACCACAGATTGGTTCCGATTTGCCAGGCGGCAAGCAGCTCGCGACCCGTCAGCAAGGTGGTGTCGTTACTTCAGGGCATGAAGGAACAGCTGGAAAGTGAAGCTTCAGAGGAAGCAGAGCTGATGGAGAAGTACAACTGCTGGTGCAAGGACTCGGGAAACTGCAGAACCCCCATGTTTTGAAGGGTGATTTGAACTGAGTGTAGCTGATGATGACTACCATGGGATCTGGGGTCCGCGTGGTGGCAGGAGAACGGAGAGGCTAAGGAGAAGGCCATCTTGGAAGCCACTTCTCGAATCGAGGAGCCCAAGATAACCAAGGGATTTGGTGTGGGGACCAAACCAGGGGCACATCAATGGTGAGATGAGGGGTTCTGGGGTTGATTTGGGGGTTGACACATCGACTTTTACCGCTCGTGATCTTGCAAAATTGCTGGGTGATGTTGAGCCCGCCAGATTTTTTTAACTACACTAGACACTTTGAAGCCATTGAATCTTGATTTTCGACAATTTTTCACCATCCCAACCCTTGCCAGAGAATCTTCCCCCCAGGAGTGGGAGAACCGGATCGCCGAGCTCAGTGCTATGAGCTCACGGTTGGGGACGGAGTACAAGAATCTGCCACCTGGACAATGTTTTGACCCGGGCCGGTGGAAACAAAAATGGGGGGATGTTTACATGGATTTATTCTCAATCAATGGTGGCTACTTTAATGGATTTATCCTCAATCAATGGCTTTTTGAGGCTATTTCAACGGGGAAAACGGGCATCTCATTTTCAGACGCTTGCCAGCTGTGTCGGAGTATCAGAGGTAGACAGAAAATATTACACAAAAGGCGGACATCCCATATATATATATATATAAATATGGAAATGATCGTGCATGCTAGAAGCCTAGAACCAACTGTAGTTGGAAGTCCGAACCCTGGAATTTACGCTGGTAGCCCAGCGGCATTCTGATGTGGCAATGGGACAATTCTTTCAACATGAAAATGGAGGAAACTCACTTCTAATCGATGACTTTTTCACCGCCGATATTATATTGCGAGAAGGCAAGGGTGAATTCTGATGCCCCAAGAATGCACCTTGGAACAACGATATTTTTGGGCTGCAGAGGCTGCGTGCCGTGCCAGCTTCCAAGGCAAGAAGAGGTGGACAAGAACCAGGCATCCATGGATGAATCTATGGCCCTTCGCAAGAAGGAGGCAAGTCACCCCACTTACCTGTAGAATGCTGTAGATGGGGCAAGTTTTGGGATGGTGGGACGCAAAGACTGCATCAGGTTGCAAAGTTCCACGAGGAAGAGAAAGAGCTCTTCAATAGCCTCAATTCAGTGTGGTCCTCAGTATCACTGCTCACATTGCGGGTGACCAAAGCACATTTAACATCTTTTAACATCACACCCACAGCTATCGGAAGCACTCACTCTACTTGACAAGCTTACCATGTAACTCTGTCTTTGGTGCTTTGGGCGTCGTTGCAGCCCTGTGCCGACGCGACTCAAAGCCACTAAAAGCCTTGCCGTTCGACCGCAGAATTCAGTGCTCTGAGCTCTTCCTAAAGAGCTTAACTTTCTCAATCCATTGCGAGGGCCGCCAATCTTTAGCATCAACACATTGGCGCCCAAGGTCCACCTTGTGATGCAGTCCATTCAAAATCATGCCAGCCCAGGATAGGTCACCCAACCATCGCTCGTTTCAACAGGGGTGGTCCAAAATTTGAATGATTTCGCAGGCAAACAACCCTCACCACACAAGCTCGCTTTTTCAAAGCTCCAACCTTAGTTCAAACATTTGAAATCAACCTCGGATTCGTAATTTTTGGTGATATAAAAATCGCTTTCAGCCCCAAGCCAGGGCCAGTCAAGTTGACTGGCCTTTTCAAGGGCCCTCCATGCGCCGCTCACGTCGCTTCTGTGGCGTTTTGCTTCTGGCTCTCCTGGCCTTAGCACCCGCCTCGTTGGGCCCCAAGCGAGCCCTACAGCAGTTGGGGACATGGACAAACCAGGCGGAAAACCGGGATAGGGGAACACCACAACCAGCGAAAGCGTGGATCTCACCAATAAAAAATAACATCTTAAAAGGGTGATGCCGCATACCAACATTGGAAGATACTCCGTTGACCGTGACCTAACTGATATGGGCCATCCCATGAGTGTAGTATAATCGATGAAAAGACGTTCTGACAGAACCATACAGACCACACAGCCAATGGACATGTAGATACCGACCCAATCAGAGAGTTGGCACGGACGCACCCACAAGAAGAGCAGATACAGCATGAGAGAAGCAGAACTATTCACTTTGCAAGATTGGAATTCGGACACTTCCTCTCTGCCATTCAGGCCGTCTCCGCCTTTGGCCGGACCGTGCTAAGATCTGAAGACATGGATCTGGCCAAGATCAGTGGGGTGGAGCCAGATCGTCCCGGGGGGCTGTCCGCGCTGGCCGTGGGGGTCGTGGGGAACTCGCTGGCCGTGCTGCTGCTGGTCCGATATCTGGAGCGGCTGCGGCGCAGCAACCCCCTGCTGCACGAAGGGAATCTGACCCGGCAGACCTCACCGCAGTGGGCAGTGCCTTGGGGATCCAAAGAAATGCTGCAGCAAAACTGGGGATGGCTACGCGCAGCGATGTCGGTGAACATTGATGATGTGGAGGCAGCCGCTGGATTAGATGCCGCCATGATGGTGGAGTTCGCCGACCTATCAATGCAGATTCTAGCTGTCATAGGCGAGGGGAACGCTTTGAATTAGGGGGTAGCCATGACTTGACTTTGGCGTTTCTTTTATTTTGGTGGTATTTTGGAGTTTGGCTGGCAATCAGGGGCTCTCAAATGTCTGAATGCAGGGATCACGTGTCAGGCCTGCCGTTGGTCTGCATCCTTTGCCCTCTTCATTTCTTCTGCGGTGGTAGCCTCGACAAAGATGATATTCTGAGTTGGATTGGCATGGCCAATGTAGAGCAGGGCAGTTGGCTGTGTTGGGTCCACAGTGGTATCGTTTGGTTCGTGGTCATCGTGGTCCAGCATTCAGTGAAGAGCGCACAGGTGTGGGGTTGGGGCCTCCATCCACAAGTTTTCGAAGACATCCATTGATGTAAAGTCAGAAATCTGAGTGATAAGGGTGTAATTTGGACATGCCATAGGCCATAGGTCCATATTTTTTCCCCAACAGCGTAAGCTAATGGGGTCTTCAGCCCAGAATAGCTTTGGTGTGCACTGCTGCAGGCGCCGGGTCAGGTTCAACGAGGTTCCGGAGAAGGTTCCGAAGGTTCCCGAGAAGATCTGGGAGGGAGGCCTGGAAGGCTTTGGAGAATGTCTGGGAGGCTTTGGTGCAGGGCCAGGTCAGGTTCAACAGGGTTCCAGAGAAGGTTCCGGAGAAGGTCTGGCAGGCTCTGGTGCAGAGCCAGGCTAGGTTCATCAGGGTTCCGGAGAAGGTTCCGGAGAAGGTCTGGGAAGCTTTGGTGCAGAGCCTGTCAAGTTCATCAGGGTTCCGGAGAAGGTTCCGGAGAAGGTCTGGGAGGCTTTGAAGGTTCCGGAGAAGGTTCCGGAGAAGGTCTGGGAGGCTTTGGTGCAAAGCCGGGTCAGGTTCAACGGGGTTCCGAAGAAGGAGAAGGTGTGGGAAGCTTTGGTGCAGAGCCAGGTCAGGTTCAACAGGGTTCTGGAGAAGGTTCCGGGAGGCTTTGGCGCAGAGCCGGGTCAGGTTCAACAGGGTTCCGGAGAAGGTTCCGGAGAATGTCCCGGGAGGCTTTGGTGCAGCCAGGTCATGCCGAAGGTTCCCGGAGAAGGTTTGGGAGGCTTTGGTGCAGAGCCAGGTCAGGCTCAACAGACAGGGTTCCGAAGAAGGTTCCAGGAAGCCTTGGTGCAAAGCCAAGTCAAGTTCAATGGGTTCCGGAGAAGGTCTGGGAGGCTTCTGTGCACAGCCAGGTCAGGTTCAACAGGGTTTCGGAGAAGCCTTGGTTCCGGAGAAGGTTCCGGAGAAGGTCTGGCAGGCTCTGGTGCAGAGCCAGGCTAGGTTCATCAGGGTTCCGGAGAAGGTTCCGGAGAAGGTCTGGGAAGCTTTGGTGCAGAGCCTGTCAAGTTCATCAGGGTTCCGGAGAAGGTTCCGGAGAAGGTCTGGGAGGCTTTGAAGGTTCCGGAGAAGGTTCCGGAGAAGGTCTGGGAGGCTTTGGTGCAAAGCCGGGTCAGGTTCAACGGGGTTCCGAAGAAGGTTCCGGAGAAGGTGTGGGAAGCTTTGGTGCAGAGCCAGGTCAGGTTCAACAGGGTTCTGGAGAAGGTTCCGGGAGGCTTTGGCGCAGAGCCGGGTCAGGTTCAACAGGGTTCCGGAGAAGGTTCCGGAGAATGTCCCGGGAGGCTTTGGTGCAGCCAGGTCATGCCGAAGGTTCCCGGAGAAGGTTTGGGAGGCTTTGGTGCAGAGCCAGGTCAGGCTCAACAGACAGGGTTCCGAAGAAGGTTCCAGGAAGCCTTGGTGCAAAGCCAAGTCAAGTTCAATGGGTTCCGGAGAAGGTCTGGGAGGCTTCTGTGCACAGCCAGGTCAGGTTCAACAGGGTTTCGGAGAAGCCTTGGTTCCGGAGAAGGTTCGGGAGAAGGTGTGGGAGGCTTTGGTGCAGAGGTTCCGGGAGGCTTCGGTGCAGAGCCAGGTCAGGTTCAACAGGGTTCTGGAGAAGGTTTCGGAGAAGGTCTGGGAGGCTTTGGTGCAGAGCCAGGTCAAGTTCAACAGGGTTTCGCAGAATATTCCGGAGAAGGTTCCAGGAAGCCGTGGTGCAAAGCCAAGGCAGGTTCAACGGGTTCCGGGGAAGGTTGCGGAAGCCAAGCCAGGTGAGGTTCATTTAATTTAACGCATGGAAATCTCGCTGAGGTGTTTCCAGCGCTTGGCTTCCCAGCAAGCTTCAGAAAGATTTATAAAAATAAAACGCTGCGGCTGTTGGGGATACCATCGAAGCTTATTTTGTTTGCTCGCCTGACTGGCCCGACTTGCTGTTCAGGTCTCATTTGTCTCCAGGCGAGTTCAGTGGCTCCGCCGCATGCCCCCGCCACGATCTACCACAGTGCTGGTGGAACATATCCCTCCAGAGCATTGCTCGGACAGTGGCTTGGTGGTTTTAATCATTTTTTGATTTGTCACTTTTTCATACTTTTTCCAGGAAGATGCTGCCAACAATGAAGTTCTGTAGCAAGATTTTTGCACATACATATTAATATATATATATAACACATATTTTATACATAATATACAATATATAATATGTGCAATATAATATATATATATATACAATAATATATGTATACATACATACATACATGCATGCATACCTACCTACCTACCTACCTACCAACCTACCTACCTACCTACCTACCTACGTACGGTACGTAGGTACGTACGTATGTACGTACATACATGCATGCATGCATACGTACGTACGTACGTACATGCATGCATGCATACACATACACATACACATACACATACAGATGCAGATACAGATACAGATACGGATACAGATACACATACACATACATACATACAGATATACAGACACACAGACACACAGACATACAGACATACAGACATACAGACATACAGACATACAGACATACAGACATACAGGCATACAGACATACAGACACACAGACACACAGACATACAGACATACAGACATACAGACATACAGACATACACGCATACACACATACACACATACACACATACACACATACACACATACACATACACACACATACACACACATACACACACACATACACACATACACACATACACACATACACACACACATACACATGCACATGCACATACACGCATACATGCATACATGCATACAGACACACACATACACACACATACACATACACATACACATTCACATCATTGAAAAAGGAACATACATACATACATATATATATATATTTATTTATTTATATATTTATTTATATATTTATTTTTATTTATTTTTATTTATTTATTTATATTTTAAACTTATAACGCATGTTCGTAGGGGGCTTAAAATTGCCGACGAGGTGGTTTGGTGGCCTATTTCAACTCCGTCTTCGGCCGGGACGTTGTTGAATCAGCGCACGTCACCAGGCCTGCGGCGATCTGGGATCTCAAATGGCACTGCGACGGCTAACGTTAAAATTCCCTCATCTGGGACCCCCAAAGTGATAAGAGACATACTCAACCGGGTGGGATGGGAGGTGTTTTTCCCATTTCCATTACCACCAACCGCCAGGAACACTCGCATGTTGCGCTACCATCTGGCCATGATCCGCAAGGCCCAGGACCATGTGGACCAGGCGGTACGTAGTCTGGAGGCCTGTGGGGAGCGGCCCAAGGCCTTCTTCCCCCACAGCCCCATGCACAAAGCCGTCACGGCGGATCACATCGTCCCGGAAAGCCCCGTGCTTGGGGAGATGCGCGATGTGATTGAACGTTGGTCCGAGGCTGGGGAGGGATGGGGCTAGATGGAATGGAAGAACAATCGCAATGTTTTTGGCTATTTGAAGGATGGACTCTGGTAGGGCAAGCTTTGTAAAGATTTGGGTGTTAGAGAAGATGATGATGGGTGATGATGACGACGAAGATGACATAGTAACGATCCTTCATGATTTCCTGGACTCCTTGGATTTCTATCCATCATTATCCATCCTATTTTGGGATTGACGTCCGTGCGTTGCGCATCGTTGCAGGTGCTGCAGACCGAGCGCTCCGCGCTCTGCGCGGAGCGCCGTCGCCTGGGCCTTTGCAACGCTGGGGAACCGGACTTCCACGAGGGCGGCTATGCGACCAGCGGCTTCGTGCCTGGGCGACAGCTGGGGTCCAGGGGTACAACATGTTTCAACCATGGGAGATGACTGGTGGATCGACATAGAATCAAGGATGTCACTGAAGAATAGGATGAAGGATGGTGAAAATAGCTTGGGGGGTCGTGGGAGGAGTATTGGACTTACAGTGTCCGAAAAACACTGGCCAACTGAATGCCGGTTCCCAACTGTATGAACCTGAAGGTAGCACACAAGTACACAAATGGTTGGCCCATGGATTCCAAGCCCGTACACTTAGTTCAGATATATTCAGGATAAGCGTCCTGTTCCCAGGATTTTGGGCAGCTTCAGCGATCATCTCAGCATAGTGGTCACCATGGCTGAGGGATAGCCAGAAAATTGCTGTGAACCAGAAAGATCACGTCACTACGTCACCCATTATCTTTATGCACAACTTCTTGTCGTGGTCTTGTCTCTCTCTCTCTCTCATTCCATTCTTGATGCACAATCAATTTAGAGATAGCAAGACTTTCGATCGTTGCTTTGTAAGTACATATGGTGAGCTTTTAGTCATAGTAATTAATGGAGGAAGAAGACCCGCTCATTTTGAAACAAACTGCGATATCTACGATCTGAAATGGAAGCAACCTATCGAATTTATGTTTCAATCCCTCTTGGTGTATGTTTCCTATCATTTTTTGTGGTTTGAATGCCCAATATATTGCCGGTCGTAGCCCCAAGTCGGCAATTTCCATCCATTTTGGAGGCTAAGCCCATGTCGTTTCTGGTCAAAATTGCTGGTGAAAACTTGGCACTTTGGTTGGTGAACTTGTAGTTTTTGTTGGTTGACTCACCATTTTTACCAGTGAACTCATCATTTTCTTCTGGTGAACCAGTGAACCCACCATTTTGGTTGTTTAAGTTCTTGGAGAACTCAGGGTTTTGGGTGAAATCAGTGCCATCCTCCACTTTCGCGATGCTTCAACAGCTGGCTTTCGCAGTTTCCGCGGAGGTCACCTTCTACACGCGCCGCGACGCGGAGATTGCGCTGCGCATGCAGTACCGCGCGCATGGCATGCAGCCTCGCGGCCAGGGAGTTGGTGATCCAATGGGCAATGGTTGGGAATCAACGGATTTGCTGATGGGGACGAGCTGATGAATGGATGATGTTTTGATTCTAATCCCCCTCCCCCTGATATCAACTCATACCCCACCCTGAACATGGGATATATAACCCCAACATAATGGCAATTTTTGGAGGAACCATGGTGATTGACAATGGATTTTGGGTGCACAGAAAGAGAGAGAGAGAGAGAGATTTTATGATTTACACGCGCACACACACATACATACGTATATATATATATATAGACATGTAAAAATTGGGTTCGTTCCAACCAAATGCTGCTTCTTTTTTGAATCTTTATATTTTCAATAATTGGAGACAAAATGGCTAGGGTTGCAGACAACCATGGCTGGGGGATACCCAAGAGTATCATGGAGGCAAGATCTGACAATTTTACGGAGAACATTGCAGAACCAATATTATCCTTGCCAGTTGATACTGGACACTAAACTATGAATGGATCTGAAGAATCTATGGAGGGGAAGATGATTTACACATGGTGAAGGATATGTATCTTTCTTCTATTTGGCTACAGCTGGAACACATCCATTGAATGGGCTCATGTTCGCAATGTGGTGATATGCCAGGCACTTGATACATGACGACCTAATAACATCAATCAGATGGGTGCAAGTTTGTTAACAGAAATCTACAGTATGGGATTGAATGGATCCCAGCAACCATTGTAAGAGTGAGTTGAAAAAGGTTTTGGATCAAAACTATTTCCTCCTTGAACCATTGCAGCTGAAAATCCCGTTGAGTATGAGATTCATTCTTCACGCCATCATCATTGCACCCAAAGAGGAATTGCAAGTTAGATCGAGATTTGACAGAAACTTGCTACGGTGAGGCAATTTGCCAGTGGCTGGTTGTTCGCTGACAGTATGGGCATCTCCCTTCAAGAAGCCCTCAAAATTCAGTCTTTTGACCCAGGTTCATTGTGTCAACACCTCCGAGTCCGGAAGACGTTCGGCATTTGGATCTGCAAAAGCGAGAGTGGGGCTTCGGCGACTTCCTTCTGGGCCACTTGGTGCTGAACAACTGTCGGGGGGATGGAGAAGATGTTGTTGATGATGATGATGATGATGACGACTATTTGATTATTTGGAAGCTCAAGCGTCTGCCCTAGGCTATTCTTGCATTGTCTTCCTCTTCTGGGTCTTCGCACCTTTCATCGTGGCATTTTCCGCAGTGGCACGCTTGGAAAATCTACAGACCATCGTGCCCAGTCTCCACGTTGTGGTGATGCTTTGGCCTGTCACTCGTACCATATGGGATGGCCTCGCGAGTTCATTGGCGCTGGGACTCTTTGATTCTTAGTCGCAGTAAGGATCAGCACAGTGGTCGCTGTGAGGGTCTGAGGAATCTAGAACTGAAACACTTTGGAAGTTTATTTTCCTGCAGGAACTTGACATGGATAGTCGTGTTCTAGGTCGTGCTTCCAGGATGGTCAGGGACCATTTGTGGCAAAGAGTTCCTAGCATTACATCCCAGATCCCGCCTCTCTTGATGAGGTGGGCCTTCTGCCGAGTTGGCTGACATTCATTTGTGACTGGCTCTTCATCATGAAATCTGGAAGGCAGTTGCAACTCCAGGCGAGGCCCTCAGAAAACCGCAGACTTTGATGGACCGGCTGGCGTGAAGCAGCCCGTTTGGGGGTAGCCTGGTTTTGAACGGTTTTGACATGTTTTGACCCATAAGGTGCAGAAGTGGTACTTCTACTTCTTGGTAGCTCCTTGGAGGTGACAACTGCGCAGTTGAGGTTGGACCCATCGTTTTGCAGCATTTTTTTTTTGGGTGCATCCTGACCTTAGAGTCCTAGAGCCAAACCCAGATCCTTATGAACCTCCTGCCTCCTGCCCAGGTTTTTGTACTTATGGTTACAGCCATTGGATCCTCACTCTTCTACACTCTGAAGAGTCTAGTGGAACGGCCTGGTGAGATTTTTTCGCTCTTGGCGACCACGTTGCCATACTCGACACATTTTTATTTGAGTTATTTTCCTTTTCAGTGGTGCTGCTGCCATTTGCTTCAGATCCATCTTTTTTTTTGGTGGTGATTCATCCCGTGCTTTCCGGACTTACCGCCTTGTCATCTGCGGCAACACCCGCGACACCTGGCCCATGGCTGAGGACCGTCTATGCTGCGGAGGTTACACGCTACCATGTGGCCGTGAAATATTTTGCTCTGAAAGCCTTGAGGGGGGCTGAAAGGGCCATAGAGGCCTGCGAACCAGAGGATCAGGCCCACTATGGCCGCCCAGATTTTGATTAGAAGGGACTGTGATGATCCTGAGAGTCCGGATTCAGAGCGTGTCAGTGATATTTGTTGGGTTTAATATTAGATCTATTTGCCAGCTCCAGGCATCATCTTAGTAGCCCTATCCCAGTTGATTCTCAATGGGGACAATCTTGATGCGACGTATCTTTAAGAAAGCAGGACTAAGGACATACAGTAGCCGACATAGCCTGGAAACTTGGAAAAAACACATTATATGTACATCAAAACGAAGAGTCTCCGGAACTTCTCGTGAAAAGCCTGTGTGGATGGACATCAATCTGTATGTTTTTACCCACTGCTATCCAAGGCATCGGTGCGAGATCTGCGCGGATGTCGTTGCTTCTGGTCATGGCAATTCTGTTTTGCAGCTTGTCTCCTCTGATCCTTGGCTTTTTTTGGTGGCCATCAGGCTCACCCGAGAAGTGTGATTGCTCTCCATTCCATGTCATACATGTACAATGGACGGTAGGTATACTCCCACCCTTTCAAAGTCATTCCCACATTTGAAGAGCAAACATGGCACAGGATCTGCGTTTTGGGTTTCATTTGCTTCTTCATCTGCCGTGTCGCCTACACCTACCTGCTGGTCTATTCTGAGATCCCCAAGCCTGATACGGGCGGGGCGTTTTGGTGTGCCCAGCTGCATCATGTGCAACAAGGCCTCTTTATCTACGTATTGTGCCTATGGCTCAAGATGATGGAGCGGTTGGTCGGGCAGTCTTTGGTAATCGAACATGGATACGGGACATTCCCGTTTTACGAAAACATAGGAACATCATCCAAACATGAAGGATTCTTCCGTTGCCAGCTTAGAATGCCAGAGGACAAACATTTGGTTTGTAATAAAACCTTAAAAGGAAGCATTTTGGCCTTTCCGAGTGCAGCAGAAAAGATCACATTTATCTCAGATACCTGGGATCTGTTTGGGTACCACTGCAGCGGGTCAGGTTGATGACTGGCGTTTTGCTCGACAAGGCAGATTCCATGGGGCCTCCCCTCATCACCCTGGCCTGTGGTGTACAGCTACTTCAGCGCTACATGCGCTATCGACGCAGGCACCGCGACGGTGTCGCTTTCTCTTTTCGTGTGGGAGTGGATCTAGAATGCCCTGGAAACAATGGTGCTTGGATTCAGTGGAAAAAATGCTGGCCCCAACATCACAAAACAGTCCGATTCAGCGTCCGATTCAGCAGTCCACCCCTTTACTATTTTGGACCTTGTAGCTCTTCCAGGGCCAATGGTGTACAGCGTTAGGTTCGTTCGTCCTGAGGTTCCAGTGGCATGGGCTACCTTTCGAGGATTTGAACCATGAGCCCCTCGTGAAGGTGCCAATTTCGTCCAAGGGGACGGCTTATCGACAGCCGGAGCTTGCGAGTGAGGGCTGACCTGATCGGGTGTCATAGCGAAAGGCTGTTGGAATCAAAGTTGACGCAACATTTGGGGACAAGCCCGGGCTTGAATTTCCAGATCATGCCATTCACGCCATTCAGTCCCTGAACATTATGACACCACCAAACCTTGGTATCTTTATGTATCCAGCTCAATTTGCATTTCAAACATCACCAAATTTGTGACCCACTTGGCGAGTTCTCAAGGAGGGCCAAACTTCCAATGGCCCCAGCTACGATTTGTGCATAATTATAGGCAACAGCAAAGCAGGCCGCGTCCAGGCCTCAATCTCCGTTTCAATGAGGTGCGTTGATGTGGCCCAGACTTTAAGGATCTTCATGGTATGCAGTGACTTCTTTTTCAGCTGAGTTCCTTATGACACAGCTGATCACATCAACCTATCAAATACAATGACTTTTTATGTATATAGTAAAATCATGTTTCTGTGTGTTTCGGATGGCATATCATGAGGATCCCAGGGGCCCTGGCCAGAGCCATTCGGGATGTGGAGGGGATTTCCGCCAGTCAGCCTGCCTCATGGGTGCAGAAAAAAAATGACCAGCGGAGCTAAGGAGCATGCGCCACCTACGGGGTGCGTATACAGAATATACAATCATATGCATACAGTACTTTGTACACCGTACATGCGCATATCTGTCGTACCTAGACACATGTTACATACAGAGGGAATGTAGCCATTTCACATAGGTAGTACCATTCCCAGCGTCTTGTCATGGGTGAACCCACGGCCTGTGACACTTGGAATCCAACTGACACCTCTTTTGGACGGTTGACCCTCCTCCAGCATATAGGTCAGGCTCAGTTGGGGTTCAGGCATAGACTGTCTAGATGTTTTAGCCCGACAATCCGGCTTTGTTTTGGCATCCATGGGATCATGGGGTGCATTTCTTTCGGCACCCGAGTCCAGAAACACTGGTGTCAGGTGAAGTCCGCCCAAATAGTCTTGAACTCCAGCAGTTTCTTGCAGAGACCCTCCCTGCAAAAGCTGCAAGTGCTGGCCAGCAGGCTGGGGATGATTTTCAAGGATTTCGGCAGTTGATGTGACATTTTGGCAGGACATAGTGGTTGTTACGGAATTGGACTTTGAAAAAGTCCATCAATTTCTTTTTTATGGTTTGGGATAGCCAAGGCACAATATGGCAGGTTTTTCATGGCTTAGTAAAATCTCCGATATTCCGGAAAGTCTGGAGTAAAAGAAGCAAATTTATTAAGAGTCTGAAGACCCTTGATCCCAGGACCTTCTCGGCCTTTTGGCTATGATCAAGTGTAGTATCTGTTCTTATCAGTGTGACAACTGATATGTCTCCAACTGGAGACTTGCTTGTTGGTTCCCAACCGCTGCCAACCTTTATCAGCTGGAATTGGCTGACTCTGCAGAAGAGTCTTGACAGTCTTGATGTCCTATCCCAGGACCCCCAGTTAAGTAATAAAGGGCTACGCCCTCTGCCGCCGACCCCTGGACACTGGAGGTTCATGTCTGTGGGAAACTGAGTGACCAACGGGCGCTGGTGCAGGTGCGCAATCTTGTTTCGTCGCTTGCTTCTTGTGCTGTCTCATCGCAACAGAACATCTAAAATGTATGCAAGCAAAGGAAGTATCGAAGTCAAACTTCGCACAAGAGGGACAGATGGACGAGCAGAGATGGGAGGAGTCAGAGAAGAGCAGAGAAGAAGCAAGAAGATCAGAGAAGAGAAAGGGTCAGAAGAAAGACGATGCAGGTTTCTGAAATGTTGCTTTCTGAACTGCCTATAGAAATTAGCTTCAAACCTTGATTTTACCTGCCGTTCTGCACTGCCAGCTTCCAAGTTGCTTGCGTTCTCTTGCAGCTGGCTTTCGTCCTGCACAGCTCCGGGCCAAGGACCCTCTCGCAGAGCCAAAACACCATGGCAGTGAAGGACAGATCGGGCCCGCGGCTGGCAGCCCAAACGCTGCTTTCTGAATTGAACTGCCTAGAAACTAGCTTCAAACCTTGATTCAAACCTTGATTTTACCTGCCGTTCTGCACTGCCAGCTTCCAAATTGCTTGCGTTCTCTTGCAGCTGGCTTTCGTCCTGCACAGCTCCGGGCCAAGGACCCTCTTGCAGGGCCCAAACACCATGGCAGTGAAGGACGGATCGGGCCCGCGGCCGGCAGCCCATACTGCCAAACGTTGCTTTCTGAACTGCATAGACTGCCGTTCTGCATTCCCAGCTTTCGAAATGGCCTGCTGCGTCTTGCAGGTGGCTTTCGTCTGGCACAGCTGCGGTCAAAGGACGGTCCCGCAGGGCCAAAACACCATGGCAGTGAAGGACGGATCGGGCCCGCGGCCGGCAGCCCATACTGCCAAACGTTGCTTTCTGAACTGCCTGGAAACTAGCTTCAAACTTTGATTTTACCTGCCGTTCTGCACTGCCAGCTTCCAAATTGCTTGCGTTTTGTTGTGGCTGGCTTTCGTCCTGCACAGCTCCGGGCCAAGGGCCCTCTCGCAGGGCCAAAACACCATGGCAGTGAAGGACGGATCGGGCCCGCGGCCGGCAGCCCATACTGCCAAACGTTGCTTTCTGAACTGCATAGAAACCTAGCTTCAAACCTTGATTTTACCTGCCGTTCTGCACTGCCAGCTTCCAAATGGCCTGCTGCGTGTTGCAGGTGGCTTTCGTCCTGCACGGCTCCGGTCAAAGGACGGTCCCGCAGGGCCAAAACACCATGGCAGTGAAGGGCGGATCGGGCCCGCGGCCGGCAGCCCGTTGCTTTCTGAACTGCATAGAAACTATGCTTCAAACCTTGCCTTTACCTGCCGTTCTGCGCTCCCAGCTTCCAAATGGCTTGCTGCGTCTTGCAGGTGGCTTTCGTCTGGCACAGCTCCGGTCAAAGGACGGCCCCGCAGGGCCAAAACACCATGGCAGTGAAGGACGGATCCCAGCGTGCCAAACGTCACCTTGTGAAGTGACTAGAAACTAGCTCCAAACCTTGACTTTGCCTGCCTTTCTGCACTGCCAACTGCCAGCTGGCTCGTGTCTTCTTCCATCAACTGTTGCTCTCATCATTTCTTGCCCCTGGCTGATGGTAACGTCTCCTCTGACGTGCCCCCCCTTGCCCTCGGCGGGGTCGGCGGATTCCTCATTAGCAGTACCATCACTTGAGACCCGTGCCTATCCATGATTGAATCTGGGGTTCCAAATCTAGTTTTTATCTAGTTTTTTGGGATCATGACCGTGGAACACAAGAAGTCACACATACTTGTAGCTTTGAGTGAAGCCTTTCAAGAGGACATGATCACACTTGCACTATTTCAAGCCCTCAAATGTCTTCAAACGAGAACATTATCCCACAGGGTTACAGAGCCAAACCAGAAAGGAAGAATTCTGAGAAGGCAGCTTAAACGAGCAAAATATAGGGAAACATATGGAAGAACAGCACATATCAGCATGCAGTTTTCTTTATCGAACCCTCTTGAAGGCAAGCGGATCGCTTGAGTGACCGCGCGGCCAAGCAGTTGGCATCCTTTTTGCAGGATCCTGGCGCAGGCCAGCGCGCACTGGAACCGAGGGCAAGCAAGAATGGCCATATGCGGTTCTTTTGACCGTATTCTGGGATTTATATACTGTTCTATATTTTTCGATAGTTAGCTGCAATAAATATATTTATATATTTATTTATATATATATATATAGGCAGTATACATACCTACATGCATACATTATATCTACATCTCCATCGCCATCTACATTTATAAAGCTATATCAATATCTATTTTTGAACCCCAACAAATGATGCAAGTTTCTTAATGATCTAGTGCGGATGGCACGCATGGCATGGCGAGGCTCTGTGAAAGGCGTCCTTGATGGCCTTGAGATTGATTTCAACAGCAGCTTAAAGGTCTGGAGACCTTGTGGGTCGGTTGTTGGATTTCAGCGGATTTGCCAGCATTAAATGTTATTAGGCTCCGGGGTCGATATTTTGATCGTTGGGGTGATATGGGTGATTGTTGGGGTGACAGGTTTCGGGTCCTGCAGGATTTGCACGACACCGAGAAGGAGAACAAGGGGGCCTATGAGAAGCTGATCAAAGCGAAACGCTTCTTGACCGAAGCGGCCAGGGTTCAATGGCTGGATTTTGAGGTGTGAAACAGGACAGGTGTTTCACAGGAATGCTCTGAGGTGAGGAGATCGACTCTGCCAACGTTCAGATTCAAACAAAGAAGGACAGCTGACAAGACGATGAATGTCTCTGCAAGGCTCCTTTGTATTTGGTCACATATTGCATGATTAGTTATAATTGGAGAATCAAGGATATATTGATATATGATAGACATACAGATGGAGAGAGAGATGAATAGATAGATGAATGAATCAATGCAGACATAAAGGTAGATAGACACACAGACAGACAGACAGACAGATAGATAGATAGATAGACATACAGAAAGATAGATAGACAGATTAGATTAGATTAGATTAGATTAGACTAGATTAGGTTAGATTAGATTAGATTAGATAGATAGATAGATACGATAGATAGATATGATAGAAAGATACGATAGATAGATTAGATAGATAGATAGATAGATAGATAGATAGATTAGATTAGATTAGATTAGATTAGATTAGATTAGCTCAGATTAGCTTAGGTTAGGTTAGATTAGGTTAGGTTAGATTAGATTAGATTAGATTAGATAGATAGATACGATAGATAGATAGATTAGATTAGATTAGATTAGATTAGATTAGATTAGGTTATATAGATTAGATTAGATTAGATAGATAGGTCGATCGATGGATAGACAGACAGACAGACAGACAGACAGATAGAGAGATAGACAGACAGAAAGATAGATAGACAGATAAGATAAATAGATAGGATTAGATTAGATTAGCGTAGATTAGATTAGATTAGATTAGCTTAGATTGCATAAGATAAGATAAGACAAAATAAGTTAAGATAGATAGACATACAGATAGATAGATAGATTGGATATGCTAGATAGATAAGATAGAAAAGATAGAATAGATAGATACGATAGATAAGATAGAAACGATATAAAAACACAATAAAAGAGATAGAAAAGATAGAAAACAATAGATAAGATAGATAAGACAGATAAGACAGATAAGATAGATAAGATAGATAAGATAAGATGAGATGAGATAAGATAAGATAGATAAATAGATAGATAGGTAGATAGATACATAGGTAGATACATAGGTAGGTAGATAGGTAGATAGGTAGACAGGTAGACAGGCAGACAGGTAGAGAGGTAGGCAGGTAGATAGGTAGATAGGTAGGCAGGCAGACAGGTAGATAGGTAGATAGGTAGATAGGTAGGTAGATAGATAGGTGGATAGATAGGTAGATAGATAGATAGATTGATAGATATTTTCTGACTTCTTCTTTCTTCTTCTTCTGGGCTCCCCACCATTGATCTTTCCACACGGACCAGGAGGAAAAGGCCAACGCAGATGAGGAATTGCTGCAGAAGAAGCAGGACTGGCCATCCGGCTGACTGTGTAAAGCTTTGTGAGCCAAGTGCGAAAGGGGAATGCGACTTGCAGCTGGCCTGGGGATGGAGCTCTTTGTTGGTTGTATCCTGTTGATTGTCAGCCAGCATGTGCCAGGTTCTTGGAGGAACCTATGGTCATCAATGATTTCGAACTCTGAACAAGTTCGATCCATGGTTCTTGCACCTTCCCAGGACGTCAAGGATGCAAAGGGTTCAAAGGATGAGGATTTGGCCTTTGCCAAAGAGGCAGGATTTTCAGCAGCTGGCTTTAGAGTGTTGCAGGTGTTGGCAGGACCCAGAAAAGATGGATTTTGGGAAACCCCGAAGCTTCATGCACGTATGCTGTCAGTATTGAGGCTCTTAAGTCAAGTACAGAGACAAAACACATCCCTCAGAAAACTAACGTGCACGCGGGCCTCCTTGATTCTCTGGACCAGAAACACATTTGGAACATTTAGAACATGGCTGTATCTTCTCCACTTCCACGATACTTCCCTTGAGAGTGCTCTCTCTCGGGACATGGGCACCGTCGAGGTACAGGAGAAGTGCGCGGCCAAGGAAAAGGCGTGGGAGCAGCGACAGCAGACGCGTGCTGACGAGACGCAGGCAAGCAGAGAGGGTTGTGGTCTCAGATACCCTCCGGCTTTTTGACATAATTAGCAGTGTGGGGATCAAGTGCGTAATTTCAGGAGGATAACCATGTTCGCAACAGTAATGGATTCCAAGAATCATCTGAACCATTGTGGACCTCCAAAAAATCCCTCCACTTCCGACTACTCCTGGGCGATTGTGCAAACAGGTAGCTAGTCATCACCACGATGAGCAGTGTAGAAGTTCTTGACTGTTGTTTTTCCAATGGTTCCATTATGATTGGCCATACCTACCGTCATACTCCCAAGTTCGTTAGTTTAAAGGGAAACTATTGCTTGCTTCAACACATTGAACCAAGGCGTGTCAAGGCTTGGTACGTTTAAAGTTTGAACTATATCACATCATCAAGCCCCATTCGACCCCCAACAAAGCACATCAACCAGGGGGCCCCAGTTTCTCAGCTTCACCACAGCCAAGCCAGGCCGTATCTAAGGCAATCGAGGTCCTGGACTCTGATGCCTCCCACGAGTTGTTCGGTCCTCCCTGCTAACTCTTTGCGCAGGAAAAAAGTAGGGGTTCCTGGTTTGAACCAGCCAACATTTGGGGATTTAAGGAGTCAAGACGAGTTAAGTATCAACATATTGACGGGCTAAACAAAACCTGATTACTGGGATGGAGCCTCAAGAAATGGGTTGGGAAGCTGGCTTTGCTTTGGGAATTTCTATTTCGGGGCTTTCATGTTGCTGTACTCGTGGGCGTATTGGGTTCTACCTCGATGAACAATTGCTTTATGTAGTAGTATGACAGCAACGACAATGGAAAGCGGGCGAGATAACCTCTGGCCATCCTCAACTTTCGATGCTTGAAAAGCCAGGCAAAACCATGAAGCCTTCCTTGATTCAGCTTGCCAGCAAGGAGGATCAAAGTGCCAGGTGATTTTCATTGGTACCTCCAGGGTTTGCAGATAGCATCCAAACATCAATTGGCTGAAATATCAACCCGTTTAATCACCCTGCGACATTCGGCAACAGGACCCCATGGCCCGACGCTCCCAGTTGTACGACCGCTTGAGGGCTGCTGGAAAAGCGCAACAGGACCGGGCGATCATCAAGGCCAAAGCCTTGATGAAGATGGAGGGAATCAAACATTCCAAAATTATTTATGCTTATTCCAACCCTTTGGCAATGTAACCATTTCACATATAGCTATGGAACGTGGCCCATTTATAGATGTTTTTTTGATGATTTACCTGTTGAAACATATGAAAAATGGTGATTTCCCCATAGCTACGTTAAATTACCATTTTGGGGGGTATTTAGTATGCAATGCTGCTGATAAGGGTCCGCAAAAGGAATGTATGCGATGTTCTGACTTTCAAAGAGAGTTTTGAAGATGACATTCACAATCGCCCCGCCCTGAGATGTTTTGATGCTGGGCCATGGTTCGAAATCATTCCGCAGTTCGAGTTGGAGCGAAAAAGGATCAATCATCTTGTTGAACCATTCCTACTCTGCAGATTTTGGACAGGACTCTCTAATTTTTGTACCTCATTTCGACCTCGTATTCCGGTCTCAGGTGGTTTCCCACAACATGGCCCTTACGGAATCCCAGGACCTGCGTCTGGTAACGTTGTCCTTGGAGGCCAAGTTGGATAGCTTCACGGAGGTGCTCGGAGAGGGTGGTGACGTGGTGACTGGCACCGCAAGGGCGGTCGTATGTTTTCTATAAAACATCAAGTTTGGGAATCCTCCATTTTTGGACCCCCGTGTATGTATATATATATATATGCATTTATTACTATATTCATTTATGTATTAGTTTGTATGTTTGTGCATGTTTGTATGTTTATCATAGATTAGTATTTTTAGGGGATGAACAAATCAAGCATTTGGATAATATGTTTTGCGGGGAGTGGTTTTGATGATGTATGGAAACCAGATCTTTGGGTCCAGATCTTAGAGTCATTTCAAAATTGGATGGTACTCGCTGCGCGATGATTACTTTCGCAAGTCATCAGGAGGCAAACCATGAACTTTCTTTAGCGGGCCCCTCTCAAAGTTTAAAACTTGACTGGGGCGACATTAGCCGATTTGTTGGTGCTGAAATAGGATTGGCGTTTTACATCCTATCCCGGCAACGGGAGTTTACAGTATCTTAAAGCCAGGTCATATAAGTTTGGTCCGCTGCTGACTTTCGTATCAAGGATTCTCCGGTGCAAAGGTCGCCGTGTCATAAACATTGCAGGGGCATCCAGCATGTCGCAGAGAGCTTCAAGGAAGCCTCAAAGCAATAGAAAGTGAAACATATCGTCTTGTGCAGTTTGGGTCTTTCCCGGAAATAGGGATCACAAAATCCTACCAAATGTTTTGGCTCATGCCTCATGCCACTCAAATTTCAGCCCAAGCTAGTCTCGCGGCCCTTGTCCCCATTGTTGGCCCATATTTCATTGCTTACTTCGACAACTTCCCCTTTTTTCCATACAGCCAGGGTTCCTTGAAACAACTAAAACTGGAGTTTTAGTACAGTTTCTATCAAACATCATGGGCCCATAGGTTTTTCAACAGTTGAGTCGGTTGAAACCTCAAGTTGCTGCGTTTCTGGTTGACTTCACCGACCTGTAGCCTCCCAAAATGTGGCGTTGGAGCCGGCCCCTGATGTTCCTCTGGCTGCTGCAGATGTCGCCGGTGCCTGGGCTGTGGACTTGGTGAATTTGAAGGACAATGGATCAACTTGGTGAATATATGTACCCTCTGGTTATGACTAACAGTTTGCCATGGAAAATCACCATTTTGAATAGGTAAACCATCTATAAATATTATAAATGGGCCATCTATACCATGGCTATGTTAAATAACCGGAGGGTATATATATATATATGTTTGTAAATATATTACATACATTTGCACAGATTATCCTAAATACTTATCCATACTATATCATCTTTCAATCCAGTAGGGATTGAATGTTCCCACAGCTGTTGCAATTCACCTACTGCATGAAAATGGTCCCTGCAACACTTGGATGGTGAATTGGAATTTGGATGGGTCTTGTACTGTCTCCCCCCCCCTGGAGATATATCATCACTGGCTTGGAGATTTGTTGAGCCCACAGGCCATCCCGGTTCTTGTGCCATATGTGGGAGGTTCCTGCAATCATCGTCTCGGGTTTTTGGCCAACCATTCCGATAATTCGCAAGAAACATCAAGAAACCCATGGTATTTCATGGCGTTTCCCCATCTTTCCCCCATATTTTCCCCATCCAACTTGTGAAAACACCAAGCCCAAGGCTTGGTGCCCGGCATCGAGCTTCCATCCTTCGAGACAGCCTGTGACGAGGCAAAGATGGACACACCTCGAGTCTTTTGACTTTTTTTAGATGGTACATACTAGACACACACACACATAATATATAAATATATTTACATACATTTATGTATATACATACATTTATGTGTATATATATGTATACACACCTATTAGAATAGACAATGATTACATTATGGTTTGAAAATGCCGATCGAATATGGGATGTTTGGTGATGTTTTAGACATTTCGCAAAGGTGTTCGAAGCCAACCTCTTGCATACTGACTCCTTAGGACTCGTTGAGAGGTGATGAGATGCTGACTCCATTCAAGACTTCAGTTTGCGAGACCCTAGCTCCAGTTCTTTTCAAAGCTTAATTAGTTGCCGGATTATATCAATGAGTCAGAACCATATCATCACTGAAATTGATTTATTATATGGAGATCTTGGAGAACCTCATACGATCTAAGCTCGTCATTGCCAGACATTGCCAGAGTTCGAACCACATGTCCATCATTGATTGCCAGATCTTGTGGATGAAAATCTCATAAAACCTCACCATCTTCCAAAAATCTAGACTTTGGACAGTCTTAGAAAATCTCACATCTCAACCTTTTCCACAAAACACCCAACAAGTCCCAGCCAAATGTCTCCTCGAGATCACCAGGCGCGCTGCCCGGCGTCCGCCGGATGCCCCTGCGCGTTGGGCCGGGTTGCCTGGCGCCCGGAGCGCGCAGAACTTGGCGGCGGCACTGCAACGCTGGTGGAGGGGGACCACCGGAGCACAGCACCTAGGGCTGAAGGATGAGGATTGGAGATTTACCATGATTTACCATCTGGTAATCATGGTAATCCAACAGTTTGCTATGGAAAATGACTATTCAAACATGATTTACCTATGAAAAATAGTGATTTTCTCCATAGCTATGTGAAATTATATGCCAAAGTGCAAACCACCAAGAAACGGGGGATTTAGGCAACAAATCAATTTCTTCACAGATATTTTGCTGGATCAAGCCTGATTTCAGCAAGAGAACATGGGAATTTCAGCAAGAAAAAATTGCGATTCCAATAGTAAATATGGCGATTTAGCCAGCAAACATTGGGGAGGTAGAAAGCTTGACGAGCTGGCGATGGAGAGGGAGAGAGGGAGAGAGAGAGAGAGAGAGAGTGAGAAGTGAGAACTGTACACACACACACATATATGTATGTATGTATGTATGTATGAATGTATGTATGTATGTATGAATGTATGTATGTATGTATGTATGTATGTATGTATGGTATGTATGGTATGTATGGTATGTATGGTATGTATGGTATGTATGGTATGTATGGTATGTATGGTATGTATGGTATGTATGGTATGTATGGTATGTATGGTATGTCTGGTATGGTATGGTATGTCTGGTATGTCTGGTATGTCTGGTATGTCTGGTATGTCTGGTATGTCTGGTATGTCTGGTATGTCTGGTATGTCTGGTATGTCTGGTATGTCTGGTATGTCTGGTATGTCTGGTATGTCTGGTATGTGTGGTATGTGTGGTATGTATGTATGTATGGTAGGTATGGTAGTATGGTATGTATGGTATGATGGTACGTACGTACGTACGGACGTACGTATGTATGTATGTAATGTATGGATGTATGGAATGTATGTAGTATGTAGTATTGTCCTGTAATGTATGTATGATATGTATGTGGTATGTATGTATGTATGTATGTATGTATGTATGTATGTATGTATGTATGTATTGTATGTATGTATGTATGATGTATGTATGTAGGTATGTATGTAATGTAATGTAGTATGTATTTGTATGTATGATGTATGTACTGTATGTAATTGTATGTATGTAAGGTATGTAATGTATGTATGTAATGTATGTAATGTATGTAATGTATGTAATGTATGTAATGTATGTAATGTATTAATGTATGTAATGTATGTAATGTATGTAATGTATGTAATGTATGTAATGTATGTAATGTATGTAATGTATGTAATGTATGTAATGTATGTAATGTATGTAATGTATGTAATGTATGTAATGTATGTAATGTATGTAATGTATGTAATGTATGAATGTATGTAATGTATGTAATGTATGTAATGTATGTAATGTATGTACTGTATGTACTGTATGTAATGTATGTAATGTATGTAATGTATGTAATGTATGTAATGTATGTAATGTATGTAATGTATGTAATGTATGTAATGTATGTAATGTATGTATGTATGTATGTATGTATGTAATGTATGTAATGTATGTAATGTATGTAATGTATGTAATGATGTAATGTATGTAATGTATGTAATGTATGAATGTATGTAATGTATGGAATGTAGTAAGATGTAAGGTAGGTAAGGTTATGTAATGTATGTTAAGGGATGTCTAAGTCGTAATGTAGGTAATGTATGTAAGTATGTAATGTATGGTCATGTATGTATGTATTATGTATTGTATGTATGGTATGTAGTTATGGTATGTAGTATGGAATTGTATGTATGGTATGTATGTATGGGATGTATGTCTGTATGTCTGTATGTCTGTATGTATGGTATGTATGGTATGTATGGTATGTATGGTATGTATGGTATGTATGGTATGTATGGTATGTATGGTATGTATGGTATGTATGGTATGTATGGTATGTATGGTATGTATGTATGGTATGTATGTATGGTATGTATGTATGGTATGTATGTATGGTATGTATGTATGGTATGTATGGTAGTATGGTATGTATGGTAGGTAGGTATGTATGGTAGGTAGGTAGGTATGGTAGGTAGGTAGGTATGGTAGGTAGGTAGGTATGGTAGGTAGGTAGGTATGGTAGGTAGGTAGGTATGGTAGGTAGGTAGGTATGGTATGTAGTAGGGGATGTATGTATGGTATGTATGTTAGGTATGTATGTTGGTATGTATGTATGGTATGTTATGTTATGTATGGTATGATGTTATGGTATGGTATTGGATGTTATGTATGGTATGCTATGTAGTATGGTATGTATGTTATATATTATCTAGATTCTAGAAGCCTGTGGGCAGAGGTTTCTAGTATGTACCAGGGGGTCTGTGGCAAGCTTAGTTGGTGCAAATGGCGACGGCATGACGACGACATGACGACGACATGCCCATGGCATGGTGACAGCATCGCGACGGCATTGCGACGACATGGCGACGACACGGCGACCACATGGCGACGGCTTGGCGACGGCATTGCGACGACATGGCGACGACACGGCGACCACATGGCGACGACATGGCGACCACATGGCGACGACATGGCGACGACATGGCGACGACATGGCGACGACATGGCGACGACATGGCGACGACATGGCGACGTGGCCAGGACGACAACGACGACGGTGAGAACGACGATGACGGCGATGACGAGGACGACGGCGACGATCATGCACGAGACAGAGTTATATAGGGTATGGTGTAGACATAGATATACATATGGCTATGGTTTGATGATGCCGAAGCGCGTTTGTCACAACCAAATCAGTTTTTCGTATGTTCTTTCCCAGATGGGCGCCATGCTTTCTGAATCGGGCAAGGCTAAATGGGTGTGTTTCGTGTGCTGGCAGCATTCAACTTGAATTGTGTTCGATCAATGGGTTTGAGACAACAGCAGTTTTTTTTGACAGCCCATGAGCTCTCATGTTGCTAAAGTCACAACTTGGACAAATTTAGTGAATCTCAATTCGGGGTTCTTTGATGTTTCTGTGCATAAGTATATTCCCAGGCAGGAGGGATGAATTCGCCGGACAATGCAGGGAACAAATGGTTTATTCTCTTTTTGATCCCCCGCCCTGTCCGGAGATGAACTCCTTTTGTCTGGAGCTAGGGGTGCGGAAAAAGTGTTTCCCTTTTATGTGGTTTCTGAAACCCCTTCCTATATGTCTCGCCTCTGTAGGAAGCCGCTCCGTGGGGTTCCTCCCCAGTCCCACTGTACGTCTGGATTTTCGGTTCCAATTGGTATCTAGAAGGGGAGAATCTAGGCTACACTTATATTCAACTCTTTGGAACTTGTTTCGATTCAAGTGTTTAGGAAGAAAAGTTGATTGGCTTTCCTTCCTTCAATATGATCGCCGCTTGTATCAAATTTTTCGAATACGCTGAATATTGATTTGGTAATTCCTGCACATTGCGTCCATATGGAATTTCACCGTGTCTGTGTGTGTATTGGGGTTAGAGAGAACACGTGGGACATGTGCAAGCATTGGATATGACGCATTATCAGTATGTGAGTCCATGAATTTTATTCCGCACAGAGTGAGTGAGCTAGATTCCTTTTCTGAATGTGGTACAACATTACATAACCCACGCGCTGTTGACAAAGTAGGTGCCATGTGCTAAAAAGCATTCCTCGTAGTTTTGGGTGAACATTGTGACTACATTTTTTATTGTTTTTAAACAAGACTTCCTAGAAACCCTTCCAGATTCAACCTGCGACCATGCATCTAGTGCGCCAAGTTGTAGTACTTGACATTGAGATCATTGATTTTTTAGCCGGCGCAAAATTCAAACAAATTGAACACAAGGAGAACGCAAAAACGATGGGGTCCTTGCAAGTTATGGCATTCAAGTTCATCAACCTTTGGTGTGAAAGGCTTGACTGTGTATTCGAGCATGTCTGGCTTAACAGTTCTTGACGTAGCACCTCTGCCCAAGCTTCACCTATGAAATACCACCTTGTCATGGGTCAGCATGCGGTGCCTATACAAAAAATACGTTTATTACCGGAGTAGATTTTCATAATTAGAGCTGGGCTTGGGGAAGAATATCTGAGTAGAACAGCGCAATACTCATTTTGAAGCAAAATCCCAACCATATTCAATAGCGCGCCCGTTTGGTGACCTTAGTCTTGGTACTTTCTCTTAGGAAAAATAACATGTATAGAAACCTAATTAAACCTACCACTTTGTTGATTGGTGTTCCCAACCGGTCACCCGTTTTGCACATTTTGCTGACAAGAAACTTGCTTTATAAGGGCACATGAAGATGGTGACTGAGCTTATTTGCCAGTGATTCACAGGCTGGCAATGATTCCTTGCAGTTGGCCCGAAAAGGTTAACAGCCCGGAACTATAATAGAAACCTATCTTGCGTGTCTTCCTTTCTCATTGCAGACATCCTGTTTAAAAAGTTAGCTGTTGTTTACCATACAGGGTGCCAAAATGTGCCAAACATCGATTCATGTAGACGATTCACATCAGCGGTGTTCAAGGCCCATCTGGTTGCAGTATGCTGGTTGGTTGATAGGGGCGCCCTGATAGTCCCCAATACACTGGCTGGTAAAGCCGCCCGCAATCTTCAAACAACAGAGGGGTTTGAACATCGCTGATTTGAAATTGATTGCAGCATCTAGATTGATGCGCACGTTTCAAACATGGCTAGGATGCACGCTGGACTCATGGTATTTCACAACGTGCGTGTTTGCAAAGGGGAGGTGAAGATAAAGGAGATACAGGACCTGTGATTGACACGTGCAAAAACTGGAATTGATATACATGTGGAACATGTTGTCAAGTCCATGCATTTTTTGTAAAAAATGGTGATCGAAAAAAACAAATATCATGTAGGATTAGAGCGGGACAGACAGATTCAGGTTGCTGTAGCTGCTCGTTGTCAATACGCAAGCCTATGTACTATGTCTTCACAAATTCGATGAAGACAAGGTGTCAATGGGCAAGAATCTGTTCCAAACTAAATGCGTTTAGAAGGGATCCAACGTGTCACAATCATCATTCAGCTGGCGCATAGATCCAGCAGACCCAAAGGCAGTTTAACAGTAAACACAAAGAAGTTTTTGTACACCTTTGAATTCAATTTCACCAACCTTTGGCGTTGAAGGCTGCTCCGTGTACTCAAGCATGTCTGACTTGAGAGTATCTGACTTGCAGGCACTGTACGTTGGCATGCTTTAGTAAAAAGAAACGTCGCCTGCATTTCAATGATGCAACACCATATGCAAAGTGTGCAAAAACCAGTGGTAAAGTGCAAAGCATGCAAGCCAAAAGCTGAACACAAAATAATCATCGAAGATACCCAAAACAATCAAACAGTCATAGCATCACAGCAAGAAACGTTGCAAAACACACGCGAACAGATAGAGTCACACTGTCTAATGTTTGGGCCACGCCAGGACTAGAAGAGGCAACGCTGAACAATATGCAAGTGTCATCTGAAAACACGCAGGCGCCCCAAAGTTTGGGAATGGACATGACGGTGAATTTGCTGGGCTTTCTGGTTCGGGGTAAGAAGGACCGGCTTTCCAAATTTGCAATGTAAATATTTTTCTGCGGGGTAAAGTTTTCAAGACCGCAACTCTTCTGCTTTGTCTATGTGAGGGCACGCAATCATCGTCTTCCTAACTAAGTTGTCGCGACTTTGTCAACACAGCGTCACCGCATTGTCGCCACATTGCCACCACATCGCCATCACATCGCCGCCACATTGCCACCACATCACCATTACATCGCCGACACATCGCCGCCACATCGCCGCCACATCGCCGCCACATCGCCGCCACCTCGCCGCCACATCGCCGCCACATCGCCGCCGCATTGCCGCCACATTGCCGCCACATTGCCGCCACATCGCCGCCACATCGCCGCCACATCGCCGCCGCATTGCCGCCACATTGCCGCCACATCGCCGCCACATTGCGCACATTGCCGCCACATTGCCGCCAACATTGCCGCCACATCGCCGCCACACGCCACCACATCGCCGCCGCATTGCCGCCACATCGCCGCCACATTGCCGCCACATTGCCGCCACATTGCCGCCACATTGCCGCCACATTGCCGCCGCCTCGCCGCCACAGCTGCCACAGGACCTTATTTCTGCCAATAAGGTCCTGTTTGGCCAAAACAAGACCTTATTGGCAGAAATAAGGTCCTGTGGCAGCTGTGGCGGCGAGGTGGCGGCAATGTGGCGGCAATGTGGCGGCGATGTGGCGGCAATGTGGCGGCAATGCGGTGGCGATGTGGCGGCGATGTGACGGCGATGTGGCGGCAATGTGGCGGCACATTGCCGCCAAGTTGCCGCCACATTGCCGCCACATTGCCGCCACGTTGCCGCCACATTGCCGCCACATTGCCGCCACATTGCCGCCACATCGCCGCCACAGCTGCCACAGGACCTTATTTCTGCCAATAAGGTCCTGTTTGGCCAAAACAAGAGCTTATTGGCAGAAATAAGGTCCTGTGGCAGCTGTGGCGGCGAGGTGGCGGCAATGTGGCGGCAATGTGGCGGCGCGATTGTTCGAAGCCCCCGTGTTTTATCCTGGTTCGTTCCTTTTGCGGGCATCCGCAATCATTTTTTTTTATTTTTTTATTTCCTGGGCATGGGTGGGAGGACAGATTAGTTGGTTTCGTCAGTTTCTTTTTTCTTTGGAAGGCAATTGTGGCGGCGAGCGGTGGCGGCGATGTGGGGGCGATGTGGCGGCGGGCGATGTGGCGGCGATGTGGTGGCAATGTGGTGGCAATGTGACGACCACACGACGACGACATTTTTTACAATTTTGACAATGAAGGGACAATGACATGACGATGGAAATATCCTTTAATTTGAAATCTCTTCCTGGTCCTATCATCATATCGCAGAAACCAATAAAGTAACACGGCGACACGAAATCCATGGATCATCGCATTTGCAAGCAAAACGCAACCCCTGCTCACAGAGTGTCACCTTCCACCAAAGACCCAAAATCGTGCCGACGCACAGGCAAATAAAAACATGTTTTTTTGATGATGACACCGCACTGCTTGCCGTGTTGTTGCAAGGTCGTCGTCATGCAGCTGCCCGATATGATTGGTGTGATTTGAAATGACCGCTATGGCCTTCCAATGCAGTCATCGAATGGGCCTTGATTCGTTTCAAAAACCAAGCGCGTGTGACCTCGGGAAGATGCAAATCGGCACTGTGTATGTGCTCAAAAAAGGAAAAGAGAAGTGACGTTAAATGGGTGTTTGTTTCCGGTGCTGGCAGCATTCAACTTGAATTGTGTTCGATCAATGGGCTTGAAACAACAGCAGTTTGTTTTTGACAGCGCATGAACTCTCATGTTGCTAAAGTCACAACTTGGACAAACGTAGTGAATCTCAATTCGGGGTTCTTTGATGTTTCTGTGCATCAATATATTCCGTCTCCAGGCAGGGGGGATGAATTCGCCGGACAATGCAGGGAACAAATGGTTTATTCTCTTTTTGATCCCCCGCCCTGTCCGGAGATGAACCCCTCTTGTCTGGAGCTAGGGGTGCGGAAAAACATGTTTCCTGTTTATGTGGCTTTTGAACCCCCTTCCTATACGTCTCCCCTTTGTAGGAAGCCGCTCCGCGGGGTTCTTCCCCAGTCCCGCTGTGCGTTTGGATTTTCGGTTCCAATTTGCATCTAGAGGAGGAGAATCTACGCTACACTTATTCAAAGAAAGCAAAGTTGATTGCTTTTTTCCTTCACAATTATCGCCGGTTGTATCAAATATTTCAACCACTTGCTCGCTTGATTTTGGCAATTCCTGCGCATTACGTCCATTGTATTTCGCGAGATCTGTGTGTATGAACTGGTTTTAGATGAAGAAACACGTTGGACATGTGCTTGCACAGGGTATGACGCATTATCAGCATGTGAGCCCTTTTTTTCAGAAAACAATGGGTGAACCAGATTCCTTTTGAATGCAGTACTACATTACATAACCTGCGCTGTTGACGATGTAGATGCTATATGCCCAAATTTTCAAGATGAAACTGGGACTACATGTTGTATATTTACATGACTTCCTAGAAACCTTTCCAGGTTCAACATGCGACCATGCATCTAGCGTGCAAAGTTGTAGTGCTTGACATTGATATCATTGATTTTTTAGCCGGTGCAAAATTCAAACAAATTGAACACAAGGAGAACGCAAAAACGATGGGGTCCTTGCAAGTTATGGCATTCAAGTTCATCAACCTTTGGTGTGAAAGGCTCGACCGTGTATTTGAGCATGTCTGGCTTGAGAGTTCTTGACGTAGCACCTCTGCCCAAGCTTCACCTATGAAATATCACCTTGTCATGGGTCAGCATGCGGTGCCTATACAAAAAATACGTTTATTACCGGAGTAGATTTTCATAATTAGAGCTGGGCTTGGGGAAGAATATCTGAGTAGAACAGCGCAATACTCATTTTGAAGCAAAATCCCAACCATATTCAATAGCGCGCCCGTTTGGTGACCTTGGCCGTGGTACTTTTCTTAGGCAAAATAACATGTATATAAACCTATCACTTTGTTGATTGGTGCTCCCAACCCGTCACCTGTTTCGCAAAAGGTGCAGAAAGCGAAATTGTTTTGGGGCACATGAAGAAGGTGACTAAGCTGATCTCTCTTTATTGCAAGTACTTGCCAGTGATTCACGGGCTGGCGATGATTCCTTACACCCGGCTCTTGGCCCAAATGAGTTAGCAGGGTGCTAATGCACCGAAGCTGTATCGAAAACACTGTGCCAGACATCCTGTTAAGAATCTAACCATTGTTCACCACTCAGTGTGCCAAACATCAGTTCACGTAGACGATTCATATCAGCAGTGTTCAAGATCCATCTGATTGCAATATACTGGTTTGTTGATCAGAGCTCCGAAAGGCGAGCAAAATCAATCACCAACAGCGGGTTTTGAACATCGCTGATTATGACATTGATAGCATCTAGATTGCTGCGCAGGTTTCAAAAATCGCCAGGGTGCCATGCATGCTGGGCCCATGGTATTTCACAACGTGCGTGTTTGCAAAGGGGAGGTGAAGATAAAGGAGATACAGGACCTGTGATTGACACGTGCAAAAACTGGAATTGATATACAATGATATACATGTGGAACATGTTGTCAAGTCCATGCATTTTATGTAAAAAATGGTGATCGAAAAAAAATGTCATGTAGGATTGGAGCGGGACAGAACAGATTCAGGTTGCTGTAGCTGCTCATTGTCAGTATGCAAGCCTAGGTACTATGTCCTCACAAATTCGATGAAGACAAGGTGTCAATGGGTAAGAACTTGTTCCAAACTAAATGCGTTTAGAAGGGATCTAACGTGTCACAAAAACCTATATAGCGCATAACTTACTTGAAATTCAGCTGGCGCATAGCTCAAGCAAACCCAAGGGCAGTTTGGCGGTGAACGTGCAGAAGTTTGTGCACACCTTTCTTTGCATTCAATTTCGCCAACCTTTGGCGTTAAAGGCTGTTCTGTGCACTGAAGCCTGTCTGACTTGAGAGTATCTGACTTGTATAGGCATTGTCTGCTGACATGCTTTAGTAAAAAGAATCGTTGTCTGAATGTCAGGGATGCAACAACATATGCAAAGTGTACAAAACCCAGTTGTAAAGTGCAAAGCATGCAAGCCAAAAGCCCAATACAAAATAATCAATACTCCAGGACCCACAAAAGCAAACAACGTATATATATAGTATATTATATATACTAGTCATCATGCAGAGAAAACACGTTAACAAACACACACGCACACACACCCAAAGATAGCATCACACTCTGCCAAGATGGAGGGCTAACAGTGATTGAGCATGATGGGGCAGGCAGGTTGCCCCTTGTTGTTGTTATCGCCGTTGCTTCGCCGTTGCTTCGCCGCCATTGGCGTCGTCGTCGTCGCCGCACCGCCGCCATGTTGTCATTACGTCATCGCCATGTCGTCGCAATGTCGTCGCCATGTCGTCGCCATGTCGTCGCCATGTCGTCGCAATGTCGTCGCCATGCTGTGGCCATGCCGTTGCCATGCCGTCGCCCTTTAATTGCCTTGCCGTTGGCGTGCCGATACATTGCTGTCGTCATTTGGTTGTCCTGCCGTCGACTCATTGCCAGTGCCTGTTGCCTTCGTTTTGAGGGGCCAGACTAACAGAGGCCTATAGGCTGTAGCTAAATTAAATCCCATTAAATCCAATAAATCCCATTAAACCCCATTTAACCTTCATTTTTGCCAGTTCCCCCTTTGGTAATTTGACAAAGCTACGGAAACCATGGCCCAGTCATTTCGAAAAAATTACCTATAGATTCTATAGATGGTGATTTTTCTCATGTTACATTAACAGATGGTAAAGGTAAATCCTTTTAGTTTTTTTTGGGTTGATGGCTAACTAGCTTCCAACCTGGAACATTCACAAATGGGTTCCCGAAGCAGCCTTCTGACTGATCCTCATGTTTGTTGCTTGATGTGGTAAACCCAAGTAGAAACCATCCTCAACATGACGATCTGGTTGGTGGTATAACTTATCTAATTTCAAGAGGAATGAAAAGCATGTTTTCTGATGATTCAGCACGGGTAGGTACATATGACACTTTCTATGGGTACGGTACGGTGGGTACGGTGGGTACAGTGGGTACGGTACGGTGGGTACGGTGGGGTACGGTACGGTGGGTACGGTGGGTACGGTACGGTGGGTACCCACTGTACCCACCGTACCGTACCACCGTACCCAACGTACCGCACCCTTCACCGTACCATCATTTTTGAGGACCGTACCCCCCCACAGAGCATTACTCTTGAAATTTGATAAGGTATAACCTATCCCCTTTCAAATGGTAGCTTCTTTCTTGGGTGAATCCCACATTACTTTCTATCTCAGCCGCAGGAAGGATTGTGAAGACACAGGGAATCACACCACCTTGGCACCTGAGTCACACAAACTCCACCTGAGTTGTCAGCTCCGTGAAAAAAGATGGGCTTCCCTACTTGGTGGCTCATCTCACTAAGTAAGTTATATCCCTGGTTATAAGTGAGATAACCAGGGTTAATCCACCTATAACTAGGCTTATAACCTGCTTAGGATTCGTGGGATGAACCAGTAACGAAATATGCGTAGTCAAAACCTGGGACCCGGATGGTTTCCTGAAGTCATAGCTGGGAGTCCAAACCACCCCCCAAAAGAATCACTGGTTGAAATGATGATATGACAATGTCATATTGGCATGACTGACACTAATGATATTCATCGATTATATATTATATAAAATTATATATATATGCACATTACATTTAGTGAAAGTGCCGCTTTAGGAACTTGGGTTGGGATGGTTTCAGAAATTCACAGAAGAGGTACATCACCAGTAAAAGAATTGTGTTTTTTTCGATGGGTTCGAACCTTTGGGACCACGGACAGGGAACCAAAAATTTGGACCCATGGCACCCTCCTTCAACCGCGGAACACAGCCTCAAAAGAAAAGCCTTCGAAAGATGATCTGGGCAAGCAAATCTTGGGTGAAACCATGGTTCAAGACCAGATGCATAGTACATTTAAAGAAAACTCCATTTTTCACTGGATTGGCTTAAGGGAAAATCGAAACCGGAAACCGTAGATTTCCTACGAAAGATGGGTGGTTCCTGTAATTTTTCCCTTAAACCAATCCATTGAATTTTTCAAAACTTCAGTTTATGGGGACAATGATGCCGGGGCATTTCAATTCAAGGGATTCGTGTGATGGCTGGTAACTGCTGAGAAATCGCAAGGGGGAAAATCATAGGATCAGTGGATTCTTCGGAAAATCATGACCGGAAACGCCGGAAACCATGGTAGCATAGGGAAAAAACTGCAGTACCTCATACCTCCTTTCTTGGGGGGGTGACTTCCTAAGTCATACCCCCAGAAATCATCCATTTCTGGGCTTTTCCCTAAACCAGCTGTTTTTCCATGGAGCCCCTCATATACCAAGGGATCAAACATCCAAGGGGACGTTTTTCGGTTTATAACCTACATGGAATCCATGGAAAATGCTTCATTTATGGTTGACTTATGGGGAAATGTGGGATTTCATGTGGGAGATTAAAATGTGATTATCCATAGATCTGGGTCAATTTGATCACGACCGAACCCTGTCCTCCCGAACCCTGAATCATGGTTTATTTTAGGGAAGTCATCCCCAAATGGCCGAACTATTCAGGTTAGTGAATTATTATAATTTACCAAGATAGATGTAGTATCTACCATAAGCCCAACAGCTAACCTGGTTCTGCTCACCAACTTAGCTAACGACTTGGGGCACCACCTAGATGATTATCCCGTATATCGTCCCATATATTTTCCATTTACTTTGATGATTTATCCCAGAGATTTCCTCAAAATATCACCATGAATAGGTTACATCCCAAAAAATATCCCGATTATCCTGCATTATTCATTATTCCATATACCCTCTGGTAATTTAACATAACTATGGAATATCACCATTTTTAATGGGAAAATCCACTAGAAATGGCCATTTTCAATAGCTATGTTAGTTTACCAGAGGGTAAATTGCCATTCGTTTGATGGTTATCCCAGTGGTTTTTTCTCATGGTTTTTCTTGCACCGCTGGGATCGTTAAGCTCAAGCTGAAAGAGCGAATCGTTGATCAAAGCGTGGAGCGTGAAAGGTGCGCCGAAATGGGACCATCGATTTGGCCCTAACAAGATCGATTTATTCGATTTGGGGGTGGATTAAAAAACTATCAATTTTTAGTGGGATGAACATATGACCCTCTGGTAAACGTTTACAGTTTGCGAACTGGAAAATGGCCATAGAATAGCGGATTTACCCATTGATAGCATGGTGATTTTCCATCGTTTTTTGTATGTTTACCAGAGGGTAATACGCTATTTTGAGGTGAACCAAAGGTACCAGGCTTTTGACCCATGGATGAATTTGGTGCATTTCTGTATATGACATAGTGGTGGAAAACCATTTTTCTGCATCTTTTTTGGGGGTACAAATTATTGAACTAAAGTATGTTTTCAATCACGGGCTATCGCTATACCGAGCTATTTGTTTGGAAGCCAAACACCGGAATTCAGCAGCAAAAATGGTACCTGATGTTTTTCAATGTGTTTGAATTCTCTTTGGCATACTCATCTTGATTTACTGATACAAAATAGGACACAAAATAGACAGAAATCCCCAAGTAGGGACCAGAAATCAACACATCAAAATAGGACCAGTAAAGATGGCGAGAGTAGCAGAGAACCCATATCGGGATCAGCGGAGGGGATGAAGATCCATTGAAATCATTGAAAAGAACTATTTTGATCAAAACACCAGGGGTATACCCTCTGGTTATGTCAAAATAGCTATTGACTATTGAAAATGGCCATTTATAGTGGATTTTCCCATTGAAAGTGGTGATTTTCCATAGCTATGTTAGTTTACCAGAGGGTATAGGGTTTTTGACTCCACAGAAGTTGAAAGCAGCTTGTAGAAATTTCGCCGGCTCTGGGATTCTTCCTCGTTTCAGGGTTGCTAAATGGCCAGAAACCGTAGAGTTTTTTCACGTTTTACCAGCCAAGGATCTATAAAACACCATAAAATCCCACTTTAATGGGTTAATGGATTGTTAAATCCCATTAAAATCCCATGAACGTCCGGAGGTATTGATGACCAGAATACGAAAACACAAAATTCTGGCTGATATCCTATTAAATCCCATTAAATCCCATTAAATCCCATTAAACCACCATTTTCCTATGGTTTTTTGTTAACGTTTACCAGAGGGTAATGATATCCAAGCATTGCTGGGAGAAAGGATGGGGACCCACGATTCCCTCGATGGCATTCCAAATTCCAAATGCTTCTGACTGTTTTGCAGACAAAAGACAGTCATATATAATGTAATTAGGAAAGTACATACATACTTATATATATATACACATATGTGTAACTATATATATAATAATAATAATAATGATAATAATAATAATGTATAATAATACTAATAATAAATAATAATAATAATAATAATAATATAATAGTAATAATATATAATAATATATAATAATACTAATAATAATAACAACAATGATAATAGTAGTAATAATAAAACATATTCATATATATATATATACATACATGATATCATATATATATATGTATACACATATGTATACATAAATATATGATGATATGTGTGTGTGTGTGAGCGCACATTTATGGGTATAACCCCATCAGAAGTATGAACAGCAGGGCATTCCATCAGTTGGGCCCGGTTCGAATTGGACGCCTGCAGGCAAAGATCCGTTCGTTCGACAACAAAAATGTCTTGCAGCGAGGGAGTGTGGATGACGCTCGACGAGTTCGACTGCGGTTAACAAGAGTGGGTCCATGTCACTCTGAAGATATATGGAGGTTTACTAACGGGACATAGATGGAAAATATGGTGATTCATTGGAAATATATTGGAAATATGGTGATTTATGGATGTTTACCCTCTGGTAAACATACAAAAAGCTATTGAACATTGCCATAGAAATAGTGGATTTACCCATTGATAGCATGGTGATTTTCCATCGTTTTTTGTTAACGTTTACCAGAGGGTGGCTGCTTCATGTTTCTGCGTAAAATGACCCACGTCCTGACCTCACGGCAATCATGGTTGGATTCCGTTTTCTTTTTCCCCAATATAGCTTTGATTCAGGTGAGTGAAATGTTTTTGAATTGCCTACAGGATGGGGCCCCATAGTTATAAGATGCTATAAGTTGGCTTGTGATGGCTTGTGAACCATTATAAACCCGAAGAACTATAGTTATCTATAGTTCTATCTACCATAAACCATAGTTAATTCAGCCACTTTTCTGTTCACCAACGGTTCACGCCTTCGCTCGACTGGGGGCAAAAAATCCTGTTGGTTCTATCATATTCCTTGCGGATTCGATCCTGCCTTTTTTCCACCAAAAAACATCGGCTGGTAGAACCAATATCTGGTGCCAAACATCAATGGGAATTCCAGGATCCTAAAATGGAGGTACTGTACCATATAAGGCCATGTTTTGTGGTGATATTCACTTACATAGGCCTTATATAGGCCTTATATATGGTAGGTACCTCCATTTTAGGATCCTGAAATTCCCATTGAAAACAGTTCACATAAACCCATTGACTCCCATTGACTTGGCGAAGATATCTATCCAGCTGAGGATGGTTGGTGCTGCACGTCGTCTCGCAGTGCAGTTGCAGCAGCTACAACCCAATGGAGGTCCGATACCTGGGCCCCAGGACCAGTAGTGAAGTTTTTCTAAGCCCTGGATGTAGCAGTTGCAAGATGATTTCATGGATCAAAAGGAAGATATTGGGGGAATTTGACCATGAACTAAAATGGTGGTTTAATGAAATTTGATGGGAGTTTTATGATCTTTCCCTTTGGTGGTTCAACGGTTTGCGAACTGGAAGATCACAATGTTCTAGAATGGTAAATCATCATTTTGATCATCTAGTCCCATGAACATCTAATGAATCTGGCTGGTTGTGAATCTCAACCTTGTTTCAATCTTAAACTATATGGGGTGATGATTCCCAATGACCGTTCATATTTTTTAGGGGGTGGCCCATTTATGGTAAATTTGGAGATAGTTTACTATTGCTTTACGAACATAAGTGATTGATCCACAACAGAAATTAATGATATTCAATACATTCATAATAGTGATACATGGATTATCCCTTATACAAAATAAACATGATATTATTATTATTATTATATATGTATACAGTGATATTATCCCATAAAAGTGATTATCCCATTGTCAATAATAGTGATATATTCCATAATATCTTCATATAGTGATGGCCACAACTCTGACTATGGATCATCCACAGAGTGGTAACAATGAAAACTCTAGTGGTTATATGCCCAGTATGTTCCTTTAATTCTATTCATTATATATATATATAGACACACACACATATATATATATACATATACATATACATAGATGCATATGCATATGTCTGTTATATTCACATATATATATATAGACATAAACACATTAGCTTCTGGTAAATTCACAGTTGGAGCCTGAAAAGAAGCCACATAAAAAACCTGGGTCGGTTCCGGCCCGCAGGTCTGCTGGCATCCTGCTTCGAGGGGAGTGCGGTGCGGCGAACCTGGAGCGGGGAAAGTGACAACAAAGCGATTATCTGATTGATGGGATTATTATTCTAATAGTTATATATATATTATACAATATTCTTATCCTAACATTGGTAATATCCAGCAACTACTGATATATCATATGGTGATTGATACGGTTTAATGGTTGGTGGTTTAATATGGCTTAATGGTGATTATATAATGTTGAGTAATCATGGTGATTAATGATAAATGATCTGATTGGTGGTTTGGAACCATGGAATTTTATGACTTTCCATTCAGTTGGGAATGTCATCATCCCAACTGACGAAGTCATATTTTTCAGAGGGGTAGGGCTCAACCACCTACCAGTTATAAAATGGAGGTCTTTTATGGGGATTTGAACGGAATATGAATGGGACTGTTGATGGAAGATTGATGGTATCATGGGGATTTAATGGGAATATGGGATATATTGGGATATAATGAATGGGAATATTGATGGGATGGGAATATGAATGGGAATATTGATAGGATTTAATGGACATATGAATGGGAATGTGAATGGGATGGTGATTTCGTGGAATTTTACCAACACTGGGGATATAATCTGTTTTTAATGGTTATTTAACCAACAATAATAGGGATTCAATGGGAATATTAATGGAATATTAATGGGACTATTGATGGCATATTGATGTTCGTGTCTACTTGTGGGTGCAGTTGAGGTGAAACACATGGGTAAAATCATGCTTATAACCCCTTATATTTTGGGATATACCCTCTGGTAAACTAACAGTTTGCTATAGAAAATCACCATTTTGAATAGGTAAATCAACTATAAATGTGGTATTTTTAATAGCTATGTTAAATTACCAGAGGGTAAGCCCCATCACTATGGAAAAACATATCCACTTATAACTGGAACTGCACTTCCAATGCTTCGAAGTATGGGTCAACATTATATTTGACAAAAATGATGGATGGTTGAGACCACACCCATAAACACTGTAATGTTGGAAATCGTTTATGGCATTGGGTTTACCACATTAGCTGGAAATAGAACAGTTAATCCCATCCCCCTAATATTCAACACCGCCTTAGAAACCCTGGTTTAACAGGGAATTTCCACAGTTTTTTGGGACCATTGGGGGGTGTTTCCGGTGCTAGGGGGATAGGTTATTCCAATAGATTCCCATTACTATATATATATATATTTGTTGTAATTCCCATTCAACACATATATCTGAACATATCCATTGTTGGTATCCATCCCATTGAATGAACATTTAACCACATTAAACCCTAGTTTTGCTGGCATTCAATGATGTGGCTGTGACTCCACTACTGATCATTCAGTGATGATGTCGGTTGGATTGTCCGGTAGCCTACAGCATTGTTGCGTGGCACAAGCCACAGAAATTGTGAGTCAAACCTTTAGTTTGTTGGTGAACATGTTGGATAAATCCTCAAAGAGTTTTGGTCAGAACCTCCAACTAAGGGATTGGTTTAAAGGAACATGTACCCTCTGGTAAACTAACAGTTTGCGAACTGGAAAATGGCCATAGAAATAGTTGATTTACCCATTGATAGCATGGTGATTTTCCATCGTTTTTTGTATGTTTACCAGGAACAACCGGAAAACCCGATCAAATTTCATGGGAAATTCCATGGTTTCTAAGATTTTCCCAACAAAACCAATCCATTGACCCAGTTGTTGCTGGTCGGCTTAGTCGAGTCGTCGCGCTGGTTTCGGGGTATCAGCCTAGAGTTATAGTGGGGTTAACAATCAACTACAGGGGATTTACCCATGAATTATAGGTTTATCATTTCTCGAATCGAAAAAATTGTCCCCACAAAACCAAACCTCCATTTAGTTCGGGGGATTTTCAGTTGGTCGGGGCCCCGTCGGTCTTTTAAACAGCTAGGCCGTTCTGACGACAGCTTCCGTGAGCGCTGGGGGGCTCAGAAGTTGAAGCTGGATGGTGACTTTTTCATGGAAAATCCTATAAATGGTTGATCACTGGGGGTACCACCACTGAAGAGAAAACCTCCATATATGGGATCATAATGGGATTATCATGGATTATATATATACATAAACACAATTAAACACATATGATTATATATATATATATGAAAATAATGGATGATACGGAAACTAATGGTTCGATCATTGATTATTCTGGGCTTATATGGGATTGCAATGGAAATTGAGTAAATCCTGATGACATTTTGAACTATTTTGACTGAGCATTGATTCATCAGTCGATTGTTGGGGGGTATTTTGTTTTTTGAAGCCACATGTTTGAAACCATTTCATGGACACATCAACTACTTGACCAGTTAATAGCTGGGCTATAACCCTTTACAGTGGGATAATGTTAGAACATTGCTGGAACATCAATTGGCAGATCAAATTGAGATGTTGAATACCTGCACACAAAACATTATCCACAGAAATGGGTAAAAGTACCAAAATCGGAAGTGAAAGACAAAAGTTTGAGGCATGATTCATGATCTTATATGAGTATATAGTGATACATGGCTCAGAATTTGCAGATTCATCATAAGAATAGCCATGATTTGATAAGCCATGATATTAATTCATGAGCTTATTGATACACGATAGTTTCTATTTCTTAACATACCATCTGGTTATTTAATATGGTATAGATGTTCCATTTATAGATGGTTTACCTATTAATAGCATAGTGATATTCCATGACAAACTGTTAGTCATAACCAGATGGTATCATCATTTGGCAGTGTGTCAAAACCTTGTACCCCTTTTTTGTTCACATCAAAATAGCTGGGTTAAAATGGATGTGAATAACCCACTAAAAATGTATCTATAGGTATTGACCCATAGCCATATAACTATTATCATTAATCACCATGATTACTCAACATTATATAATCACCATTAAACCATATTAACACCAACCATTAAACCGTGCATAGAATTCCACCATAAAAACCGTGGCCGCCTCAGGCAGCAAAGGCATTGACTGGACCCAAATATCGTGCCTCGGATCTGCCAAGAGCTGGAAGATCTGGAGGACTTCGGGCAGAAAATCAATGTTTCATAGGAAAACCATAGGAAAATGGTGGTTTAATGGGATTTAATGGGATTTAATGGGAGTTACCCTCTGGTAATTTGTTACACAACGATGGAAAATCACCATTTCTAGTGGATTTTCCCATGAAAAATGGGTGGATTTTCCATAGTTATGTGAAAGTTTACCAGAGGGTATGTCAATCTGGAGGAAATGGCTCCATAAAAAGGTCAACGTTTACAGTTTGCGAACTGGAGACTCACCATGTGGAAAATTTTGGTAACCAACGATTTTTAATAGGTAAACATCCTCCAGAAATTTCACATGCTGAACGGATCTTGCTTCAGTGAATGGAGGTTTCTCTTTTTGGTTGTGACAGGTATGTCACTGCAGATGTTACAGCCAGCTTTTTCCATTGGTTGTGACAAAAAAAGGGCGCAACCCGCCCCGCTGTCCCAAAGGACGTGTCAAGTAGCCAATTCCTTCGCAACAGTCATGGTAGTGGTAGTTGCCCATACTTGAAGGATCCTCATCTGTCAGACAATGATGTATGAGCTGTATGAGGTAACTACTATTGTGAATCAATCATAGAGGTTTGGGGATACTGTTCTCATAGTTAAAGAGATTATTATTGTGAATATTGGTCATAAATTATGTTGTTTGGGGATACAACATGCCATCCAAATCTGCAGGAGGGTGTAATCAGCAAGATACTATGTGCCAGCGATTCAGAAACATTGAACGACAATACAGGATGCCCCCCCCAGTTATAAGTTGGTTTATAAACCATGAAATAATCCCTAGCCTAGTAACTAGTTCGTGAAATATCTACCATAAACCATAGTTTATTCAGCCACTTTTCTGTTCACCAACGGTTCACGCGAGCTCGCTCGACAACGGGGGCCCCATCCTGTAGAGGATTCCTGGTGGCTCGTCCTACTTGGCAAGTTGGTTAGCAGTTCTAAGTAGGCTACCCTCTGGTAATTTAACGTAGCTATTGAAAATGGACCATTTATAGTGGATTTACCCATTAAAAATGGTTGGATTTTCCATAGTTATGTGAAAGTTTACCAGAGGGTAAGTAGGCTTGGTTCACTGAGAAAACCAGGGTGAACTAAGCACTCCGTAGGATTCCTGGGTTCGCGGGTGACTCGGTCTGGGTCAAAATTCTTCACCAAAAATGGAGCCTTTTGTGGACTGGTACCCAGTGGCAATGATCCTCACACCGAAAACCATAGGAAAACCATAGGAAAACCATAGGAAAATGGTCGTTTAATGGGATTTAATGGGATTTAGATATAACCTCTGGTAAACGAACTCACATAACGATGGAACATCACCATGCAATGAAAATAGGTAAATCAACATTATTAATGGGTAAACATACAAAAAACGATGGAAAATCACCATGCTATTAATGGGTACGTAAATCAACTATTTTTATGGCCATTTTCCAGTTCGCAAACTGTAAACGTTTACCAGAGGGTAGTGGAAATCCCCAACCCCCGGATCCCCTGAGGCTGGGGTAACTTCTCAAGGGTAGCACTTTATGTGGTACCCCCAGTTGTAAGTTACCCTCTGGAAAACCATAGGAAAACCATAGGAAAATGGTGGTTTAATGGGATTTAATGGGATATACCCTCTGGTAATTTAACGTAGCTATGGAAAATGGCCATTTATAGTGGATTTTCCCATAAATAGCATGGTGATTTTCCATAGTTATGTTAGTTTACCAGAGGGTACTTTATGTTCATCTATCAAACTATGGGTAAATTTCATCACGACCGAACCCTGTCCTCTCGAGCCCTGGAATTCATGGTTAGGATTCGGGGAATCATCCCCTTCTATGGCCGAACTATTCAGGTTAGTGAAATATTATAATTTACCCAGATAGATATACTGTATCATGATATCTCTACCATACACCCAGCACTTGAAGAACTTTTTGCACGAAGTTAGCTAAACAGGAGGCCATGTTGCCTCATTCCATCAAAGTAACATTTACCTGGGTAAATTATAACGACATTTACGGTACCAATAGTTACTATCTATAGATGGCTAAATATATATGGTAACTATATATATGGTAAGCCTATCTATCATATTTCACATTTAAATATGCAATAAATCCATTTTTTTTATACATGAAAACACATCCCATGGATCCACATTACCCCACACCTCCATGATACTGCCAGGTGTCATTTCTGTGTCTGGCGATGGGAACTGTCTCTTTCGTTCCATCGCCCAAGGTGCGGAATTTTTCAAACGCGATGGGAATCCCAGGGTATTTTTTCAACAGGAAGATACATCTACACTTAATAAGGCTTATAAACCTTTATAAACCATAGGAAAACCATAGGAAAATGGTGGTTTAATGGGATTTAATGGGATTTACCCTCTGGTTATGTCAAAATAGTTATTGAAAATGGTGATTTATAGTGAGTTTTCCCATTAATAGCATGGTGATTTTCCATAGTTATGTTAGTTTACCAGAGGGTATGTGTCTGAAAATGGGGTACCCTCTGGTAAACTTTCACATAACGATGGAACATCACCATGCTATTAATGGGACAATTCACTTATAAATGGTGATTTTCCATCGTTGTGTAACAAATTACAAGAGGGTAACTCCCATTAAATCCCATTAAACCACCATTTTCCTATGGTTTTCCTATGGTGTATACCCCAAAATAGTCCTTTGACATGGGAAACTGATGAGAAAACTTTCTAAAGGCGCCATGAAATCCAAGGATTCGGAAAGCGTGAACAAAATCATGGGTGTATCATTGGATTAAGATTAATGGGTGTATCTACCATGGGAAAACCATAGGAAAACCATAGGAAAATGGTGGTTTAATGGGATTTAATGGGATTTAATGGGATATAACCTCTGGTAAACTGTTGCATAACTATGGAAAATCACAATTTTTGATGGGAAAACTCACTATTTCAATGGCCATGTTCAATAGCTATGTTAATTTACCGGAGGGTAATTATTAAGAACATGATAACCATTTATTGGTGATATCCAATTATCATATCTTAGACATATATAAACCATTAAAAAAACAGGGCGCAGATTCGACAGATTTTTGTCAGCTTAAGCTGTCTTTGGGATCATCATGATCGTCAGATGGATGACGTTAATTGAAGCGTATAGATTTCTATAGAAAAACTATGGACATTTATATTATGGAAATAAATGGTATCCATTATCCATAGTTGTTCTATAGAAATACTATGATAATGAACAACTATTGACTTCTGGTCAATACTTTCCATTATGGACAATATTACTAAGCTCCTATCATCACAATTCATATTGAAGGATGATCATCAATCTATTTTTTCAGGGCTTTTTTCGTACCGATCGGACATCCATTATGGCGTGGATTTCTATACTTGGTGGTTCATCCCACTTAGTAAGTGGGTTACAACCCCAGTTATAAATGGGATAAGTAGGGTTAATCCACTTCTAACTGGGGTTATAACCCACTTACGAGCAGTGGGATGAGCCACCAAGTACCCATCATAAGAAATCCATAGGTGGGTTTGTGCCCCCAGAAGTTGGTTTCTAAAAAAATCACTTCGGATTTTTTGTTCGATGTATCTACCAGAAAAACCCATCATTACTGCCAACAAAAACATCTTTCTGAATCTTTCGCTCACTTCCTGCAGCACCTTTAGCCGCGATGTTCGGCTCAAAGGAGCCGTCCGCGTTTCGCGGATCGCGGAGTTCGGCAGAACATCCGCTGGATCATCGCTCCAAATATCGCCATTGTTCCGGATTTTGCCCCTGGTTGATGAATGGTGGTTGCTAGTACTTGTGGCTACTGAAATGCTAGCGTCCCTGTTTTATGAAAAACAGCCGTTTGGCTTGGCCAGGAAACGGGGTTTTTGCCCCAGGATGGCGCGTGGTAAACCCGACATGCCCAAGATGACCAGAAATGGGTTGAATGTTGTATAAACCATCCTCAAATGGTATATTCATATATATATATAATTTATATTATATCATATGTTTATGGCATTTCGTGGATCCCACAAACCATGACCCAAATGTCTTTGACATACCCAAATTGATGGCAGCCATGGCAGCCATGCACCCGATGCCTGTGCTCTGGTTTGGTGGAGACTCGACATTGTCGACATCCTGGAGGGTGCGGGTATGGGAATCATGGCCGGGGGATATAACGGGTCGATATTGATATTGATATTGATTGTAAATATCCTCTGGTAAACTAACATAGCCAACATAGCTATTGAAAATGGCCATTTATAGTTGATTTACCCATGAAAAATGGTGATTTTCCATAATTATGTTAAATTACCAGAGGGTAAGCGTGGCAATTTTGAAGTGACAGCCATGCAAGCATTGCAAAGACGGGAAATCGCATGAAATCACCACCCAAGACGCGAAAGTGTGGGCAAGTACTGTAAGCTACAGTATATGAAAGGGGGACATAATTTTACATAATTAATATTTGGATTTTCCATGATGTTTCGATGAAAAATTAGACACACACAATGTATATATAGATATATGTATATATTATATAATTATATATAATTATATATATATATATATATGATCGAGAGACCTTTAGGTACCATTTTGTTCCGGTTAATTCTGATAATTTTTAGAGCCTTTTGGATAATTGAGAGGATTTAAAGAATTCAATTATTTAATCCTTTTAATCCTTTTAATCCTCCAGAGCCTTTTGGGGGATTAAAAGGATTAAAAGGATTAACTGATTTAATCCGTTTAATCCTTTTAATCCTCCAGAGCCTTTTAATCCTTTTAATCCTCCAGGGGTCCGGAATTCCCGGTCCAAGCCCTTGAGAAATATATTTAAATCCATTTAATCCTTTTAATCCTCCAGAGCCTTTTGGGGGATTAAAAGGATTAAACGGATTAAATGATTTAATCCTTTTAATCCTTTTAATCCTCCAGAGCCTTTGGGAGGATTAAAAGGATTAAAAGGATTTAAAGAATTAAATTGCGGGGCTTTTCTTGGGATTCTGGGAGGTTTGGAGGATTAAAAGGATTAAAAGGATTAAATGATTTAATCTTTTTAATCCTTTTAATCCTCCAGAGCCTTTTGGTAGTAGGTTCAACAGGGTTCCGGATAAAGTTCCGGGAGGCTTTGGTGCAGAGCCAGGGCTCCGGGTTTCCGGAGAAGGTTCCGGGAGGCTTTGGTGCAGAGCCAGGTTAGGTTCAACAGGGTTCTGGTGAAGGTTCCGGAGAAGGTTCCGGGAGGCTTTGGTGCAGAGCCAGGTCAAGTTCAACAGGATTTGTGGCCATTTAACTCACGGAAACCCAGCTGAAGTGTTTCCAGCGCTTGGCTTTGCAGCAGGCTTCAGAAAGATTAGTAAAAATAAAACGTTGCGGCTGTTGTGCATACCACCGAAGCTTGTTTTCCAAAGACATTTGCTGTGGATGGAAATTGCATGTCCCTTCAAAGTTGCAAGAATGCAGGGGTGAGGCATGTCACCCTGCCTTTGGCAGCATTGTAAGTGACAGCACACGAGATTTCTTGTAAAGAAGCAAGACCCGGATTTCTGGGCACCGCCACTGTCCATTTGGAAACATTTTGTTTGTTTGAAATTTCCTGGAACAAATATTTTTCGACAAGGGCCACATCACCACATGGGACTTTCAAAAAGCAATGCTCTTGAGCTGCATTGAAAGCTGGTGAGCCTCCATCCACATTGTGCAAACAGACAACATCACCAGAAGTAATTGTTGCCCCAGAAAAAAGTTTACAACAAGAGCTCGGCATTCCCACAGGAACCACGCCAGCATTGCATAGGAATGCCGTCATCTTCTTTGTGGGGCCCCCTTTGCATTTTGTAGGCAGGTGCCTTCTCTAAACAATCTTGACTCTTCACCCAATGTACAGATGTGCTCTGCAATGACAGACTTCATCAAAGAAGTTTCCCAATGGGTAGTGTTGCACAAGACATTACCATGTTTTCTAATGCCTTTGTGCTTCCTTTCCATGGTCCAGCATGCAGGTAATTGGCCATGCCTCTGGAGACTTTGACTATAATATGAAGTGACCAGTGCATCTTTGGCTCGAAGTCTTCAGACCAGTCAGCTGCAACAGTTGCCTCCAATGCTGCTTCAACAAATGAAAGCAATTGCTTGTGGTCAGGCTTTTCCAAAGCAGGGATGGATAGGCAATAATCCAAAACTTTGCACCAAGCCAAAGAGCAAGTTGGCCCCAGAAGACAAATGCCAATTGGCAAGCAGCAAATTTGGACATAGTGTGCCAGCACCTGGTACAGACCCAGAATCTCTGAGGATGAGCATTTGAATTTCCCAGCTTTTTTGTGGCCTTCCACTGCTTTGGGCAGAAATAACCTTTGCAAATTGCATTTGTGAATGGCAGGCTGGGCCCAAAGTTGCACAAAGCCATGTGCCTTCCAAATCTCAGCCACACCACTGGAAGCAAGCGGTTGGATCCACAAAAAAAAATACCCAGTTCAGCACACCATTTGGGCAGAGCCCATGCATATAATCATGCATGTATTGGGTGGTAACCGCCTCGCCTGTGCACGTGATTTTGGCTCGCTGGTGCATGTGATGGCCGGACTCGCCTGTGCACGTGATGCACCTTCATTCATGATATTCATCATCTTCAGCATCATCAGCATCATCATCATCATCATCATCATCATCATGCTCATCAACACCGTCATAGTCGACATGATCATCCGCATCTTCTTCTTCATCATCATCATCACCATGATCATGCTCATCAACACCGTCATGGTCGACGTGGTCGTCAGCATCATCACCATGATCATCATCATCATGATAATTATGTAATCATAATCATCTTCGTCATCAGCATCATCATGCACACTGGTGGTAAGTAACTGGCATTGCTGGTCCGGAATTGACCTTATTCATTGTTCGGCATTCACAGTCACTCCTTGCTTTCTCTACTAGTGTTCCCACGCGTCCTCTGCGCTACGCGATGTTGTCCTCTCTCGGGTCCGCTTGCTCTCGATAGACACTCGGAAGTATTGATGAAACAGTTTCCAGAAATAAAAACACATTGCAACTCATGTTTTTTTCCATGTGCGCCGGTTGTAACCTTGGTTTGCTGGAATGCTTTTTGGCTCTCTGAACCTCAATGTTGACATGCATAAGGATTATGTCAACGCCTTTCTTCTGTACAGGTTTTCGAATTTCATAGTGATGTTTTTTTCCGGAACTGAATACCATATCCGTATATATTTCAATGGATCAAACTAATAGGGACATGTTGAATGATATGTTCGTGTCAGACAGAGCTTGTTTGGTTGTTGTGGATTTTTACGCTTCATGGTGAAGCGCTCTTTGCGCCGACCTGCTGCAGCGGCTGCGGAAGTGCTTTGTGCAAGCTTTGTAGTACATGGTAGTGCTGGGAAGTGCTTTGTGCAAGCAAGCGTTGTAGCACAAAGTCGTACTGGGTGGTGCTTTGTGCAAGTCTTGTAGTACAAAGTAGTACTGGAACGTGCTTTGTGCAAGCTTTGTAGTACAAAGTCGTACTCGGAAGTGCTTTGTGCGAGCTTTGCAGTTCAAAGTAGTACTGGAACGTGCTTTGTGCAAGCTTTGTAGCACAAAGTAGTACTGGGAAGGACTTTGTGCAAGTTTTGTAGTACACAGTAGTATTGGGAAGTAATTTGTGCAAAGTTTGTAGTAGAAAGTAGTACTGGGAACGACTTTCTGCAAATTTTGTAGTGCATAGTACTGGGAACGACTTTCTGCAAGCTTTGTAGTACATAGTACTGGGAACGACTTCCTGCAAGCTTTGTAGTACAAAGTAGTATTGGAACCTGTTTTGTAAGTTTTGTAGTACAAAGTAGTACTGGGTTTGTAGTACACGGTAGTACTGGGAAGTGCTTTGTGCAAGCTTTGTAGTACACGGTAGTACTGGGAAGTGCTTTGGGCAAGCTTTGTAGTAAAAAGTACCAGCAGGGAAGTGCTTTGTGCAAGCTTTGTAGTACACGGTCGTACTGGAAAGTGCTTCGTGCAAGCTTTGTAGTACAAAGTAGTACTGGAACGTGTTTTGTGCCAGCGTTGCAGTACAAAGTACTTCTGGGAAGTAGTTTGTGCAAGTACTTCTAGGAAGTAGTTAGTACCGCTTGACACTGCACACTCCTTATTTTACAGTCTGCAGTCCACACTCTACACTTTCCACGCCATACTCCACACTCTACACTTTCCACTCCACACTGAGACTGGTAACACGGGAAATATGTATTGTCTCCAAGCGATGTTTTCCATGCGTGTCTTTGTGCGTTACTTGTCTCTTTGTGAATTGTTGATCAGGTGAATTGCTGAGACGATACGCGCGCACTATGCATGAAAAGAAAGGTTCGTTGTCCTATTGCAGAGTCACTCGTACACTAAGATCGTGAATGCAGTCGGGTTTGTGGCTTCTATCTTGTTTTTAAGCAAGGGGTACCCTTTTGCGAGGACGGGGATAGACCATGTCACTTGACCAGTATGCACTTGACTAGTATGCGTGTGGCTTAGTTTTTATTTACCTCTTTTTGCGGGGACTTTGCCGGCGGTGTTTCTTTGGTATTTCAGTTTGAAATCCATGCTGAGTCATCGCGCGTTCAGCGAGGGTTTCTTGAATCGATATCTTGTTTTGGACTTCCTTGTTTTCATTCAGAAAACCTAAATGATCAGAGAGTCAGAGAATCAATGGAATGTTTGGCTGAGCGGATGGTTTTCCAAATATTCTGAGCAACTGCGGAAACCACCAAGATACCGTCAGAAGTGACTGATGGTGAGCAAGGACGGAAACCATCAGGATCCCGTAAGAACTGACTAATAGTGAGCAAGGATCGAAACCATTAGGACATCATCAGATCTGACTTATCGTGAGCAAGGACGAAAACCATCAGGACACCATCAGATCTGATTTTTATAGTGGGCAAGGACGGAAAACATCAGGACACCATCAGAACTGACTTATAGTGAGCAAGGTTGGTTTCTCCCTTGCAACCCCTGTTCCCCTGTTCCCCTGTTACCCCCCCTGTTCCCCTAATTTATAAACCTAAAGGTTGGTTTCTCCCTTGCTACCCCTGTTCCCCTGTTCCCCCCCTGTTCCCCTAATTTATAAACCTAAAGGTTGGTTTCTCCCTTGCTACCCCTGTTCCCCTGTTCCCCTGTTCCCCTGTTCCCCGCCGGTTCCCCTAGTTTATAAACCTAAAGGTTGGTTTCTCCCTTGCTACCCCTGTTCCCCTGTTCCCCCCCCTGTTCCCCTAAGTTATAAACCTAAAGGTTGGCTTCTCCCTTGCTACCCTGGTCCCCTGTTCCCCTGTTCCCCCCCCTGTTCCCCTAATTTATAAACCTAAAGGTTGGTTTCTCCCTTGCTACCCCTGTTCCCCTGTTCCCCTGTTCCCCCCCTGTTCCCCTAATTTATAAACCTAAAGGTTGGTTTCTCCCTTTCTAAGTGTGTTGTGCGCAGGTGAGTCTGGATCTTGTGCGGGTGAGTCTGGATCCTGTGCGCAGGTGAGTCTGTGATCAAGTGCGCAGGTGAGTCACTTTCAAGTGCGCCGGTGAGTCCTCTACCTTGGGTGATTGGTCTCAGAAGGTTCTGGGACTTCAGCTTGTCACTCAGCAAGAGTGAATGCTGGGAATAATCAACCCCAGAAGCCTGGCTCCACCTTCTGAACTCGGTTTTGTTGCAAGCTGTGCTCCTCTCTTGCATCCTTGCCCACGAGGACAGGATTTCTTGGTCTGTTGCAATATCCAACAGAGAGTTTCAGTCTTTTAGGACCTCCCTGTAAAAGTACCCCGGAATGAGGATGAGCATATTTGTTGTCAAACGTGTGCTCCAGGATCAACCTGAAACATTGGCCAATGCTGGCTGCCAGCTGTGAGACTTGCTTACTCCTCTCCCCAAGCAATGTCAACCAACTTTCAGAATTTGACAGCGTGGCCCCAAACTAGGCAGATGAACAGTAAATTGCCCATGTATTCCTAGAATTCCCTGCCAATTGGTTTCCAGGGTGCAGTTCATCTACATAAAGAATGCAAGACCAAGGGTTGTTGAAGGAACTAGGGTTGTTGTCATGTACCTTGTCCAAATAATCCGCAAAGCAGCCACCAGCTGCATAAGCACCAGCCAAATAGCTAAAGATGTTGGCAAATGCCAATTCCACAGGGTCCTCTTCCAAAATCATAGCTGAAGGCCAGCAATGACCTGCTCAACAAACTCTCTGATTTGTTTCCTTTTGTGGCTGGCAGGAATGCCTTCCTGGGCTGCCAAAGTCAATATGGCTATGGCTGGCTGGAAGCATTTCTTGAGACAATGTTGGAGTATGACTGTGTGAAAGGCAAAAACTAGTGTTCCATGGCCTGCTGTGGAACCTGCTGCTAACATGGCCTCCAAACATGTCATTTGCAGATTTGGCACACATTGCCTTGGGCCAGGCCTTGCTTCATGCAGTAGCCTTGCAGAAAGCTGTGCCCACAATGCTGTACTACTGATTCAAACAAAAAAGCCCTTGCAGGCAAACGGATTTCAAATGATAGCTCTTGAAGCCAAAACTGAAAAACAACAAGCAGAACCAAGGGCAGCACTGCAAGTTAGTGGCCACTTGCTTTCATGCTGGAAAATATGTCTCGATAAGTATGTCCAGAGAAAGCCTAAGCGTTTCTGTTTTCCCCCACTGCCTGTATGATTTACCATTGCTGTGTTTGCATGGTTATTTACCACAAGGCAGCCCACGCTCTTTTGTCAGACGAAGGAAATGTTTACACTTCCTTTTGTTCCCCTGCTGCTTTTCTTGTACCACTTGAAAGCCCCTTGGGCATAAACCACAATAGTTTCAAAATAGCAGGAAAGGCCACTGGGCCAGAAAAAAACAAGTACACCACATGGTGTTTTTTTAAAATACTTTTTCTCCTCCCACAGTATTTTGATTCCACCCAAGTATGTTTTCATCCAGGCTTGCCATGCACTATGGGCATACAGCTGCAGCTATCAGGCGCAGATAGCATCGCCAGAAGGAACAGGGACCCCAACCAACATGTAACTGATTTTGATCAAGTTCTTCAGGCTGGCAGGCAAAAGATGTGGGCCTTCATTCTGCTTGAAGTGCTCAAGAGCATCCTGCCTGAGCAAGCGAGCAATTTGTTTACTTCTATCCTCGTACTACCTGAGTTCCCGTATGCTTTAAAAACATGATGAATTTCAGCCTGGTAACCAAGAATCAAAACCTGATTGATGAATCTCCACATACCAGAGGCTCTTCCATCCATTGGATGAGGTCCAGGTTCGAAACTGTCGAGATACCATTGGATCAGTGGCTGAACCCCGTGCCTGACCCCTATTACTGGACATCCTGACAGCTTACACCTTGACAAGAAAAATGCAAAGGACACATGTCTGATGCACTAATGGAACACCAAAACCTGAAGCATCAATGTGCTATACTTGTGACAGCTTCAAAAAATGAAAGCATCCATGTGCTTTTTGGCTTAAACATGAAAGCCCTAAAGGCTGCTTATGTAAAAACTACAATATATTATGTTAGTTGTGCCAAATAGTAAACCAAATTAATATCAAAATCTGAAAAGTAAAATATACTATTGTAGGTTCAAGTTAAGGTTCTGAATTGAAATGCCAACTGTTTGTTTTCCAATTTAGATTTCTGAATTGAAATGGAGACTGTTTGATTTTCAATTTAGAATTCTGAATTGAAATGGTGAGTGTTTGATTTTCAATTTAGATTTCTGAATTGAAATGGTGAATGTTTGATTTTCAATTTAGAATTCTGAATTGAAATGGTGAGTGTTTGATTTTCAATTTAGATTTCTGAATTGAAATGGTGAATGTTTGATTTTCCATTAGATTTCTGAATTTAAATGGCGACTGTTTGATTTTCAATTTAAATTTCTGAATTGAAAATTGCGACTGCTTGATTTTCAATTTAGAAACAGAATTGAAATTCTTATTGTTTGATAGTTTGATATAAAGTTTTTTATCACCACCCAGGCTTTGCTGGAGTCAGTAAGATCTTAAGCGAGTACAAGTGTTCAAGCCATACTCACCCTCCAAGTTCTTTTGCCATCCACACTTTTTGACGTAGCCCACCAAAGCTGCCACATACGCCTTCACCCGTGAAACTTCTTCCCATCGTTATAGTAGGCATCTCATCCTGTGCACTTCTCCAAGCTTCCAAGCAACTACTAGCCCAGAAACTTTCCCGAACCAACCTCCACTAGAAGTTCCTCGAGGAGGCACGAACTCTGGTACTTGAGAATGAACAATACTAAATGCATAGATCAAGAAACTTGAATCCCACACAGAAAGCAAAACCATAGATCAAGAAACTTGAATCCCACACAGAAAGCAAAACCATAGAAACATATGATGCTTGAGAAAATGTATGAATTTCCTATCAGATACATCTTGAGTAGACGAAGACCCAGTCGAAGCTTGAGAGCCTTTTTGTTTGGTGCAATAAAGAAGCTTCTTCACCTGGTCAGGAGTACAGGTCAACCTCCCCCATTGCTTCTGGAACTGGACCAGGTAGTTCTTTGGGGATGCGTGCCATGCTGCTGAAGCCTCAGAGGGGTACTTCAGGAGTGGCAGGTGCCAACAAACCAACATCAGGTTGAACTGGCAAAACCATAGTTGCACTGGCTGGTGAAGACGCGCAGATACCTGGACTTGGGCCAGGTGCCATTGGGCTCACCTGGTGGCTGTTCTGGCAGGTCAGGCATCAGGCCATCCATCTGCAGCCTGTATGCAAAGTTCACCAAGAGGTCCAAGGTCTGCTTTTGCAACTCTTCTTCATTCGAAGGATCCTGAGAGGGGACGACAGCGGGGCCAAAAAAAATGAAGTGATGAGTATGACAAAATGAAGGGGGTTGGCCGCCATCACCCTCCCTCTTCATCACTACAGGTGGAAGTGGTGGAACATGTTTGCATTGCTTTGTTGCTTGTGTTACATGCCCATGAGGTTCCTTCAAGGTGTTTTTTCTATAAAACTATGCTTATTACTAAGCATGCAACCAGTTGAACAACTACAAACTCCTGACAGCCAAAACATTCCCATGCATGAGCGCACAAGAGTTCCAAACTTGCATGCGCATTCCAAAACTTTGTAGCTTGCAGGGATGGAAAACAACACAATTGATACTGGAGGACTCTTCTGCCCAGAGTTCAAATTGGCGTGCGTTCGCGCGTGCTGGTGACAGCATCTCTTGGAGCAGAAAACGGACGCTGCGCAGGTTGAGGGGCAAGGGAAAAAATGCGACTTTCTGTTGAACTTGTACACGCATGTAGACATATTTACTTATGTATATAGTATATATGCAAATAGAATTACGTTTGATTACGTTTGTGTGGGGAGGAACGAAATAGACCCCAAAGGTCCCTGCCACATATATATATATATATGTAGACTTATGGTATGAACACATGGGGGCTATTCTGGCAGGAAAAAGCTCACATCATTGATGAGAACATAGTCATCATCGCATGGTGGTAATGGGCAGCCCGTCGCCGAAACAAAGATAACAACGCCACCAAGCGTCGTGGTAACATGACGGCCTCATAGGTGGCCCATTTAGTTCGATGGCCTATATAAACTATATAAAGCCGATGTAAGGGAATATCCCCACAAAATATGGCCAAAAATATGGTACTAACGTACCTCCATTTTAGGATCCTGGAATTTCCATTAAAGAGGGTGATTTTCCACAGCAAAGTACTATTCTACTGGAGGGTAAACAGAAGTGCCAGAATCACAGGAAAATCACCCTGACAACTTCGGCAAGGCAGGGATCTTGCCATCATGGTCATGTAAGTAGTCTTAACCCAAGCAGATGATTTTTTTCTTCTCTCAGCTAAACGTGTGGTTCAATGAAATTAATGTGGAATTTTTAGGAATCACTGTTGGCTGGACTGGTCGATTGACATCCGAAAATGAAACCAACAGAATGCACAAGGTTTGCCATGTTGCACGTCGCATCTCTGTCTTGCCTTGTTCTCACTCGTTTCGCGCTGCCCTGATCGCCCTGTGTCTCTCTTCTGTCGGGTCCTGGGGGGCTTTCATAGGGGGGTCGTGTGCTTACCAAACGTATGTGTGATTCGTTCCGTACTCAAAGTCGCATCGCGCTTAAAGGTTTGTGTCAAGGTCATGAGTCCGTTGAACTGCAGCAAATTTTTCGTCTTGGTCACACCTCTGATTTGTTGTATTTCGGTCTCCAAAAAGCTTTGGTGGCTCTTCATAAGTTCCGTTGCGCTAGAGAGTGTCTCCTGACCTTCCGCGGGGTTCTTCCGTTCTCTCGTGTATCTCGACTGCTTTGAGTCGCTTTGGTGGGTTCTCTGTGTCTCCCGGGGTGTTTCAATTTGATCGTTTCCGTTGGGACACTGGTACTCCTTTTGAGTTTTCCTCAACCTATGCTCATAATTTCAGGACGACCTGGAGGATGTTCAAGTTTGATGAATGGAAACGTTCCGATCGGAACGGCACTGAGTTGGCTCGGTCATGTGATGTGCGCTTGACTGTTCAAACTCTTGATCAGATGCGAACTTAGGCTGCGGCTTTGGATGGCCATTGCAATCAGGTGTTGTGCGGTGGCATCTGGACTGAGGCTCATGCGAATGTCATCCCACAAACATGCTCCCTCTGCCGGGAGAACGTTGTCCCTAGTACTAGTCACATTCTGTGGCATTGCTCACAATTTGAAGCTTTGAGACAGGTTGCTCAACCCAGGAACCCCTTTGTTGCAAGGTGCGCGTGGGGGCCGTAAGGAATCGACTTCGAGCTGCTGCATCAAATGGCGGCTATCCGGTGTGAGTTGCGGAAGGCTTACACCGAGCTTGGCATTGGCTGCTGAGCCGACTGGGGCTGCTGCTGCTGCTGCAGCGGCCTTCTTGACCGCTAGTGCGAGCTACACTGCGGTTTCGAACTACTACTGGTTCAATGAAGTGAGACCAGTGCAATTCAACGATTTAGTCGCCCCTTTGGGCGCCTCAATCTGCAATTTAGGTTTGCCTGAAAACGGGGTACCGAATTTTCCCCATTCTTCTCAATCACCCCCAAACGCACATTGGTGGTTAGTTATAACCAACCAAACCGTAGCTATATCAAAACTTGATGGTTAGTACCATGCTAGTATATATCCATTGTATATCCATTATCTATTCCACATACCCATTAAATCTCCATTATCCATATATGTATATGTATTCATATATATATATATATTATAGTTTATATCCATTAGTGTATAATTTCTTTTATATCCAGAGGCCAACCAGTATATTATAATATATATGATAAATAAATGGATATATATATACATATATAAGGAGATAATCCCATATTATTTAATAATACACTACTAATATGATTATAGTAATACTATATATATATAGTTATTATTTTTTCTATATGACATACCCATAGACATGCATGATATATCCCACTATATTATATATCCGACTATTGATATCTCCCTTACTTCAGCTCCTCCGCGGAGGCCGAAGTGGAAACTGCGGCCTCTGTCAGGTCCTCCCTCATTGTGGAGATATATCGGACCGAAGACATGGATTCAACCGGATGATAGAAATGATCAATGGGAATTTCAGGATCCTAAAATGGAGGTACGTTAGTACCATATTTTTGGCCATATTTTGTGGGGATATTCCCTTACATAGGCCTTATATACGCCTTATATATGGTAGGTACCTCCAATTTAGGTTCCTGAGATGGCCAGTGAAATGATGAACAGTGTTTTGACAGGATAATCATTAGAATATGTTTCTTCAAAAAGATTTACCATATGGTTATTTAACATAGCCATGGACAATGACCCATTTAACGACGGTTTACCGAACTAATAGCATGGTGATTTTCCATGGCAAACTGTTAGTCACAACCAGAGGGTAAACATAAAGTACGACTGGTTGAATTCTCATTGGGTTACCTCATTACACTAAGTACAATCTCGTTTTTGGTGCAGTTGGAATCTTCAGTTTTTTTGATTCAAATATGAACAGAGAAATGTATCAATATTAGGATTCATTTTTTTTGACTCAGGTTTTTCTTCATTTTTTTTGGAGAAAAATGTATATGTCCTACCGCGTTGTTGTCTATTTTGCACCCACACAAAAACGGGGCCTCCAGGGTTTCGTGTTGAACGCCTTGTTGCAACGTGTGCCTTTGTATAAGAATGGTAGATGAAGATTCGCCCTTGCAAACGTCGTTGACGGTTAAGATTCGACCTTGATAAACAGAAACATGATTGAGGTTGGCCAAATACCTTCTGTTTATTGAACAGTTTGCGAACTGGAAAGTCACCATTTTTGAACACGGTAACTCATCATAAATCATCTATGTCAATGGGCAATTTTCCATAACACATTTTGAAGTAACTACTACCGTCTAGATGACATTCACATCATAAATAATCTATGGGTATCTAACAAAAATTGTTCTTTTTTGAAATGTTAAATAATGTTGGTACTATACCATAGAAGCATTATTGCTAGATACTCATAGAACCATAATTACAGTTATATAATCATGTTAGTACCATAAAACCAGAAGGCAAATAATAGATGAATGACCATATATACCCATAGATAGATACCAATTAACAATAAAGTTGCTTAAATGTTAGAACCTTCTGGTTACTAAATCTGGTTAACAATGATATTGGTTAAGTAATAGTAATGGTTAACCACTACTAAATAATGTTACTTAACCATAATTGTTGCTTAGTAAATACCTTCTGGTTGCCCTATTTATTGTTAATGGGTATTATCAACATAATTAAGTAACTAACATTATTACTATTATTATTATTATTAATACCATCTGGTAAATTAACATAGACCCTGAAAATGGCATTTTTTAAATGGCACTCATCTTCCAATCCCTATCTGGCAGGGTCTATGTTAATTTACCAGAGGGTAAATCCCATTAGATCCCATTAAATCACCATCGAATTCCATTAAAGTCTCACTAAATCCCATTAAATCCCATTAAACCACCATCGAATTCCATTAAAGTCTCACTAAATCCCATTAAATCCCATTAAACCACCATTTTCCTATGGTTTTCCTATGAAAAATGGTACCCTTTGGACATGGCAGATCCTTTGCACCTTCTCCACGTCGTTTTCGCTCGCGAGAGCAGGTGGAGCATGGTGGAGCAAGTGGGCTGTGTGTTTTAAGTCTGTTAAGTGGTTAGGAACCATGGCTACAGCTCAGATATATAGATATATATATATATACATAGTGGTGCCCCATAGATAGCTAAGTTGGTTTATAACTACAATAAGTAGGACTTATGGTAGATATATCTATAGTTGATGGGGGTTATAAACTAACTTATAACTGGGGGGTACCACATTGTATATACACCATATATATACACACACATATATATATATTATATACACCATATATATACATATATATATATATACCATCTTGTTTAGCGCTTCAAACCTAGGGGGACTTGGAACTGAAAGGTCAATAAAAATATGTCAATTAATCATGTGTTTTCCTTGGATTTAATCAAAAATGGTGGGTTTTTGTGGGGATAATAGGTGGTGTATTGGGGGGTCTAGTGGGACCAAAAAAATCAGGGTTGCTCCAACGGGATGGAGTTAGACATTGGATAGCCACGGGAGATATACATTGTCTAACTATTTTTGTTGTATATCTAGATTTATGTTGAACATTGGATATACCAACCCATGGTAAATGATAGACAGAAGGGGACACAGCTTGTCGTGTTACCTCTTTATCTGCCCATTTCCGCCCGTGTATCGTTGGGAGCATGAGCATCTATAGGGAATAAAATCACGGTTATAGGGTTGTCTCGCGATGGAGGATACCCCATGTATCGCCAGTTTAATGGGAACATGATGATATACCATGGGGGTACGGGGGGGGTTCCCCAACATGTTCCGACCAATCCATTATGTATATATGTATATATGTATATATGTATATATGTATATATGTATATATGTATATATGTATATATGTATATATGTCTATATGTCTATATGTATATATGTATATATGTATATATGTATATATGTATATATGTATATATGTATATATGTGTATATGTATATGTATACATATAGACATTAAAATTGAAAGAACTAAGTGGAACCAAAGTGGAACCAAAGTGGAACCAAAGTGGAACCAAAGTGGAACCAAAGTGGAACCAAAGTGGAACCAAAGTGGAACCAAAGTGGAACCAAAGTGGAACAAGACATCAGAATATGTGAAGAGATGTTGTCAAGAATGAGGCTAGAAGTCATGCGGATTTACCCTCTGGTAATTTGTTACATTGCTATTGAAAATGGCCCAGTCGAAATAGTGCATTTACCCAGCTATAACATGGTGATTTTCCATAGTTTTTTGTATGTTTACCAGAGGGTAAGTGCCATTAAATCCCATTAAATCCCATTAAACCACCATTTTCCTATGGTTTAACCAACATCCTGCAGATTGGTGACTCCCCCAAGCTGAATCCCCATGATTTTGTGCAGGGCATGTCTCTCAGCTGGTCGATGCTGGCTGCGGCTGCACGCTCTGTTTGGAGATCTTGTAGGATCGAATCGGACGATGGAAACAGGATGATGGTTGGAACCGCCATTTGTGGATCATTTGCCAACTGTTGTTTCCTAGTGGAGAAGGACCGTTTCATAATTTGATCTATTCACTTTTCAGACACCTAGTCTATTATTTTACTGGTCTGGTTGCAACTGCTGGATGTTTTCGATACGGAACCCTCAGGAGTCGATTTTTTCTCTTACCTTCCGCCAGTTGGTCTGGTGACAAGTCTACAGTTACGTGGCAGAAGATCAGCGTATCGGAAACCTACCAATCCTGAAACTTAGCGATTTTCATGGACGCCACATTGGCAAATTGGCACAAGATAAACAGCAGCACATGATCCCATTGAATGGAGGAACTCAGCTGTCTTAGAACATTCATGACAACATGATGTACCCATCCTGGAAGAGATAAACTATGGTAAGATATGAAATCGGTCCATCTCTCCATCTCAAAATGGAAAATGATCAAATCCAAAACGAAGGAATACTCGGATATTCCACCGAAAACTCCGACCCCTTTCCAGAGAATTTGGTACGGCACTGGTAATCCAACATGGCGGTGTGACAGAGGACTTTCCCTCCACCTTTGCAGAAAAACCAAAACATGGAAGAAATCCTAGGAACACCCAAGAAAAACCTAAGGCAAAATCCACACATCGATTCACATTTTTTTTTCTCATGGTTGTCGTTTCCCATTTTTTTACAGTAGTTTTTTTCTTACTGGTGCGATTTACGCAGGGAATTTTCGGGAATGATCCAGTGGCTAACTAGTAATAATCATCCCAGCAACCCCCATTCCTATCCATTCCCTACGTAAAACGCACCAGTAAGTTTTTCGTCGAATCCCAGTGTTTCAACCCCCCAGAAGTTGGGGATACATAATCCCTATAAACATTGTCATATGGGGGTTTCCATAGTCATGGGGGTACTCCCAAATTCCCTACATAGTGGTACCCCTCAGTGATGTTTGTTGGTTTATAAACCCCATTAACTATAGTTATGGAGAATAGCATCCAATATCCTCTGGTGAACTAACATGGCTATGGATAATCACCATCTTTAAGTTCGGTAAATCGAACTTAGCTATCGAACTTGTAGTTATAAACCAACTTAGCTATCGAACTGGGGCACCACTATGTACTACTGTTTTTTCTGCAAATCCGTTCTGATTTCCAGCGTCCCAGGAGAGATCGCATGTCCAGCATGCTGCGGTGCAAAGGACGGGTGGATCCCGATGGGCGATCATATAGATGTCTCGGAAATCTGGGGGATCTACACATCATGGGAAATATATGGAAAATATGGTGATTTATTGGAAAAATATAGGAAATATGGTGATTTATGGAAGATACCCTCTGGTAAACATACAAAAAGCTATTGAAAATGGCCCATTGAAATAGTTGATTTACCCATAAACAATGGTGATTTTCCATGGTTATGTAAACGTTTACCGGAGGGTAGATGCCAATCCAGATTCAAGATGATAATTTTCTGGAGAGTTTCTGGACATATTCAAATCATTTTTCATATCCATTATCTGGATGAGCTAACCATGGCCATATTCATCATATTTCTGGGTAAATTTAAATTATAACCGAAGCCTGTCCTCCCAAAGCCTGGAATCATCCCCAATATGGCCGAACTATTCAGGTGAGTGAAAGATTGTAATTTACCCAGATATACGGTACCAATAGTTACTATCTATAGATGGCTATATATATATATATGGTATATATGGTAACTATATATGGTAACAACCTATCATATTTCACAGTTAAATATGCAATGATAGTAAGTTTCCCACTTAATATTCATCATATTAAAATAGCTTTTTGATCCAATGGTTGTCCCTATGATATCTCAATGATTTTTCATTTTTACCCTCTAATCTTGGATGATGACCGTTGGATTGATGTGAAAAATCATTGAATTCAGCCACGGAAAAAAGGCGTTTCGGTTCACGCGAGCTCGACTGGGGGCCCCATCCTGATATTCATCCCGAAAAAAAGGCTTATTTTCATTGATATTCAATGATTTTTCCCTATAAACCATTCTAATATTGAATGATATCCCATGGTTTACCTATTATTTCCACATATTAAAAGATATTTTTGATCCAATGCTTGTCCCTATGATATCATGATTTCTCACATTTTACCCTCTGGCTTCACGGTTCGACCCAGGACACCGACGGCCGCTGTTGGCATCTTGCGCATCAACCTTGGTGGCCATGAATCGGCCAGCGGAGGCGAAGACAAGACGTGGATTTCCTTCCAAGGGTTATTGGAACATCTAAGCATTGGATATATGGATTGGACAATGTGGTAATCTAACCATTGGAAAATCGAAGCATTGGATATATATATTGGTACCAATTGTTGGGACATATATTGTATTGGACATATCTGGGTAAATTTCATCACGACCTCACTGTCCTCCCGCACTGGGAATGATGGTGAAAGTATAGGGAAATCATCCAAATATGGCCGAACTATTCAGGTGAGTGAAATATTATAATTTACCCAGACATATGTATTGGAAAATCTAACCATTGGAAAATACAATATGATAATGTATTTTCAATGTAAATTGGATATCTGACCGTTAAACATATTGGACATATGTATTGAAAAATCTTCCGATGGAAGGACATCTGTGACATTTTTACTATCCAATGTTTTTACTATCCAATGTTTTTACTACCCAATGGGTCGAAGTTGGGGAATCTGGGGAAATCTATGATTTTATGGTGATTTAATTTGGATTGAATGGGATTTTTCATGATCCAGTGGTGAACTGAGGGAGCGATTTGGAGCTAGCTAGGGGGTTTCATATTCCCAACAAGAGCTATGGGGAGCCAGTTGGATCTACGAATTGAGTTTCCCAACCGCATTGATAGTTTACCAGTTTACCACTTTACCACATTGAAAATTGGGAGTTTGTTTTTCATCATTGTTATCAGTCATTGCGTGCCATAAAAAGGACTATTGAATTAGGGTACACACCATTGTCACACCATATGCCATATTTTCTGGGATATTTTGATATATCTACAAAATAAACCCAAAACGTTTTCTCAAAGAATGATGTTCACCAATTCACCAAGCATAGTTTGATTTTTTCATCTACCAATAAACAAAAACACCAACAACTAGTTGTCAATCTTGGGGTTGCTTCAGGTGACCAGGTGGGCTTTCTTGACGAGTCCATGGTTGGATAATTCCCCGTGATCCCCCGAAAAAAAACTTGGCTGGATGTTGCTTGGATGAGTCTGGGACCCTTGCGCAGATGTCCAAGATTACGAAATGGTTTTTGTCGCAGTTTGTTGATGAACATTTTTTTTTTTTGGTGGTCTACCCTCTGGTTAAGTCAAAATAGCTATTGAACATGGCCATTTATAGTGAGTTTTCCCATTAAAAATGGTGGTTTTCCATAGTTATGTGAAAGTTTACCAGAGGGTACATCCTAAAATTGTGGTCTAAACATGTCTAAAACCCTAAACTTGGCGTTGTCCGAACTTCTCAGCCGAAACTTGACGGTGTCCGAAGCGGAAGCCCGTTGAGTCGACTTCGGAGTGGATTTCATCGAGTTTCACCAGCTGGAGACATGGCTATCTTCCAGATGGCTTTTTCTGAAAATTTAGGGTACCCCTAAATCCTCTGGTTTATAGAACTATGTCTCATTATATATATAGGGGTACCCAATTTTCAGATATTTTTAGGGGAACATATAATGATAAACAGCAATTGAGGGGTACTAATTTAACATGATATGTTCCCCATTATATATAGATACCCTCTGGTTATGACATTCACAGTTTGCGATCTGGAAGCCATCACCATGCTTTTTTCAGAACGGTACACCATTCTATTTCTATGGACCATGGCTTAACCATGGCAAACTGACAATGTCATAACCAGAGGCAATATCCCATTAAATCCCATTAAACCACCATTTTCCTATGGTTTTCCTATGGTTTTCCTATGGTTTCTGAAGCCGGGACATCTTCCAGTTGGGCAGGATGGTTTTTGGTGCTGAACTCATCGAGGTCTGGAGGATCATCTTCCTGGGTCTATCTCTCATCACATCGTAAGTTATCCCATGAATCCATGAAAGTGGAGGCTATCGCCTCCAGCAAACATACCCTCTGGTAAACATACAAAAAAGTATGGAAAATCACCATTTATAGTGGATTTTCCCATGAAACTAAGGTACAATGTGAGGCCCCCAGTCGGTAGCGTTCAGTTGGTGAACAGAACTCCAATTTCACTCTGGTTTATGGTATTTATAACGAACTAGTTACTGGGGCGAATCTAAACCAACAAACATATCTTGGGGGCCTCACATTGTAGCTATAACGAACATTTGAAAATCGGCCATTTAGAGTTTAGAGTTGATTTACCAAGATCAAAATGGTGATTTTCCATATAACTTATTAGTTTACCAAAGGGTAACCCCACAAACACTCAGCAGATACCAGGTATGGTGATCCCCCCTAGATGGATGTCTTCCAGCAGCATCCCTCACTTCGCTAGGCCGAGGAAGCTGACTATGCGACTTGGCGCGAGAGTGGCGCGACAACCGAAGCGAAAACCCTCCGATCGTCATGGGAAATGCCAGTCCGAACAGGCGATTCAAATGGGATCATCCATCTGGGTAAATTTCATCACGACCTCACTGTCCTCCCTCACTGGAAATCATAGTTAATAAGGGAAATCATCCCCAAATGGGCCTTAATTCAGGTTAGTGAATTATTATAATTTACCCAGAATCCACATCCATAAATTTGGATATTTTCCAACTGGCCATGATTGATTAGAGGGTAACCATAAAAACTGGTTGGTGGTGACTGGAACATGATTGGATTATGACTTTCCCATCATATTGGGAATGGAAAATCATCCCAACTGACGAAGTTATATTTTTCAGAGGGGTAGGGCTCAACCACCAACCAGATCAATAATTATGATCAACCATCCAGTTAGAAGTTGGTTTATAAACCCCATGAATACCATAGTTATCTAGTTCGTTATTTTATACCATAAACCAACTTATACCGAACTAGATAGGGGTTTATAACTGGACCCATTAACATCCATTAACCATAAACCCCCATGACTTATAACTGAATCTGTTATAAGTTGCTTCAGTCATGGGGGTATCAACCATCCAGTTATAAGTTGGTTTATAAACCATGAAATAATCCCCATGAAAACTAGTTCGATATATCTACCATAAACCATAGTTATACCATAAACCATAGTCATGGGGCTTTAAATTCAGATTGGTGAACTTCTCAGAATAGACACTTCCGAGATGGACTCATTTTCCCTTCTGGGGCAAGAAAATCATCAACAAAGGCGCGGTAAAGCCTCTGGTACACCATAGGAAAACCATAGGAAAACCATAGGAAAATGGTGGTTTCATGGGATTTAATGGGAGTTACCCTCTGGATTAATATCCATTAATAGTGGTTAAATATATCTATAGTGATTAATAAGGGGAATAGATATGGATTACCCTCTGGTCAACGAACTCACATAACGAACTGGAAAATCCACCCATTTTATAGCTGGGTAAATCAATTATTTCAATGGCCATGGCTTCAATAGCAACCTGTTAAATGACCAGAGGGTAATACCATCATATCATACAGAATGGGCCTCCCCAGTGATGTGAACGTTGGTTTATAAACCATGAAATAGTCCCCATGAAAACTAGTTCGTTATATCTATCATAAACCATAGAATTCAGCCACTTATAAGACAACTTAGTTAAACCATAGAATTCAGCCTATATATCTATCATAAACCACGAGGGTATATGTAACGTTCGTTATATCTATCATAAACCGATTATGTGGTTGAATTATAAGTAGTTCTAAACCATTATTAACCCCATTAACCCAGTATAAAATAGTTATAAACCATCATAATCCATAGTTTTTTCAGCCACTTTTTTCTTCGGCGTTTCTGAACGAACGCGAGCAAGCGATCTCGACAACGGGGGCCCCGTATCCTGTAGAAGGATGACCTGTTGAATCTCCACATAGATCGGTGAAGTCGTAGATATTCTAGTGACATTTCTATGACACCACCATAGATATCACCATAAAACCACCATAAAACCACCATAAATGGTGTTAGAAGAACATAGTGGAAATGTTTAGAAATGTTTAGAACATATCAATTCTGATAATTCCACCATAAATCCACCATAAATCCAGCATTTTGACAGGTGACTTGAAGCTGAGGTCTATCCAGAGTGGATCCGCCTTCCGTTGGCTCCCTATGCCCGCAGAAGGACCTTGCTCAAGGAGCTGGTGCCAAACCAGGCGGAGCATCTGAGGTTCTCGGAGAATTTCCTGGGGGTTACCCTCTGGTTATGTCAAAATAGCTATTGAAAATGGCCATTTAGTTCGTGGATTTACCCAGCTAGAAAATGGGTGGATCTTTCCATAGCTATGTTAAATTACCAGAGGGTATCCCAGTTGGTATAAGTTGGTTTATAAACCCCATGAATACTAGTTCGTTTTTTGCGTAGCATAAACCATAGTGAAATTGGAGTTATGTAAGCCCCAACTGAACGCGAGCTCGAACGGGGGCCTCAAATATCTATGGGTACAAAAAAGGCTACTCGTACTAAGCAGTTACTAAGTGGGGACGATCTTCCAATCCAGTTGGAATATATAGGGGTTACGGTTAATATAAGTTTATGGTGATATTTCATGTGATATATCACCATTTCATATGCGAATATTGGGCATTGTGTGTTTGTGTGAGTGTATACATTTGTATATATATATAAGATCATTACTATGGGGTTAAGTTGGTATCATCATGACTCGATTATGACATACATATATATATAATATAGATACCACAATGGAACATGACACATTGGGCTTAGTTTTTGGTGATATATCTCATATCACTATTTTACGCAGGAATTATGTGTAGATTATGTTTGTATACTAGTGTTGGGTCCATCAATCCATCCCAGAAGCGGTTTAAGGAAAAGTCTGCAGGAACTCCCTATGTTTGATGGTCAAAACATGTAAAAACCAAGTTTTCTGCTTGAGATTTTCCCTTAAACCAATCTCAATGGATTGGTTTAAGGGAAAATCTACAGGAAACCATAGGTTTTCCCATTAAATATGGTGCTTTCCTGTAATTTTTCCCTTAAACCAATCCATTGATAATCCCTTCAGTTGAGATTTTCCCAGCAATTTGAAATCCTCCACTTAGTTTGGGGAGTTCCCAGCCATGTTTGAGTTTCCACCGGAGGGTACTATCCATTGGTGAAGATACGAAGAATATCTTGGACAAAAACATATTTATTGCAATAGTATTGCTTATAATAGGTAATTACCAATGGTATATCTTCGCATACAATGGATATTACAATGGACTATTCATACAAGGTGTAATCAAGATATAAGCAAATTTTAATATGTTTCGTTACATATATGTAGACATTATCTTAAGATGACCATATTATGCCATTGGTACCAGACTTATCTATACTTATTTGGAGCAACAGACAGCAACACCAGATTTGGTCCATGTCAGGTTTGGACTTTGGACCAACTCTTTGGCACCTTCTATGTTTATGTGCCCATCCGAGCCACCGTCTTGAAGGCCGGGGCCCGGAAAGTTGTGCCTCGATGTCGGATGGCTGGTTGATGCTGCTTGATGCTGCTTGATTTTGAGACATACTTTGGAGGAAGGCTGATTTAGAAACATGCTTTCTGATCATTTCAAATGGAATCAGCAGAATTCCATGAAACTTATGATTTCCCATATATTTCCATTGTTACACCTCCATTTTTTGTTAAAAAACTCACCAGAGGCTATTGATACAGTTGGTCTCTGTAAACGTGCTTGTCTAACATTTGGTCATGTCGCAGGGCATGACGCCGTGGTTCACAACCTCCAAGAAATAGAAACGTTGGAATCATGGAAAGTACCATCTGGTTATGACTAACATAGCCATGGAAAATCCCAATGAAAAATGGAGGTTTCTAGCTGGGAACATCATCCATTTATATATAAGGGATTTTTTCCATGGCTATGTTAGTCATAACCAGAGGGTATCTCGAAATATCAATGGGAGATCTCCAGGAACAGATGGAGGTACTGACGTTAGTCCCATATTTTAGGCCATATGAATTGTGGGGATATTCCCTGAAATTTAGGCCTGAAAACTAGGCCAAACATATATGGTAGGTACCTCCAATTTAAGATCCTGAAATGGCCATTGAATGATTGACAATTGACCATCATTTTATCCATTCGACCATCAATTGGCGCAGACATCCCTGAATATCTTGGATGCTCAAATCCCATCATCATTTTTGCGGCTGATTAGTCATCATGACTGACTGATGGTTCAACGGTGAAATATGGTAAAATCCTAAGTTTTGATGCGGAACAATCCCAATCTGGTTGCTGGTTTGGAACCATGGAATTTGATGACTTTCTTATATAGTTATTGGGAATAATAAGAATCCCAACTGACGATTCGTCATATTTTTCAGAGGGGTAGGTTGAAAACACCAACCAGTTATGGTTGAGATCACATTTTCACTGGCTAAATCAGGAGCAATCCCGATCTTAGCTCCATCTTTCGCAAGGCTGTGGCCATGCTATGCTCCGTTTTTTGTTTGTCTTACGCAGTCGAATATTGAAATGCCACCAATTGTGGCAATCCACCACCAAAAAAATAGATCTACCCCTGAGATAAGATAATAATGTTGATATACTGAGAATAGAACGGAATATTCATGGAATGTTATGGAACATGAAAATTGATATACTGTATACCCTTCGGCAATCAAACAGTTTAAACATGGCTGGCTTATGGAAATGAAGGCTTATAGCTGGGAAAATCATCTACACATTGGATGATTTTCCATTCCCCATGTCTGGTCCTCTCCAGTTTACTCCAGCATGATTGTTACGTTTAAGAGTTATATGATATGTATAAATATATATATATACATAGAATCTGTAATCACTGTAATCTGTACACAAAATACGTCGATTCACATGTTTTGAACTTATATCCGCACATTTTTGTGCGTTCTATACCCCATTTTCTTTCGTTTAACATCCATATTATTGCAGATTGAAGCCCTAGTTTTGCCGTTTTACCTGGTGTCTCAACGGCAAACATATACAGTATATACAGTTGTTACTGTTTCAACCTCCACTATGAATAATGGTACATCCCCATCATTTTATCATTTTCCCTGTTACATACTCGCTCATATCCGCCTAATTTACCAGATATATTCCCAATGTATTCCCATTATATAATATCCATTATATATATATATATTACATATCCATGACATATAACCATAAATAGACGTTTTCCATTTTTTCGATATTTATCACATGATGTTCCCATGGAACAATTCAAATCTCTATCATATTCCCATTAATATGCCGTTAATACCACCATTCATATTCCCATGATATCCCCATTGATCCCTTCCCCCATTCATATTAAACACCACCATGGTTTAGTAACGAGTCTTCACTTGGGACCAGAGAAAGGGGATGTTTCATATGAACCGGGGGATGGGGCTCTCCAGCTATCTCACATGACATACGGTGGATAGAAGAAATCCTGCACCGGTTGGTTTATCCCATTACTTATAGGGGTTCAACCATCCAAGGTGGTGCAGGATTTCTTCCATCCACAGTATCTATGTCACATATCAGATTCCCATTCATATTCCATTCATACTCCATTACATCCCCATTATATCACCATTATCCATTCAATTTACCGTAAATCACATATCATATTCCCATGATATTCCGATCAGACAATCCCATAAACTATCATCATTTATAGACTTTTTTTTTGGTCAAACGATCTTCCCAGGGAAAATTCCCAATCCCATGTAGATTCCACTATGACTATATCCCCATTCAATCCGATTCAATCCCATTAGTATCCACCATTTAATCCACAGATCAGATTCAATTTTTCATATCAGATTCCCATTAATATTCCATTCATATTCCATTAACATCCACCATTCTTATCACCATCCATTTTGAAGCGCAGGTGAAGGGAGGCTTGTTGGTCTATGCTCCTGTGGCTGCCACCAAGGAATGCCTGGGTGGGGCCCCCAGTCGAGCGATAGCGTGAACCGTTGCCTAAAAAAAGTGGCTGAATTAACTATGGTTTATGATAGATATTTCACGAACTAGTTTTCATGGGGATTATTTCATGGTTTATAAACCAACTTATTCACATCACTGGGGGGCCCATCCTGTGGGGATCGGGTTTTTTTAGGGCAAGATTCGGCAGGGCGACCATCCAGTGGGTCCATCCTACGAACCCCCAAAAATGTGGTGTTGCATCTGATGGGTCAAATGATGGGTGCACCCCATTTCAATGAACCCATTCTCTGTGGATATGTTGGAGTATACCCTCTGGTAAACTAACATAACTATGGAAATTCACCAGTTTCAATGGGTAAATCCACTATAAATGGCCATTTTCAATAGCTATGTTAAATTACCAGAGGGTATATACTGGTTGCTGGTTTCAAACATGAATGGATTATTTTCCATTTCATTAGGATGGGATGTCATCCGAAACCCATTGACGAACTCCATCATTTTTCAAGATGGTCAAAACCACCAACCAGTTATAGTTATATCCCATCAAATGGATTTTTCCCATGAAAATCTCAGGGCATTTCCCATTTTTCCCATTTATCCAATAATAAATCCCTATGATAATGGGAAAATTGCATTATTATCCAATAATTAATCCCATTTATCCTCATATTTTCCATTGGTTAAGTTAGGGCAGTTTAACGGGCAGTTAGGAATGGTCTAAGTTGCCGGATGTTGCCCCCAGGTATGGTCAAGGAGCTCGAAGCCAAGCATGGTCCTGTTCGCAGCGTGGCTGATTCGATAGGAAAAGGTGCCCCAGTGATGGAACGTTGGTTTATAAGCCAGTTCATAAGTGTTGTTTGAGATATATACATATATATATATAATATACATAAACTCAAGTGAAATTGGAGTTACAAGTTTCAAGAGATGTTTCAAGGCCGAGACAATAACTGCTTGGCGGTTTTATGGAAATGGGATTGTGATCGCCGATGGCATTGCTGTTTTTTCACCAATGAGATTATTTTGTTCATCTTTGGATGCATCATTTGTTTTTTTTTTGTGTCCCAATTCTGACCCATACCCGAATATGAGGATATCATGAGAGTCTCAATGGGAATTTCAGGATCCTAAAATGGAGGTACCTACCATATATAAGGCCTAGTGTTCAGGCCTAAATTTCAGTGAATATCACCACAAAATATGGCCAAAAATATGGTACAGTCAGTACCTCCATCTGTTGGATCCTTGTTTATTCCCATTGAATACATCACTAGATCACTAAACCACATTAACCATATATTAACCATATATTAACCATATATTAACCATATATTAACCATATATTAACCATATATTAACCATATATTAACCATATATTAACCATATATTACCATTATTAAACATTATTAACTGCAAGACTACTTTTTATACATGTGCATGGAAAGTGTGGGGAATGCCACGGAGTGTCCGAGAGTCGTTTTGATGGTGAAGCCTGGTTTTTCATGACAGACCCAACCCATGGTTGACATTGGTAACCCTGCGCATAACCACAGGAAAATGTACCGGAACTATGTATTATATACCCTCTGGTAAACATACAAAAAGCTATTGAAAATGGCCATTTAGTTCGTGGATTTACCCATTAAACATAGTGATTTTCCATAGCTATGTGAAAGTTTACCAGAGGGTAGTTCCCATGAATTTTGATCAACCGGCAGCCGGGATCTTCTCAGCAAGGTTTTTTTCAAGCCAACGTGGCTGGAGTTCCAAGTTTTGCAAAGCCATTCCCATGGTCCCCCACGGTCCCAGAAAGGAGACAAAAGGGGCACAGCAGCGGCTCGTGAAGGACTACAAACACTCACGAAGTAAAGGCTTTACGATCCATTGTTGTTGTGTAATGTTATATATATATGTATATATATATGGGGGTTTTCTAAAATAAAGGTACCCAACAAAATCCTATTGAAATGGATGATAGCTGGACCTATATAATATATATCCAGGTCATGATAGCTGGACGATTTGGTCCGTTAGTGTGTATGTTTTTTCTCCTGATTGAAAAAAAAACACCATACCCAGTTTCCAAATCTTTGCAGGGCATCACAGATTAGTCATGATAACTGTTGCATCATGTTTTTTTTTTAAAGATCGTCTGGTAATCAACATGGCAATGGAAAATCCACCATTTATGGACAATTTTCCCATTTACATGCTCATTTAGTTCGGGGATTTTCCAGCTAGCTGTGTTTGATGACCGAAGTGTATCACTATTCCTGCCATCAGTCCTGATGTTTCGCAAAGAACTATATTAACAATTTTATTACTGTAACCATAGTAACCATTATATGGTTGATATTTTTCCTAAACAAGTGATATTATCCCATTTTCTATCCCATTCACCATAAAAATCAGGATGGATCTTGCTTCCGTCAAAAGCGGTTGAGCACAAGGCCGGAGCTTTGGGACTGGGACGTGAAAAACTTGGGAAGCGAAAAACAACTTCACAGGATGGGGCCCCACAGTGATGTGATGTTTGTTGGTTTATAAACCCTGAAATTATGCCCATGAAAACTAGTTCGTGAAATACCATATATAAGCTATATCTATCATAAACCACCAGTTATAAGTTGGTTTATAAACCCTGAAATAATGCCCATGAACTACAGTAGATGGACAAATTATTCAAACCCCTATCCATGAGTTATAGGCCACGCCCTACCTCCCCCGAATTTCAATGGTATGGTTTCGTAGCGCTGTTCCTGCTCTGGGGGTTTGATTTATTTCGTCCATTCGAAGGAACGAACCAAACAAGAAAATAACATTGATATTTGGGGTGAGGGGGGTTGCTCTATGTATAAGGGTTTGAATAATTCGTCCATCTACGGTAGTTCGTGAAATATCTACCATAAACCATAGTTTATTCAGCCACTTTTCTGTTCACCAACGGTTCACGCCTTCGCTCGCTCGACTGCCAAGTTGATTCCCTGGTTATTGTTTTACCATCTGGTCATTTAACCAGAATCACCATTTTTCATAGGAAAACCATAGGAAAACCATAGGAAAATGGTGGTTTAATGGGATTTAATGGGATATACCCTCTGGTAATTTGTTACAGTTTGCTATTGAAGCCATGGCCATTGAAATAGTTGAGAAAAACCCAGCTATAAAACTAGGGTGGATTTTCCAGTTCGTTCTGTGAAAGTTTACCAGAGGTTATATCCTATTAAAATCCCATGGAAAATCCCATGAACAACCACCATTTTCCTATGGTTTTCCTATGGTTTTCCCTATGAATTAATGTGTTTTATATTGGTAAAATAAGCGTTGAACTCAAAATTACCATCCGGATTCCCTGACTTCCCTGTCTGGCCATGGTAAACCAACAGTTTGCGAACTGGAAAATTGCCATTTATAGTTGATTTACCCATTAAAAATGGTGATTTTCCATAGTTTTTTGTATGTTTACCAGAGGGTAGAAAAGGGGACAATTTTCACCATGTTTCACCTCTCATCTCTCATTTTCATTGATTTTGATGTTTAGATCATCCATAAATAGTATTCATTGGATCCATGGAGGTATTAAAACTATGGAAATCACCATTGTTAATATTCAAACACATTGTGAATAAATAGAAACTATGGATACCCTTGTTAATAACCAGTATTCAATCACATTGTCAATATTAAAACTATGGATACCCTTGTTAAATAATCTAAACTATGCAACACTAGTTTATAGAACATTTACACTTAAAACTATGCGTATTTATGCATCAACAGTTTCCATATTTATCCCATTACTTTATTCCATGATATTTCCATGAGATATCCCATGAGATATCCCAATAAACCACTATATTGGTAAAATAACACATATTCAATATAGTGACAATAAATTGGTTAACCATTTCAATAATGTGATTGAATAACCAATTGATTGGGATTTTTATATTGAAATGGTTATTTTTATATTTAAATCCCATTGAATTGGTTATTCAATCACATTGTGACCATTAAAACTATGGATACCATTGTTAAATAGAACATGTTCCAGTCCGCACAACGTTTACAGGTTCTGGCTGGTCCCTTTGCCAAGAAGTTTCCAGATGCCAAGTCTCTCGGATGAGATTTGGATGGGATGTGGAGCCGGAAGAAAAGTCTGGTGATGTTTTGCAATCCCTAATTTTTATAGAGGTATCTAGAGGTATCTAGAGGTATCTAGAGGTGTCTAGCCCATTTTTGGTGAGTTATCCAATTTTTTAGAGGTATATACCATTTTGTAATTCCTGTTAGTTATCCATTGAAACAATGATATTTTGATAAGAACTGGCGATATTTGTACAAAGAACTGGTTACAAGTTTTTTTTGGATCCCATTTTAGTAATGTGATGTTTAGTTATCTAGAGGTATCCCTAATTTTTGGACCTAGTAGTAAGCTTTTTTTAGCTCATACAAACCATTTTAAAACCAGAGCTCCTTGTTGTGACTACCCTCTGGTAATTTGTTACATAGCTATTGAAAATGGCCATCGATTTCGTGAGTTTTCCCATTAAAAATGGGTGGATCTTTCCATAGTTATGTAACAGTTTACCAGAGGGTGCTATCATTTTCACTATCGGTGGAGGGAGCGATTCGGAGGTTCCAGAGAGTTGTATGGGTAAAAGTCATCCCCAGTCGTGGTAGGTTTCTGGCATTTTTTGTGCATCCCACATACCCGGCCTGGTAAACCATAGGAAAACCATAGGAAAACCAAAGGAAAATGGTGGTTCAATGGGATTTAATGGGATATAATCTCTGGTAAACTTTCACATAACTATGGAAAGATCCACCCATTTTTAATGGGACAACTCACTATAGATTGCCATTTTCAATAGCTATGTTAAATTACCAGAGGGTATATTCAACCACTAATTTTTGGAGAGGAGGGGACTGTGGCGAAGTGATTTTTGAAAGAAAAACATCACAAAACACTCTATTTGGATTTTTTGTGGGCACATATTTCTGACCCTTGGCGAAGTAACCCAAACATTTGATATGTTTGTTTGTGGAGAAAGTTTGTGACAGGGATTGCTGTGCAGAAATGGACACCTAGCCAACCATCATCCCATGAACGGGATCCCTACCTCCAATTGGTTTGATCTTTTTTGTTTAATCCTATCCCACCGTTCATAACACCCCATTTCTATGGTACAGGATGGGGCCCCCAGTCGATAGCGTTCAGTTGGTTTCTAAGTGGCTTAACAATGGTTTATGGTAGATATACCGAACTAGTTAATGGGGATTATTTCATGGTTTATAAACCAACTTATAACTATGGGGGGGCCCATCTTGTAATAAAATGTGGAAAAAACCTTACTTTTTACCATGGTTTCGGGGGGATGGGAGTGGTGGGGCCACATTTTACTCGACCAACGTCGTGTGGCTAGTCAGGAGCACCAAGCTTTTTAGGCTCCAAAACGGTGCAGAAACGATTCAGAAACCATGAAAATTGGTTTATAAACCCCATAAACATGCATACATCATAGATATATTCATCATGAACCATAGTTAACATACGTAAGCTTTTCTGTGGATTTTTGGCAAATTTCTGCCCTTTCAATGGGAGTTGCAGAGTTCCCACATCACGTCAATGGGAATTTCAGGATATTCCATGAAATTTCGCCCTCAAAAATAGGCCTAACAAAATGCTAGGTACCTCCAATAAATCGGTCCCTGAAATGATCATTGATTAAATGTGATTTATGGTGATTCTAACTATAGTTCATTCACGAAAAAAGTTGATTGACGATTTAGGCGATTTACAGTAGATTACTGTAAATGTTCCTTTATGGTACTTAATGATATTTAATGATGAACGTCACGTTGCCAAGGTTTTACGTTGCTCCTGGACAATTTTCGGTGCCACTTGTGCCAGCCTCAGAAGTGTCGGAGGTTCCGGGTGCCCCCCCTAGGCTGGTAGGTTGAAATCCTGGGCGACCAAGTTCAACCCCAACTTGCCAGAAGCCTAGGCAGATTTGCTCTTCACGATGGACCATGAGTTCTAGTGTATTAACCAATGTTAACCAATATGCCATGATCACAGAAAATATCCCATAGGTCTCCCCATAGCCATGTTTTCCCCGATGGATTGCAATTCATCTACCTGCCGGTCGACCAGAAGTGAAATGCCATAGGTCGACCGGCCCCCAGTCGAGCGATAGCTTTCAGTTGGTTTATAAGTGGCTGAATTCTATGGTTTATGGTGGATATAACGAGCTAGTTAACTAGTTCATGGGGATTATTTCATGGTTTTTAAACCAACTTATAACTGGGGGGCCCATCCTGTACTACTCCCATGTTTGATGGGATCAAATTCACGTGCCAAATCCTATACCAGATACAATGATATAACATGATTAATATAACCATTGATTTCCCATGCTGTTTTCCTCCAAGTCCAACAATCCCAAGCAGCTCATCTCAACTCATATCCCCATGGGTTTTTCCAATGAACATGCCAAGTTATACATGATTTTCCATTGATTTCCCATGTATTTTTTCCCCCATCCCTATGAACTCACCATCAGACTCCTATTTTTCCCATATTAACCCATAATTTTCCCATATTTTTCCCAGATTTTCCCATGTTTTTTCCCTATTAACCCAAGTGAGTCACGTGTTTGCTCCTAGGACTTGCCACTGAGTGTCTTGGGCTTCCCGGACTTTGAGGCCGGGGATTTTACCAGTGAAAGTCTTCAATAATTATGATATAGTATGAGAAAATACAATACAGAAAAATACATCTACAATTACAGTATATAATTGTATATATATATATTATAATAGATATATAAGATATCTTTATGATATATTATACTTATGATATAATATGATATAATATAATACAGTACAATGCATCTATAATTGTATATATATAGTTATATGCACCAGGTCCACATATGAAAGATGCCGAACATATCTTGGACACCTGGAAATATGAGATAGATATCATCTGATTTCCAATCTTGAATTGGGATAATGGCCTGACTTTCCCGGAACAGCCTTGGCAAGTCAAGAAGTTCAAGTGCTCATGTCTATTAATCTCATTTTATTAGACGAATTTAGTATCAATCTAGCCATCTAAATGCTATTGTATTGGTTGATCAACATCTAAATTCACTTTATTTAGATACCCTCTGGTAAACTAACAGAGCTATTGAAAATGGCCATTTATAGTTAATTGTCCTATCAAAAATGGTGATTTCCCATAGTTACGTTAGTTTACCAGAGGGTACATGTTGTGTCCAATTGATATCTAAAATTCACCAGGTATCCAACCAGCATGGACATTCACTATCGAAAAAGTATTCCATTGGGACGCGTGGATTATACATTGGGTACGTATCAACTGGATACTATCTATACCAAACCAAACGACTATTTATAATTATGCTTGATACATCTAGATACTATTTATATGTGTCCGTGAATAATTATTCATAATTATTCACATATACTGAATACTAATACCATTCCGAAATGTGGGGTAAAATTTGCATCCTCCAATTGTTATGATCACATGATCACCCTGCGAACTATAGACTATAGTAATAGTTGCAATCATATAGTATTATTATAATACTAATCCTAACTTCATTATAATACTATATAAATATAGTTACATAGTTAGTCATATAGTTAGTTCATTATAGAGTTGGTTATATCATAATATTACTATATTGCACACAGTTAGGTATATTGTGAGTCAATTGACTACATAATTAAATGATACATTTAACGTCTATATCTCTATAGTTATTTCGTCACCATATAGCATTGATATGATATACCGACGATATATATATATAAATGTAATACACATTATATACCTTATGGTAATTTAACGTAGCTATGGACAATCACCTTTTTCAGAACGGTAAATCATCATACATCACATCATACATAGTCTATAAACGGGTGATTTTTCATAGCTCAAAATAATTTCACCAACCTACCCTCTGGTAAACTAACATAACTATGGAAAATCACCATTTTTAATGGGAAAACTCACTATAAATGGCCATTTTCAATAGCTATTTTGACATAACCAGAGGGTAAACTAATCTTGTGTTCCGCCAGCCCTGGGGTTCTCCGATGGCTTCTCCGATGGCTTCCGCTGTGTTTTTTTTGACGTTGCCGCTGTCTTGGCTAGCGGTGGTGGTAGCGACTTCACAGGAAAACGCAAATTTGGAGATCTCATTATCTCTTGTTTCTCTGAGACGTTGGGTTGAACTCCTAGATGATGCTACGCTGCTGCACGCTCACATCATGTAGCCTCGTTCGTTTGAAATATTATTGTCACCAAATCACCATACTTGAAACTATAGTTTTATTAATAAGATAAATTTCTGTATATACCAAACACGAACCATACGATATAATGATAGCGAAATCGATGAGGACATGAATTAATAAACATATATATATATATATATGTACATAAAATGACATTAATATAATCGGATACTAATAATATTTACGGATCAATGATAGTGTTTTACTACGTGCAAATTTACACTACTGATCTAAGGTATTGTATATTATATTATATGATAGTTTCATCTCAATATTTATTTACTATATACTACACTATTATAATATATATATATACTAGATTGCAATATACTATATGTATATCTCAACTGTGATACCAGATATAAATAGATACTATATAGATACTATATGTATATAGATACTATATGTATATAGATACTATATGTATATAGATACTATATGTATATAGATACTATATGTATATAGATACTATATGTATATAGATACTATATGTATACTATTATTATACTACACTATTAATGCCAACATAATATAACTATCAGTGATATGATATTATTATAACATAATATACTATATAGATATATTCTCAACTATATCAACTAATACAACTATCATGATACTATATGTATATTATTATTATATTAACTATATGACACTAATACAACTAATACAACTATCAACTATATAGATACTATATGTATACTATTATTATACCAGTGATTGTTTTCTCAACTCCCCAGATTTTTGGAGCCAGGTCTTGGACCCTGAGCGCTTGGAGGATCTGCCCTGGAACGAGGATTGCCTCACGGCCTACGTGCCGCGGCTGCGCCACTGCGCCGGGATGGCCGTGGAGTCACCTTATTTCAGGTTAGTGAAGTATTATAATTTACCCATATATATATATATATAGGTTTATAAGTGGCTGAATTCTATGGTTTATGGTAGATATAACGAACTAGATAACTATATGGTATTCATGGGGTTTATAAACCAACGTTCACATCACTGGGGGGGCCCATCCTGTTGGGTCATTAAATCCCAAGAAACCACTATATTCCATAGCTGTTTGGATCCCATTAAATCCCATTAAACCACCATTTTATACATCATATACAGGACACTCTCATTGTATTATCGGTTTCATTTTGTGTCAGGTGGACGCCGCCACCTTCGGAGAAGTGGCGTTGCTTCACAAGAGTTCCATGGCTTCGACGGCTTGGGACGAACGACGGAATTTCTTTGGGAAATCTGGGGAAAAACCATGGGAGACATGGGGAAAACATGGGGAAAACATGGGAAAAACATGGGAAAAACATGGGGAAATCATGGGAAAAACATTGGGAAATTATTGGAGAATGGGAAATCAATGGGAAAAACAATAGAAATGTTCAGGAGAAAATCATTGGGAAGATGAACAAAAAACGTAGGGAGATCAATGGAACAACCGATTGGAGAATGGCGAGTTTAATAGATCCATGGACAATGGGAAATTAACCAGGAAAAATGATTAGTTAATGGAATAGTCATGGGATTGTTTCAAATCCATTGTCAAAGAATCCCAGCTATTTAGGTGTGATAACCAGATTGCCAGGTAGAAGGAAACACATCTTCATATCAAATCATATCTCACAATATCCGAGACCATATCCTTACTGTATGTCCCCGTTGTCATGTTTCTTTTTCATGTTATGTATCCTCCTTATATATATCCCAGTTGATGATCAGATTCAGATGTTGCATGGGGGGGTATACACCAATTTCAGACACTGCTCAGACTTTTGGTGAAAAACTGGAGGGTTCCTTTGAAAAAAATATAGGGATACCATTATTAGCCACTATTAACCACTATTAACCACTATTAAATCACCCCAATTTTCTCATCCAAATTTTTTCACATCTTCGAATCGGTGACGGATCCCCGGGATCCGCCCCAGTCATTGAAACCTGCAGCCATTTGGTCAGCTGCTGGTAGAAGTGGCTGCTGTGAAGTGGCCAGTCATTGCATGGTAACAGATGGCCCAAAGGATCTTCAAGGTTTGATTTTTGGGTGTGATAGAGAACTTTTTGATAGATACTTTAAGATACTCTTAGATACTTCAAGTTTTTTTTTCACAAAAAAGCAATGTTGTACCCGCCTATTTAGCTCAGTCAGTTTGTGTGTATCTTTCACTACTGGGTATATGGTAGAAATTGTTTGTTGTCTGGTGGGTGAAAATCAGCAGACAAGCACATGCAATGAAATATGAGAAATCACAAGGTTCTATTCATATATTAGAATATATTAGAATTTGCCCAACAAACATATGTTCTAAATATTTCAAATTTACCCCAAATCAAATTCTAATATAGGTTCTAAATATGAGATTTCAACATATATTGGAATTTGCCCAACAAACACAACTGGGGGTACACGCCCATCTCTACACGCAACAGTTATTATAGCCAATCTTACCTATGTTTCCATGATTAAATGCCCTAGTTGGTGGTTTCATTTTGGGGTACCTCCATTTATATATGAACCATGAAATAAACCCCAATAACTAGTTGGTTATATCATTATATCTACCATAAATCATACTTTATTCAGCCACTTTTAAAATAGAAACCCCATTTTGGGGTACCTCCATGACTATGGAAACCCTCATATCATGCTTATGAACCATTATTAGCCATTAGTAACCACTATTAATCACTATTAACCACTATTAACCACTATTAAATCACTATTAAATCACTATTAACCATGGTTTTTTCACCAACCAGTTGGGAATCACCACTATTAAACCCTCATCTACTTGCGGAGCGAATCCGACCGTGACGCTGTCGTCCCCTTTTGGCGGAGCTGTCATGGCACACTCCGCGGCTGGGCTCGAAATTTCAGCAGCGGAATCCCAATAAATAGACTCTCTCTCTCTCTATATATATATACATATACATATATATATATATATATATATTCTACTGTACATATATCTATATCTATATCTATATCTAATATCTAATATCTATATCTATATATCTATATCTATATCTATATCTATATGTACATGCACTACACAATAACAATACGCATGTCCTGTGTCAACCTTGACGACTTCGGGCCTTGGAAGACGAGGGATGGACATCCTATGGCTAATCGAGGTGCTTGAAGCCCCAAATTAAATGCTTGCTGCCTACTACAAGTTTGTTTATCATTAGGTGAATTCTATGGTTTATCGTAGATATACATACATACATGCATGCATGCATGCATGCATGCATGCATGCATGCATGCATGCATACATACATACATATATATATACGGTATATATGTATACACACTTAATGGGGTTATGGGGTTTATAAGCCAAGTTATAACTAGGAAGCCCCACCATGTATATATTCACTTTCATTGCAGACATACACAATGTTGGTTGTAAAACAAATGCCCGATAATATGTGTAACAAGTTTCTTTTGGCAGTATTTGGTTATAATGAACTCCCAATGATGGTAGTTGCTCATCCTTGCCCGATAATATACCCAGCACTGTCAATGCTTGGGTTAGGTGCTGTCAGATTCCTATAGGTTGGGCAGTCCAGCTGGTACAACTGGTACCACTAAACCGCCATATGCCGGGGGATATTCCCTGAAAAACAGACCTTGCCTGTGACATACACTGGACACACGGTGGCTCCTCCAATTTCTTTGGTGCCTGAAATACCCTCTGGTTATTTAACATAGCCATGGTATAGATGGCCCATTTATAGATGGTTTACCTGGGTTTACCTATTAATAGCATGGTGATTTTCCATGGCAAACTGTTAGTCATAACCAGGTTGGGTACGTCATAATGATTTGGTGCGCTGGGATGTGCATCCTCACATTTTGCCGGGAGATTTTTGCGCGAAAGAAATTCTCTATCGAATCCCATATTTACTGCTTGGTGAACAGTAAATCTCCAATATGTAAATCATTATCTCATTATGGATTATCATTATGGATTATGGGATTTATGTATTGGAGATTATGATAAATCCATAATAATCCAAATGTACTGTTGTATCTCATTATGGATTATCATAGTCTCCAATATGTAAATCTGTTAGTACAACCTTCTAAAATAACCTATCAATGATCATTTATCAATGATATCCACAGGTGTTACTTTTATGCAATCGGATATTGCCAATGGTCTTTTTAATGGCTCAAATGGAACCATTTGGTTCAGCTGATATCAGACAAAATGAGTGAGTGGATTTTCCAGCAAGCCATGTTTGATGTGGTTAAACCCACCAACCAGATTTCATTTTCAGGTACCATCTGGTAGCATGGTAGTGGAACATCCCCTTTAGACGATTTTCCCAGCGAACTAAACTTCCATGGATCGTTCGGGGATTTCCCGTCGCCAGCTGGCGGAAATTGAGCTTCCACCAGAGGGTACCTTTCCACCAGTTTTCCATGAAGAGTCTATTTAGATACCGTTCACAAAGCAATTTTCATTGGTCAAATCATCATTTTCACTGTTTCAATCTCCATTTTTATTGGTAAAATCCACATGTTTTATGGGTTAAACCAGCATTTTCATTAGTAAAACCTCTATGTTTAGTGGTAAAACCACCATTTTTATTGGTAAAATGTGGTACCCTCTGGTAATTTGTTACATAGCTATTGAAAATTGCCATAGAAATAGTGGATTTACCCATTAAAAATAGTGATTTTCCATAGCTATGTTAGTTTACCAGAGGGTACTTTTTCCAACCTACGGATGACTCGACTCACGGATCACGACCTAGCCTAGGTCGTGCCCATGAGAAGTCGAAGTCGTGATGAGAGGAGGTGCAGGGCTACGAATTGCTCCCCTGCAATTCGTCCCATGAAATAGTGCTTGGTTGATTAATAGTGGTTAATAGTGGTTAATATGGAAAATATGGTGATTTATTGGAAATATATGGGAAATATGGTGATTTATGGATGTTTACCCTCTGGTAAACTAACATAGCTATGGAAAATCACTATTTTTAATTGGTAAATCCACTATTTCTATGGCAATTTTCAATAGCTATGTTAAATTACCAGAGGGTACGCATAGTTGATATTATCCTGGGAGCGTAGCAATTGCAGGGTATTAAAAAGTGCGTAATTGTAGCAATACCAAAAATCTCGATTCTACTTGACATTATAGTCATTTGATAGCACTGAAGGGTAGCAATAGTTATCAACCATTATGAGTCATTAATACCCTCCAGTGCCAGCATTATATCCATATTATAATACTACTATTAATCATAATTTATGAAATAAAATACCCTCCGGTAAATTGACATTTCGACCTTGGCAGATAGGGGTTGGAAGATTCGTTTCCACTAAACATGGTGAATATTTCCAGGGTCGAACTTTTAATTTACCAGAGGGTTTTTACATAACTCCAACATAACTCGTACTTGTGGTAGATATATCTATACTTAATAGGCTGATAAACCAACAGATATTTTTTTGGGTCACCACCTCTTAGGTATTACATGGTATTTCCTCACAACATGGCTTAGTTCATAATCCCTCAGGAAACCAAGCTGAGAGAAGACTGGGATGATACACTCCACAAGACAGTGGTGTTATGGGAGTTAATCATCAACCATGGCGATTCCTTTGATGGGGATAATTGGATTATATCACCATCAGCAATGAGGATTGACCAATTCCCCCATCATATATATAATATATATATAGATGTATATATATATAGACATGATTTGAGGATTGACTATATGATTTGGGTTTGTCTCAACGTGTTGAGAACGTCACTTAAAAAGATAGTTAAAGCATCATGGTACCCAAACAGCTCCAGTGCAGCTGGAATATCCCCTATAAATGGAGGTTTTCCATGGGAACATCATCTACCCTCTGGTAAACTGTTACATAACTATGGAAAATCATAATTTTTAATGGGAAAACTCACTATTTCTATGGCCATTTTCAATAGCTATGTTAAATTACCAGAGGGTATAAATGGTGGATTTTCCATTGTTTGATTACTGGAGGGTCGATTTTTGACCCACACATCTCACTGATTCCATAGATCGGTGCTTTGTGAATGGGCTTTTATCCCCAAACCGTTTGCTTCTTGGACATGGTGCTGGTATTCCCACTACATAGTTGACATCGTTGCCCATGGCTCTCACCATGACCCGAATCACTTCAAAAAAAAAGAAATTTCGATTGCTTTTTTCCCCATTTTGGTTGGTGAAACCATCCTCTTTTATATATACACTTGACGTGTTGTGATGCCCAAGCATTATTTTCAGCCTTGTTCGGTACAGGGTGGGGCCCCAGTTCGGAATCGCTAAGTTGGTGAACATAACTATAATAACAAGTTGGTGTATGATACGCAAATAACTATATTTAGATGGGGTTTTCTCAACCAACAAACATAACTAGGGGGCCCCATCCTGTAGGTTGTATTCCCATTTTGAGAAACTTTTTTTTTTGACCATTTTCAGCGGGATTGGCCGATGAAACGGTTTGCGGTTTAACCTCCAGGACTCTCTGGTAGGCTAGCAGTTTGCGAACTGGAAAATGAACCATTGATACCCTCTGAGAAATATATGCAAAATATTCTTATTTATTGAACATATATGGGAAATATGGTGATTTATGGATGTTTACCCTCTGGTAAACGTTTACAGTTTGCGAACTGGAAAATAACCATAGAAATAGTTTATTTACCCAGCTATAAAATAGAGATTTTCAATAGTTATGTTACAGATATGTTAGTTTAATCACCATTTTTAATGGGTAAATCAACTATAAACGTTTACCAGGTTGGGTAGTTGATTTATCCATAAAACCTTGGTGATTTTCCTTGTGATATATTTTTCAAATCTATGATTATGATGAGGATTATTGTTATTATGATATTTTATTTATCTTTATTGTTACCACTTTTTTTTTGTCAACTTGTCTTTATCAGGATAGTTTTTTTTGGTCAACTATCTTTACAAGTTTTTAAATTTGCAGTGTCCATGTCTCATGTGCAAGTCGTTCTCATGATCCCACCCGACAGGCGGAGCTTTTTGGGCCACGAAGTCGTGCCTCGACTTGGAAATCGTGCCCTGGAACATCCGTGGGTTGCCATGAATTTATGGGGATTTATGGCATAATACTTCTGGCCGATGTGTTTGGGGTTTATGGAGATTTGTGGGGATTCAGGGGGATTTGACAGACAAATATGAGGATATGATATGAAAAAATAAAATATTATATACATATAATTATATATATATATATGACACATATGCACAACAAGATTCCGGCTGATTTTTGGGGCTATAATATTGGGATAGATTCCCTGCAGCAGGGATTTCACCCCCATGAACATGTATATGCAGCGGGGTATGCAGCGGAGGCAGGCCTCGTGGGGTCGCTTGAATGGTCGCTTGAATGTGATCTCGAACAACGTGAAAATCACGTGGTAAATATAGACCATGGGAAAACCATGGGAAAACCATAGGAAAACCATAGGAAAACCATAGGAAAACCATAGGAAAACCATAGGAAAATGGTGGTTTAATGGGATTCAATGGGATTTAATGGGGTATACCCTCTGGTTATTTAACATAGCCAGGGAAAATGGCATGTTTATAGATGGTTTGGTTTACCTATAAAGAATGATGCTTTTCCATGGCAAACTGTTAAATATGAAATTGGGTATAGCCCTAGACATGGGAGAATGTCAAATGACCCCCATGGTTGGTGAATGGGACGGTTTGTGGCATTCTTGGGCAGTTCCAGATATAAGTGGATATACTACCATTGTTATAGAGGTTACCCTCTGGTAAACTAACAGTTTGCGAACTGGAACATGGCAATATATAGTGAGGGGCTTCCCATTAAAAATGGTGATTTTCCATAGTTATGTAACAGTTTACCAGAGGTTATATCCCATAAAATCCCATTAAATCCCATTAAACAACCATTTTCCTATGGTTTCCCTATGGTTTCCCTATGGTTTTCCTATGGTTTTCCTATGGTTTTCCTATGGTTTACCAGAGGTTCTATCCCAAGTATTAGGGGGCTTTGTACCTCAACTGCACCCAACTTAGTTTTCGGTGAATTCCAGTCTCTCTGGGGGCGTAAGCGCTCCAAAAGGCCCACATCATAGCCGTAGTATACCATCATTAATAATGGTAATATATGGTTAATATATGGTTAATGTGATTTAGTGATCTAGTGATGTACAATGTGAGGCCCCCAGTCGATAGCGTTCAGTTGGTTCACATAACTCCAATTTCACTATGGTTTATGGTATTTATAACGAACTAGTTACTGGGGCGAATCTAAACCAACTTATAACTGCGGGGCCTCACATTGATAGATTGATTTTCCAATTGTTCCAATGGGTTTACCATGATCCATGTTTTTCCCATGTTTTTCCCATGATTTTCCCATATTTTTCCAATCCCCAAACATGGCCAGTTGGCTAAGCTCCGGCTCCTTCCAAGCTCAGGAGACCAGTGCGAGCCGAAAGCTCGTTGAGCGCGCAGGCGAATCGTCAGGAGTTGTGACGATCCATGGATGGATGGATGGAACCGATGGTGATTTTTGATGGGATTTGATGGAAGTTTACCATAGGAAAACCATAGGAAAACCATAGGAAAACCATAGGAAAATGGTGGTTTACTGGAACTTAATGGGATTTAGTGGGATTTAGTGGGATTTGATGGGATTTAGTGGGACTTTAGTGGAATTCAATGGTGATTTGATGGGACTTTAGTGGTGATTTAATGGTGATTAAAAAATTGTTTTTTTCCTAATTACTTTACTTCGTGTGATCCCCACCATGACATTTATACATTTTCTTACTGGCAAATCTTCTGGCATTCTATCTGACATATCTTCTGACATTCTATTTGACATTCTATCTGGCATATCTTCTGGCATATGATCTGGCATATCTTCTGGCATATCTTCTGGCATTCTATCTGGCAAATCTTCTGGCATTCTATCTGGCATATCTTTTGGCACTCTATCTGACATATCTTCTGGCATTCTATCTGGCATATCTTCTGGCATATATTCTGACATATCTTCTGGCATTCTATCTGACATATCTTCTGGCATATATTCTGACATATCTTCTGGCATATCTTCTGGCATATCTTCTGGCATATCTTCTTACATTTCTATCTGGCATATCTTCTGGCATATTTTCTGGCATTCTATCTGGCAAATCTTCTGGCATTCTATCTGGCATTCTATCTGGCATATTTTCTGGCATATTATCTGGCATTCTATCTGGCATATCTTCTGGCATATATTCTGACATATCTTCTGGCATTCTATCTGGCATTCTATCTGGCATATCTTCTGACATTCTTTCTAACTTTCTTCTGCACATTCTTTGTCCCATATCTTCCTACATGAGGTCCGGCAGGGAACACTTGGCGTGGATCCTCGCGGTTGAGGTCCGGCAGGGAACACTGGGCGTGGATGGTCGTGGTTGAGGTCCGGCAGGGAACACTGGGCGTGGATGGTCGTGGTTGAGGTCCGGCAGGGAACACTGGGCGGGGATGGTCGTGGTTGAGGTCCGGCAGGGAACACTGGGCGTGGGTGGTCGTGGTTGAGGTCCGGCAGAGAACACTGTGGATCGCGGGTCGCAGTTGAGCAAGGACGACGAGGACGACGAGGACGACGAGGAGGACGAGGAGGACGAGGAGGAGGAGGAGGAGAGGAGGACGAGGCAGGAGGAGGCGGAGGAGGAGGAGGAGAAGGAGGAGGAGGAGGAGAAGGAGGAGGAGGCAACTGACATAAAATCTAACAACCCTCACCTGGCAGGTGGGGAACAACAATGGGGATAGAATAGGTTCTTAATGGTTATTCAACCAAGCATAATCGGAATTCAATGTTTTTTTGGGGAATTCAAAAAATGGGATGTAATAGAATCTTGCTAGAATATTGATGTTCGTGCCTACTTAATGGTGCAGTTGAGGTTACAAATTTGTAGTGGGTACAACCCCTCACAAGTTGGGAGATAGCCTCCAAAAGCTATGGTAGGATATCCACTTTTTTTCTGGAACTGCACTCCCAAGGTCCATGGTGGTGCCCCACCCCCTTTTTTGTCCATTCTAAAAGAGAACATGATCACAACGCCACGCTTTTTTTCGGGGGGTAGCCATTTACTTATGGAATATACATGGGATTATATGGAATAATATGGCATAATACGGAATAATATGGACATATTATGGAATAATATGGAATACTATGGAATATTGATTCTATAGAAGGTGGTGCCTCATAGTTAGCAAAGTTGGTGAACAGAACTTCATTTTCACTAGGGTTTATGGTAGAAATATCTATATTAATGAGAATTATAAACCAACTTATATCTGGGGTGGGGCACCGCTTGTATGATATAGAATATAAATGGGATATTATATGAGTTGTCATTGGATATAATTAATGGAATATTACATAATTGGATGAACGGGATATGAACTTCCCAGAATAGGGATACAAACATTGCTTAAAAGTTTTTTTTTTAATGCAAGGTGAGGCCCCCATGTATAAGTTGGTGTATAGCCTCATCTAACCAGTTTGTTATATCTCCCTAATCAATCCAAACATTATTGTAGTTATGTTCACCAACTTAGCTATCATAAATCAGCAAACTACCTCTGGTAAATTAACATAGACCCTGAAAATAGCCTAGTTTTAATGGAAGCTAATCTTCCAACCCCGATGACTGCCAGGGTCGAACTGTTAATTTACCAGAGGGTAAATCCCATTAGATCCCATTCAATCACCATTGAATTCCATTAAAGTCTCACTAAATCCCATTAAATCCCATTAAATCCCATTAAGTTCCAGTAAACCACCATTTTCCTATGATTTTCCTATGGTTTTCCTATGGTTTTCTTCCATTAAACCACCATTTTTGGTTGGATAAGTTACCATTTTCCGACTCCAACTGTTGCGATTCCATCGAACCTCCAGCGACTTTCAGGGTCGATGGGCTATGGCATTGGTGACAGGATTTTCGACGACGAGGTCCGCTAAAAAAACCGGGCGGGGCATGGCAGGCGATTCTAAATTGGCTTATAAACCCCATGAAACCATAGGACAACCATAGGAAAACCATGGGAAAACCATAGGAAAATGGTGGTTTAATGGGATTTAATGGGATTTAATGGGGTATACCCTCTGGTTATTTGTTACATAGCCATGGAAGCCATGGCCCATAGAAATAGATGGTTTACCTGGGCTTACCTATTAAAAATGGTGATTTTCCATGGCTATGTTAAATAACCAGATGGTATCTATCGCAGATAAATCTATGGTTTATGGTAGATATAACGAACTAGATAACTATGTTTGGTAGTTATCTAGTTCGTGAAATATCTACCATAAACCATAGAATTCAGCCACTTTTTTAGTTTCGTCAGCAGGAGAAGAAAATGAGCAACAATGGGGCGGAAAATCTTCAGCCGTGGAGATTTTGTTGGGAAAATATGATACGGTTGGTGGTGCCCCAGTTCGTTAGCTAATAAGTTGGGGCTTACATAACTCCAATTTCATTCTGGTTTATGGTAGACCTATAGTTGATGGGGTTATAAACCAACTTATAACTGGAGGGGCACCACCTTGTAGGGACAAAAACAACAACAGCAACGAGGGTTGTTTGAGCCAAAAAAAGGTCTTTTCGCGAGCAAACTCTGCGATTTAAGCTAGGAAGGACATTTCTACCAAGTCAAATAATCAAATAATCGCAGAGTTGGTAGAAATGATAATTATTTGATTATTTGACTATCAAGAACGATTTCCGTTCTTATTCTTACACTGTGGGCTTATCTTTTTATTGCTTATTATGTGAACAGAATTTGTTGGTTACACCCACAAATTTTATGACTATTGCCAGTCAGAACCATATTTTTTTTGTCATGACAATTCTTGTTGATTGAATCTCGACTAGTTTGATAAACACCGATGATTGCTGATTACATGACTAATGATCATGTTCACTGGTCGTATCCGAATTCTTGCCAGTGAGATGTCTATTTTAAAAGTTGCTTAAATTGGCAATATGTCAATCTGTCTCTTTTTTTGCTGGTCAAATAGTGTCATTTTTTGCTGGTGAAATCTTCGATATTTCAATCCGCGTTTCCTGATGGCTAAATCTGGCTAAATCCCTCCAGAAGTGCCGTGTGATGGTTTCCAGCCTGGAACTTCCAGGTTAGGTCCCGAAGTTCAACACCAGGACAGGGGGCGAGAGCTCAGTGTTTCTGCGTACGATGAGAGAACGAAATATCGATAGACATTCATGGGAATCCTGGGGATTTTCAAAGAGATTCTCCAAAAATGAGGTGATTCAAAGAATAGTTGATAATCCAAAAACAGTTGATTAGAGATTCTTTGAAGTTGACAATATTCTGGGGATTTTCCCATCTGATTCAAAGAACAGTTGATTCTTTGAAGTTTCCATATTCTCCAGACAACATAACCATGGGAGGGTGTTTCCGGTCCATTTTCCCCCGAAGATGCATTCCAATGGCTTGTTCTTTCCTGGCCCCCTGAAGAAAAGTCAAAACCACTTGAATAGGAGGATGACTTGATGATATTTTTGCTATTTGCTATATTTATTTCATCCCCCCTATGTCTCTTTGAGAAATCCAGATTTTTCCTCATAAAATCAATGGAATTTTCAGAATTCTAAAATGGGGGTATATGGGGGTACGTAAACGTACCATATTTTTGGCCATATTTTCTGTGTATACCATATAAATCACCATATATTTCCCATATCTTTCCAATAAACCCACCATATTTTCTGGGGATATCTCCAATTTAGGTTCCTGAAATTCCCATCGATCAAATCCCCGGACTTTTTCGCTTGGTAGCCTTGGCACTTCCGCCTGTTCCAGGCTCCTTGGGTCCTGAAAAAGATGCCATGGAGGGCGGCGTTGCAGCTCTTCTGGGCCTGGAGAACGAGGAGTTTTTCGCGTTTTTTGTGCGGTTGGATCACTTCGATAGTGATTGTCCATGGAAAATTCGAGAAAATTCCACCAATGTTAATGATAACCATGGGATTTAATGGCTTTTAATGGTTCTTAATGGACATCTCATAGAATATTTCCCACTTCATGGGAGTTTGATAGCATTGAGCCATATTTTAATGGTGGTTTTAATGGGATCCTAATGGGATTTTACTGGGATTTAACAATCAACAACCGTTGGTGTCTGAACATGTTCATGGGAATTCAGAGGATTTTTAGTGGGATTTGCTGGATTGAATGACCAACCATGGGTTACCCTCTGGTAATTTAACGGTTAGCTATTGAAAATGGCCATTTATAGTGAGTTTTCCCATTAAAAATGGTGATTTTCTATAGCTATGTTAGTTTACCAGAGGGTTAGTTTTTGTTTTTGATGATCAACTAGTGGCTTCTTGGGATTTCAATGTGATTTTCCATGGAATATGTCAATTGCATTTCATACAGGGTGGGCCCCCATAGTTAGCTAAGTTGGTTTATAACTATAATAACAATAGTGTATTCTGTATGATACTTATGATTATATTTAGATGGGCTTTTCTCAACCAACAAACATAACTAGGGGGCCCCATCCTGTAGGGTTTTTTCTGGGATTTCAAGGGGGTTTTATATCAGTCTATCGGATCACAAATTAGAGACCTAAGGGACCACAGATTCAAGTCCAATTGTGATTATTATACGTATATTATTAAATACTACTATTATTGTTAATAGTATTTATATTATTATTATTATTATTATATTTATCCATAGTATTTATCAAACCCATATTTATCGTATTTATGATCCATCCTTTCATGGACCATGGTGGGACCAAATTGCTGGTGCTAAACGTAGTTGCTGGATGGGTTGCTGGGGGTTGCTGGGATGATGAAATTACTATCAATGGATTGGTTTAAGGGACAATTTACAGGAAAACCCCATATTTAATGGGAAAATCTATGGTTTCCTGTAGATTTTCCCTTAAACCAATCCATTGATACTAGTGATGAAATGGATCATTCCCGAAAATTCCCTACGTAAAACGCACCAGTAAGTAATGAGAAATGACCAAATTTTGAAATGAACATATTTTGAAATGTAATTGAAATGGATTTTGAAATAGACCATATTGAAATAGACCATAGTTTGAAATCCAATGTGCTTTTTTCTGCCAACAGTTGAGCAGTTTTGAAAAGAATATGTTGTGATTCTAAGTATCAATGTGAATTGGGGTTCAGGGGTTTAACTTTTGAAGATATGCTGATGATTTGATTGAACAAAAACACATGGGATTTGCATGTTTTTAGCCATTGACTATAGGGGTTTCAAGAGGTTTAATGGGATTCTCATGGATCAAACCCTATGAATAATGAGATAACCATGTCTCAACTGGTGCGGGATTTCTTCCATTCACAGTATTATCCCTTACTTTTGGATTCTTATTCTTCTATTGCTATTACTATTTCTGTCAACCCTTGAAACCCCTATAGTCAATTGCTATTACTCCTGGATTTGCATAGTACCCCTTATTACTATTCCCATTATCCCCATAATCCCAGATTATATTCTTGTAGAACATCAGCATTGCAGGTAAATTATCATAGATTATCGAACTACATAGGCAATTTCCATAGTTTATACTATATATATAGATATCTTAGTTTACCAGAGAAAAAACACTCGTATCTCTATAGTGTCGTAAACCGAACAAACCATCTCCAAAATCACTATTTTTATTGGTGATATGGAACATCACCATTTCTACGATGTAAATCAACGAACTTTCTATGGCCATGGCTTCAATAGCAAAGTGTAACAAATTACCATTTGGGGTAAATTTCCATCACTAATCACCAATAAATTCTCATTAATCACCATTAAATTCCATTAATCACCATTAAATTCCATTAATCACCATTTTTGCTAGAGTTAAATCACCATTTCTGTTGGTTAAATCACAATTTTTGCTAGTTAAATCCCAATTTTTGCTAGTTAAATCCCCATTTCTGTCGGTTAAATCACCACAAAAATCACTAGTAAAATTTCCAGAGGTGATCTCCCTCTTCCCTGGGGCCCCCTGGAGGACAACCTTCAGCTTCAACGTCTGCATTGAAGCCATGGCTCAGCGACCTTCACATGCCTTGGGGTTTCTCGGTTTGATCACTGAAAGGCTCCATTTTTTGGACCCTTTTTTGTTGCATAAAATGGGTAGTTATGCATTAAAAAATAACATGTTGCTAGGTCATCACTCATTTTTGATGCTTAAAACTTGTTGGTTCTAACTTACAACTGCATTTCATCACTTGGAAAACATGTTGATGGCTTTTAAACTGCGAAAATCTATCAAAAACCCTTGATTCAAGCATATTCAAGCATGATCTTCCGAAACTCCCAGTTCAAACTTCACGGCACAGGCTTCAAACAATCTCAGATTTGTCCCCAATTTTCTCTGGGGTCAACCCCCAACGCAGCCGCCGTGCCGGGTGCGTTCCGAGGCTTCTGCGACACCTGCGGCAGCAGGGGCTGCAGTGTGACAGCGCCACCTGGGGCGGTTGCATCTTCGCCACCCGGAAGAGTTGGCGCAGGGCCTTGGGGCTTCTGACCCAGCTGAGGCGCCCATTACGTGAAGCGAAAGACTTCAGGGGGGAGAAATTTGCTTCATATGAAGCTTGGGAAGTGAAAAAAGATGGAGGGATTTTCTGATAGCTGCTGGATTTCAGGTGCATATATATATATATAATTATATATATATATATATCTGAAGGATTTATCTAAGAGATTCTGGGGATGATTTGGGTCAGAAGATTTCATAGGGCCCAGCAGACATAGGCATTTTATAAGTCCTCATTGATGGTCGCTCTTGGTTGAAATCACATAGTTTTTGTGGTAGCAATCCGCATGTTTACCCCAAAGATTGATATGGTACAAACTCCCATACTGCTATATCCCTCAGTATATCCCATCAGCCATCCCATGAACTAGCCATCCAACAATTCATCATTCAATATATCTATATCATTCTATATCTATCCCATGTATCCGTACATAGCAACCCCAAAGAAGCTGCAACGAAGTAACATCGTATCACTATTTAAATATTGAGTTTAGAGCTTCGACCAAATTCTCTCGATTTGGGGGGTTGCCCTATAAGAAAATATAATCCCATGCATATACAATGCATATGTAATTATATATAATTTCACATAATTATATATAATTTCATATAATTATATATATATATCATACACACACATATGTATATATATATACACACGTATATATAAACATATCCCATATATTCTTCCCCGTAAATCTCCCAACCACCCATGGCACCCATGGCATCCATGGCATGTCATCGGCGCAGCACCAGGCGGCAACTGCGCTGGGAACTGGATCAACACATGGCCGCTTCCGGATCTGTCCGCTCGGCGTTCCCTGATCTTCACAGCCCCTTGGTTTCCGGAGGAAAACCATGGGAAAACCATAGGAAAACCATAGGAAAATGGTGGTTTAATGGGATTTAATTGGATATACCCTCTGGTTATGACTAATATAGCCATGGTATAGATGGCCCTAATCGAAATAGATGGTTTACCGTTCTTAATAGCATGGTGATGGCTTCCATGGCTATGTTAGTCACAACCAGATGGTAATGCTGTGAAATGGTGTGATTAATGATTATTAATGATGATTAATGATGATTAATGTGGTTAAAACATAGGATTTACCATGGGATTATGGTGATTTAGCGGGGACAAATCCATGGAATTCCCCTAGAAAATGGAGGTTTTAATGGGAATAATGTGGTTAAAACAATGCCATACCCATTTGGGAATGGTTTACACCACATATAAAAATTGTGATTTGGGGGATGGTTTATTCTTGTTTTACCCACATTAGAAGAAATGGTAAGTCATCAAATCATCTATAAATTGCCCATAGCTATGTCAACCTACCAGAGGGTATACCTTCCAATACATGTCATAGTATTCCCTGAAAAAATCATTGGATTGATTTTGTTGGGAACATCTAGAAGAAACCATTGTTTTGACCATCAAGTTGCTTGCAGTTTCTTGTACATTTTCCTTTGGATCATTCCAATTTCAGGAGTTCAAAATCGCCTGGTGATGCCAACCTGTTGCGATACCAACTTTTTAAGGTGGCCTAGGATCCCATAACGGATGCATCCCCTAGGGTGATTGGCAGGGCGTTTCTTCCATTGCTAACAAACATGTTTGGAAGCCTCCAACACTCATGAATCATTTACCCGGTTTTCACATTGGTATGTTAAGTTCGTGCCTTCTGTTTTTCTCACCTGCCATGACCATTCGGATGTTGTCCCCCATGTTTGTTGGTTGAAACATATTTATTTCTGATAAATTTTAGTATATTCTTTTCTATGATTTCTTCTTCATATGGCTATGAATCAATACCTATTAATACCATTTTTAGGGGGATGAACATCCATTTACCAGCTATTTTGATTTGAACTACAGGGGTACAAGGTTTTGACCCACTGCCATATATAAATCCCCATGGTATTCCCTTAGCCTTAGCACCCCATGGCCCATGGTCCATGCTGGGTTTTTACAGCTCACGGGTATCGCTCCGAGGCCTGGTTGGCGCCACGAACGCAGCGCTGGGCTCTTGTGCTTTGGGGAAACGCTGGCGCAACGCTGTGGATGTGCTAAGTCATCTAGGCCGTTTCGCCGCATCGTTTCGCCGCGGGACGGTTGGAGTCTTTGGGCGGTGAAGGTTGAGAGTATGATGGATTGACCATCTGGGATACAAACTGGGTGAAGGATTGATACAAAGTTTTTGGAGTATGAAACAAAATCTGGAAACCAGAAGGTGCCCCACCTATGTTTGGTGCTTTATAAACCCCATATGAATACTGTAGTCACTAGTAGTACAATGTAGCAATATCATAAACCAGAGATTACTGGAGTCATATCCATGTTTTGGTGGGTTCTTTACCAAGCTCTGCTGTGCTTGGTGATGCCGATATTTGCTTGATCATCGGGGTCATCGGGGTTGCAGAATGTTTCAAGTCATCAATGGATACAAAAAGTCATCTATATCTATATCTATATCTATATCTATATCTCTCTATATATATATAAATAGTCTGATCCAAGATTTGGATATAATCTATAAAATATTTATAGATTTATATACCTATTAATCAATGGATTCATATCATTGGATGGCATCATCAAACATCCCCTGCCCTCGGGCGATGGAAACCTAGTGACGTGATACCTGAAGCATCACATGATTTTAACACACCTGAAAACTTTTCAGATATGGAGCTTTCCAATTCATGGGACTAGCCCTAAATCATCCATTCTTGACTTGGTATTCTGCTTGTTCATGCGCCAAGAGGGATGTTTTGAGTTGCTTCTTATCTGGCCGTCATGGTCCGCATCACAGGTCGCGTCAGCCTTCAGGGGAACGAGATCAGTCGTCAGGCGTTGGTGGCTTCATTTGGTGCAGGCGCTGGATCTGACCCAGCAAAGATTTCAGGGTTGACTCTGGGATGATCATGATGATCAAGAAACTGAGTGGGATCTTGATGGAAACTTAGTGGGATTATAAAGAAATCTTCTAATTGAGGGTTAATTTGATAAAGAAACTTAGTGGGATTTCACCATCAAGATTCGTTGACTGTATCAATATGATTGAGATTGATTTAACCCCACAAAAGATGGGGGGCTTTGACCAAGCACAGATCGATGATTTACGTCGTAAATAACCAGAGGATAAGTTTTGAATAGGTAAATAATCTACAATGTGAGGCCCCCAAGATAGCTAAGTCGGTTTATAACTCCAATAACTATGGTTTATGGTATTTATAACTATAGTTACTGTTACTGGGGCTTATAAACCAACTTATATCTTGGGGGCCTCACATTGTAGAATCATCAACACATGGGCCATTTTCAGTAGCTATGTTAAATAACCAGAGGGTCATTTCCCAGTACAATCCCCATTTTTGTTGGTGAAATCCCCATTAATCACCATTAAATCCCCATTAAATCCCCATTGAATCCCCATAAAATCCTCCTTGCTATCCCCATTTTTGCTGGTGAAGTGAATTTTTTCCCTGGTTAAATCCCCTGTTTCTGTTGGTGAAATCCTCCTTGCTATCCCCATTTTTGCTGGTTTTTTTCTCCGAAAATCCTCCGGAGATGTCGGACCCGATGTCAGGCGTGGCATGTCCTTGGCAGCTGCTCCTGCGCTTCCCTGGCGCTGCATCGGCCGTGGCCAAACAACAGGCGCGACTCTGCGGCCCTGCGGCCCTGGGGGCCTGGGGGGCCTGGGGGGCCTGGGGGCCTGAAGTGTCATAGGATTGTCGTCAGGATAATATTGGTAATTAAATAGGACTAATCGTACTGTATCATAATTACATAGATCCCATTCCCATTCATAATATTCATAGGTCAGTACCTCTTCAGGTCACTTATAATTAACTGGAGTTACAATCCATTGACGATTCCTGGGATGAGAAAGCGAGTACCATCCCCATTTGGGCTCGCCCGAGGAGTGGGCTCGCGCACTGACGCTGTACGATGGAGTTCTACAGCCAGATCCTTGCGCGCGCCACGGACTCCACGATGGCCAAGTCTCCCCTAGCGTCCCATCAAAGCCTGGGGATTTCACAATCAAACATACCCTCTGGTTATGTCAAAATAGCTATTGAAAATGGCCCATGGAAATAGTGGATTTACCCATTGAACATGGTGATTTTCCATAGTTATGTGAAAGTTTACCAGAGGGTATTGTGGATGGGCCAGCGAAATCCTGCACCAGCTTGGCTGGTTGGATGCTTGAAACCCGAAAAAAATGGGATCAACCAAGATCCACCACCTATCAACTGGATTTGTTTGTTCTTTTTCTTCATCCACAGTAGCAGCTTTAACCATTAGACAAGGGATTCAACTTTTGATGGTTTCAATCCCACTCATTGCTGGTAAATTGGGGGGATGGTTCACTGTTACGTTAAAGCTCATTGCTGGTTTTGTGAAGCTGTAGGATTTTTTTTCATGTCAGATACTGTGGATGGAGGAAATCCTGCACCAGTTAGTAGATGGGCAGTTTATCCCATTGCAATCCCATGAAATTTACAGTGTTAAATTAGTTCCCATTGCAGTTACCCTGCCTGGTGCAGGATTTCGCAACCAAAAAAAACGTATTGCCTGTTGAATGGGATTGAACCATGGGATTTCAAGGAGGTTGAAGTATGGGATACCACCGTCAAGCATGGATCATGACGGATAATGTCAGTATGTCTGATATGGGTATGGTCGGTCAAAACCATGAGACCGTTGAGGTCTTAGCAGCAGAATATCCACATGATGAATCCTCGAATCCTCGACTTTGATTATCGATGAAGCGTTCGATTTGTTTGGACATTGAGGATTGAGGAGGTTGTAACCGGATGGTGAAAAAAGTGGCTGAATTCTATGGTTTATGGTATAATTATAGATAACTATAGACATATAACTTACAACCATTATTATAGATAGATGACTATTATGGTTATAATTATTATATATATAACATCATATAACTATAGTAGTCATGGGGTTTATAAACCAACTTAGACTTGGGGGGCACTATCCTGATCTGAGTGATTTTGGGAGGATGATCTCTGTGAAACGTCGCCAGTGCTGTCGCAGACCAAACCCCCGCCACGTGACGTGTAGTGACAAATTCAGAGCCGAGAGTTTTATTAGATTATTAGAACATCTTCCACCTTCAATATTCAGATGATTTCCTATGGCGCTTGGTCCAAATTCCAGAAATTCTGTTCGTGCCAGATATATTTCTAGTTCTGTCATATACTGATTTCCGTGGTCTTGACTGCCCCGCAAAGAGGGGTGGTGCATAGCTGTCAAGACAGTGGGGCACCGTCATTTTTTAAGACCAATACATGTCAAAACAGTGTAGGATGGTGCCCCCCAGGAATAAGTCGGTTTATAAACCATTACAAACCCCATTAACTATAGTTATATCTACATATAGCTACCATAAACCATAGAATTGGCAGTGTGTCAAAACCTTGTACCCCTGGTGAACATCAAAATAGCTGGTAAATGGATGTTCATCCCCCTAAAAATGGTACTTATAGGTATTGATCCATAGCCATATAGCTACCATAAGCCATAAACCATAGAATTCAGCCACTTTTAAGGCACCTAGCCATGACTGAGTTTTTCAATTGGAACCGAAACGGTCATGGCCCGGTCATGGCCAAGGCTTGGAGTGGTCATGGAGGTTGGCCTCACAATGAAGGCAGGACTTGAGATGGGATAAATCGTGGATACCCCCCAAAAAAGTTAGATAATCACATTAGCATTTAACAACTAAAACTGGTTGGTGGTTTGGAACATTTTTTATTTTTCCATATATATTGGGAATAATAATTCCTAATCCCAACTGACTAGTATTTTTCAGAGGGGTTGAAACCACCAACCAGAAAACGTTGAGGTTGAACAAGATTTAATGGGATATTCCATCGGGTATAGGGATTTAAAAAGATGCATAGCCATTCCCAAAAAAGGGACCAGAAAGTGTTTCCCAGAATGGTAAAGATTCTCTTTCGAGATACGTTCCAGGATTCCAACTTTTCTATTTTTTGGAGGTTGCGGTTGCGAACCAAACCATGGCTTTCGGGGGGAAGAACCAAGCGATGGCTGGGTCGTGGGTGGCATGATTCTTTCAGGGAGGATTTCCTATCGCACTATGAACTAGGTTAATTAATCTTGAAGTGGTATCAATGAGATTATCTACGTTCACCAGCTCAGAATTTGTCATTTTTTGCAGGGTATTGGCATGGATTGGCCATGGTTTATGGCATTGTTTTACCCAGATTTTCCATGATTTTCCTAATGTTTTTCCCATGATTTCCCAAGATGCCAGGACACTATCTGGTTGGTGGTTTGGAACATTTTTATGACTTTCCATTCAGTTGGGAATGTCATCATCCCAATTGACTTTCAGTCCATCATTTTTCAGAGGGGTAGGTATACCAACCACCAACCAGCTATGATTGAAAATATATTTGGCCACGACCTGGAAATTCTGAGGCCTCGCCTGGATACAAAGATGATGTTCATCTGCTCCGTCAGATATGCCTACACTATTTGATTTACCCTGAGGTCATTTGGAGGTTTCCATAGTCATGGGGGTACCCCAATAGCTGGAAGGTTTATAAGGGAAAATCCTTTTAAGATGGATGATTTAGGGGTACCCCAATTTATGGAACATCACCGTTTTTAATGAACGGTGAATCATCAATCATCTATACACAGGCCATGCTGTTCATAGCAAACTGGTAGCCATCACAGAAGGTAACCCATATTTTCATCCCAACTTAAACCCCAATGATATCCCATTAGATCCCATGAAAAACCACTGTTTATTATCATCCCAACTTCAATGGGAATTTCAGGATCCTAAAATGGAGGTACTGTACCATATAAGGCCGTATTTTGTGGGGATATTCCCTTACATAGCCCTGACAAATAGGCCTTATATATGGTAGGTACCTCCAATAAATCGGTTCCTGAGATGGCCAGTGAATGGAAACTCCACCATTTACATGGCAATTTTCCCATTAAGACCTCCAAGACCTCCATATTTCGTTGTTTTTTTGGCCCACTAAAACTTCCATTTAGTAGGGGGGAAGTTACCATTAAATCCTCCATTTAGACGATATTTTACATAGCTATTAAATCCCATTAATCATTAAATCCCATGAACAACCACCATTTTCCTATGGTTTTCCTATGGTTTTCCTATGGTTTTCCTATGGTTTTCCTATGGTTTCAATCTGTGCTTGTCGTTGTTGCGCCCAAAAATCCACCGCCAGGCAGCCCCCAAGCTTTGCGAGGAGAACGCACCGAGAACTGGGTCCTGGATGGTCCGGGGGGGACGAAGGATAAAAACGGTTTTCTACTGGGTACCCTCTGGTAAATTAACATAGACCCTGAAAATCACCAATTTTTAGAGGAAACTAATCTTCCAACCCCTATCTACCAGGGTCTATGTTAATTTACTGGAGTGTAATTTATGGAACATATGGTGATTTATGGGAAACATATAAGAAAATAGCTATTGACTGAAAATGGCACATTTATACTTAGTTATGGGATGTTATGGGAAATATTGTGATTTATGGGACATATATGGGAAATATGGTGATTTATGGATGTTTACCCTCTGGTAAACGTTTACAGTTTGCGAACTGGAAAATGGCCCATGGAAATAGTTGATTTACCTATTCAAGATGGGGATTTTCTATAGTTATGTTGGTTTACCGGAGGGTAAATATGATTAAATGGGATTAATCTCCAAGAATACTGGTTGTTTATGGACATGTAATTTCAATCTGATTGGACTATGTAATTAGCACATACCAACAACATATACTCAGACCCACAGATGGTTGGAAGCAGTACTTGGATTTTTGCATGTAAGGGGTACCTGGCTTTTGTGTCATCTCACCACTTCTGTTGTTTAACGGGCCCCTCTTGTTGCCTCCGTAACTTTCCAATTACTTGGTTTGGAACATTTTTTATTTTTCCATCCATTGGGAATGTCATCATCCCAACTGACTTTCATATTTTTCAATATGGTTAAAACCACCAACCAGAAATATATATATATATATAATATATATATATAATATCAGTAGTTGCTGGGTATTACCAATGTTAGGATAAGAATATTATATGTATTATATGTATATATATATATACATATATATATATATATAACCGGTTTCCCATTACTTGTTGCCCTTTTATGGGCGTTTCTCAACATTGGGCCCCCACGTTGACGACGACGACGACGACGACGACCTGAGCCGTAACGACTGGGATGGATTTTTGTTGCTGCCCCATGACCTGAGAATTATGATTGGCAGCACCAATTATTATGAACCATGATGAATTGAATATTAACTAACATTATATTACTAACCACTATTAATCACTATTAGCCACTATTAATCACTATTAGCCACTAGTAATCACCATTAATCACTATTAACCACTATTAGCCATTATTAACCACTATTAGCCACTATTAATCACTGTTACTAACCATTAAGCAGTATCGCAAGTCTTTCCGCGTCGAAGCCCATCCCAAGTGCCCATGACGGATGGTGCCCGTGGAGGAGTTACAGCAGTTGGGCCTTGAAGCGGCACGCCTCAGTGGAAGAAAAAAATGCCGCGGATTTTTTTTTCGGGGACGGACTGGGGACTTTCAGAGTGAGAACCGGTGGTTGAAAGCTTTAGTGATCAACTCATATTCTCATATTCAATTCAGGATAACTTAAGGTGCCCGCAATTCAGAGAGCTAAGGCATCTTAAATGCTAAGCTGGTTGATCACTAATACCGGGGTCACACAAATCCAGTCCCATAGATGATATAGATGTCCCTTTCCCATTGGTTGCGATAGATTAATAGAGGGGTCATCCCCATTACCATCTGGTTATTTAACAGTTCGCCATGGAAAATCACCATGCTATTACATAAGTTTGGTAAACCATCTATTTCTATGGGCCATGGCTTACCATGGCTATGTAACAAATAACCAGAGGGTAAACCTGCCCATGGTGACGATAGATAGATAAGCCCCCCAGTTATAAGTTGGTTTATAAACCATGAAATAACCACCATGAAAACTAGTTCGTGAAATATCTACCATAAACCATAGTTTATTCGTTTATTCAACCACTTTTTTTAGGCAACTGAAGCATATTTTCCATATATTTTCCAGTAAATCACCATATTTCCCATATATTTCCCATTGAACCTTCCATCCCTTCGGCCCTCGGCCCATCTGAATCTTCTTCCCGTTAGTCAAGATATCGATCCTAAGAGGACATCAAGAGGACATCAGAATCTCAACGGTGACCGGACATCATCCCATTCCCCGAAATATAAAAATCATACATCTGGGTACATTATAACGACCTCACTGTCCTCCCTCACTGGAAATCATGGTTAGTAAGGGAAATCATCCCCAAATGGCCTTAATTCAGGTTAGTGAAATATTATTTCATTTGCCCAGATACATGGGAATATCAAAATCATCATAAACATGTCTATAAAATGGGTATATATATATACCGTATTAATTAATATGACTATGACTATTCGATATCAATCATAAATGGGATGATGTCCATAAATATTCCATTAATGTGTATATATGCATATATATATATATCTAAAGACATCATCCCATTAATGGTATATCTCAATCAATATAAATGGGACAATCATTCCATTAATGTCTACAAAATGGGTATATTAATACCGTATTAATTAATATGATTATTTTCATGGATATGTTATGTCTATAGATATGGGATCGTGGGTATACTCAAAAAAAAATCTATATAATGTGGTTAAAACAATCACCAAACAAGCCCATTGAATATGATTTCAATGAGGGGAATGGGATGATAACTAGCCCAAAAAAAATCATTCCCCTGAATGACGGATAATAATAATCATAATGGGTGAAGACATGCCCCATATGATTTCAATGTCTCCACCCAGCCCCTTAGAACATCGTCCTGGCTCAGGTTCCCAGACGCTGGTGGTCACCGATTCGCTCATTTCCATCCCGGAAGACCCGCCGGAACTGCTGATGGATGCGCAGTAGCCGGAACGGAGTCAGGGTGGCTGCGATCCATCCCTGTTGGTTGATGATGAGTTCGGGGATGATACTACCCATATGCGAACCATGGTGCTGGAATATGAATCCCAACATTTGCCCTTAAAATCACCCAGTCATGTAGGTAAATATACCATACATGGAGCATACGGGCTATCTACCCTTCATATATTGGGGATAATTAAATACTCCAAGAACGGGGAATCCCGATTTTAACCAGGATTAAATGGAATGATAGAGGGATTTTGGTTCACACTGCTCATGTGTTTGTGGCGAACGTACCTTTTATGCAGCATTTTATGTACCTTTGGGCTTGAGGCTTGCAGCATTTCTATGCCGCAGATATTGCTTAGATCCCATGAATATATCCTCGCTCTGTATACCACTATGAATAGCATTCTTTGATATTTTCCCCTAAAATACATTATGATCCTATCCGACTTACAGATATTTGGGACCATTTAAATTATGTTTATTACTGGGATGGGATGAGTTATAGTTTGAGCAAAGGGTACCTATGAACTATAGTTATATCCTCCTAGTCAACCTTTGTTAATTGTAGTTCTAAACCAAATCCTATGGAATATTGTATAATATGAAGATATGTACCTATGAACTATTAATGGGATATTGATAGTACCTAAGTATGAACACCTAATCCCATTAATATCCCTATTGTACCTATTAACATCTAATCATACTTATATCCTCCTAATCAACCCTAATTGTAGTGGTTGCACCAAATCCCCAAAAACTGTGGTACTTATGGTAGTTATAAGCCAAATTAACCCTAGTTATGATTAGTAATAGTGTGATATGTATCTAGAAATTAGTTAATATGATAATAATAAAAACAATAATAATAATAATAAATAATAATAATAATAAATAAATAAAAAAAAAAATAAAAAATAATAATAATAATATATATATATATACACATTACCCAATCATGTATCTAGTAAACCCAAATTCCCACTAAAAAAGCTAACTATGGAACACCACCTTCTCATCACTTCCGAGGTACTCCAAAGCCTTGGCCTACCACGCCCGCGATGACGCCACCTCCGTCCTCCAGGACTCGCCCGAAACGCGGCGGAAGGGCTGGGCGCGGATTGCGCTGTCCCTGGGCCGTGGTTGAACGGAAGGGCTGGGCAAAACCCTTCGGTTGGGGCGGGGGTCACCAGGGTCGCCATGGATGTTTTTTTGGGAAAATCCTGGCGAAGATGAGAAAATCATTGGAACATCATGACAACATCGTCGGATAATGGCTATTTTAATGGGAAATCATGGGAAAAATTACCGTGAGAATGTAATGGGGGCATAATGGGATAATTGTATATAATTATGGGATGGATCCAACCAACAGTCAAAACTTGGAAATCCCCTTTAAATCGATGTTGATCGCTGGGAAAATCATCGAAGTGAACGTGGGGTTTTCCAGCATTTCACAGGTTTGATTGCAGGAGGGTAAATTCAGTGTATCTGGGTAACTATGGTGCCTGGGTAGAGAAACTGATAGACACTTCCATGATTCTCCCATTTGAATCCATGTATCTGGGTAAATTTGATCACGACCGAACCCTGTCCTCCCGAACCCTGGAATCATGGCAAATAAGTATAGGGAAATCATCCCCTTCTATGGCCGAACTCTTCAGGTTAGTGAATTATTATAATTTACCATGAGTGTATGGTGATGACATCACTTTCGAGGTAGTGGGTGGGTTAATAAGCTATCTCTTGGCCTGTAGCCATGAAATGATGGGTAATCAACGAACAGACATAAGATTAAAACATATGACATGGGTATATACTCGGTATATGGCCCCCAGTTATAAGTTGGTTTATTAAAAAATATAAACCATGAAATAACCCCCATGAAAACTAGTTCGTGAAATATCTACCATACACCCTAGTTTATTCAGCCACTTTTTTAGGCAACGGTTCGAACGCGATCGCTCGACTGGGGGACCAATCCTATCTATATATATCCCATTAAATCCCATTAAACCATCATTTTCCCATGGTTTTTCCTATGGTTTTCCCATTAAGTTACCTGTAAAATGGTTAAGATGTTATTTTCCATCCTGTTTGGGATGATCCCAGCTGTCCTTAGCGACGTAAATACATGGGCTCACTGCCCCTTCGAAGTTACGTAGCTTTAGCAACTTTAGCGTATCCCATTCGTATTCCCATCCCCATGTCCTGGATTTACCCGGCCTGGTAAACTGTTACATAACGAACTGGAAAATCCATGAAACTTATTGAAACTTCAGCCACTTTGAATGGGAAAACTCACTATTTCGACTGGGCCATGGCTTCAATAGCAAACTGTTAGTTTACCAGGCCGGGTAAGTTGATGTGGTTTTCTTTTTCCATTAGTTGATCCATTGGTTGTTCCATTTTAATATGCCACCCGAATCAGCAAATCCAATGTCTGCGAAAAAAACGAACAACGACATCTTTTTTAAGGTGGTGTCCTCTATAGTTATATTAGTTATATTGATCACAATTTATTATCCCACCAGCTATCGTTGTTTTCATCACCCCGCTAGTATGTTAACCTAGTCTTACTGGTGCGTTTTACGCAGGGAATTTTCGGGAATGATCCATAATAACTATTAATCATCATCCCAGCAATCCCCAGCAACCCATCCATTCCCTACGTAAAACGCACCAGTAAGTAGTTTATCAACCACCAACAGGTGGCACTTTTTGGGGCACGAAACGTTGACGAAACGTGGGCGAAAATCCTGAGGTTTACAACCTTCTTCAACCCCGGTGGACTGGCAGATGGTGAAGTGTGGATACCAGAGGCGGAAACTGGGACTGGACGGGGTCACCAAAAATGGAGTCCCTAGGTATTTCACCAAGCATGGGGGAGCATAAAAATGGGGGATTTAAGTATACTCAACTGTGTCATAGTATCCCCATTGTTGACGGTTATAGACTTAAGTTATAGATCCCGTTCAAAATCCCATGAAATCCACCTTCATGGATACAATGGATCTGAGTAAATGTGATCACGACCTCACGTCGTGATGTCAATGGAATGGTTCGTAAGAGGACGTAAGAGGTAACTAATCATTCAAGTACTAGTCATTCCAGTTACTACCCTCTGGTAAACTAACATAGCTATTGAAAATGGTCATTTATAGTGAGTTTTCCCATTGAAAGTGGTGATTTTCCATAGTTATGTTAGTTTACCAGAGGGTAATCATTCCAAAATCATTCCAGGCATTCTAAAGATTCACTAATCACATTATACTAGACTATTCCAAAAATCCCAAAATGGCCTTAATTCAGGTACTCGATTGCGTTCTGCTTGCGGAAAAAGCAGCTGATCGAAACCTGTGGCCTTCAGATTAGTGAATTACATAAATGGATATGGATTCTTGGTGATTATTGAAGGAAAAGTGGATTAGTGTCAGTGGTTACACTATGAAAAGATTACGCTATTACGAAACCATGGATAACATCCCTTCATTTCTCCTGGTTGGCAGATTCAATATTTTTTGTTTTCGATGAATCCCCACATCTGAAGTGATGACATGTGCACAGACAACGACCCCGTGTATTTTTTTTTCAGTAGTGTATCCATGATATTCATTGATATTCTATTTATTCACACAGTGGGTAGTATATGATCATTATATAACCATATTGTACCCCAGTTCCATGTGGAATTTTCCCATGTCCACATCCAAGCAACGTACGCTCGGTTATCCCCCTGACATCCTATGAAAATTCATGTCCACCGAAGATACTTCGGGCTAGCCCCCCTTTTTTTCTGATATCATTTGCGCCAGCAAAATGCATCCATGTGATATAACTGATATCATATCCCCATTGTTGATGGTTTTTTCAATCCCATATGGGATCTCGTTTGAAATCCCATCAAAGTCCCAGGAAAAGTCACATGAAATTCCCATTCAAATCCCATTATTATCCCATTAAATCCCCTTAAATCCCAATAAACATCCCATTTCCCAAGCCGTTCTCAACCAAACCCTCGGCACTAGGCCTCTGCCACGCGTCCGTGGCAATGGCAAGCCAACTGGCAGCAGAGCTTTCAACGTCTGCGACAGAACGGCAAAGCTTTCGTAGCACCAATCATACGGGAGCCATGGCGGTGATGGGCTCGTGCTGGTTGGGTGGGTTTTAATTGGT
>CAMXCT020000036.1:572500-605000 GCA_947184155.2 Cladocopium goreaui | reverse complement strand
GAGAAAGAGAGGAGAGGCAGATGAGTTAGGACTTATGGAGCTCAAGGCTAAGCTTATACCCCGCTGGCCTTCAACACTTGCACCAACCCCGAAGAAAGCGGGAAAAGACATGGTATAGAGAGAGAGAGAGAGAGAAGAAGCAGATGAGTTAGGACTTATGGAGCTCAAGGCTAAGCCTATACCCCGCTGGGTTGCTTCTTTTTTGGGCTGCCTTAAACACTTGCACCAACACCGAAGAAAGCGGGAGAAAAGAGGGTATAGAGAAGAGAGAGATAGAGAGAGAGAGAGAGAGAAAGAGAGAGAGAGAGAGAGAAAGAGAGGAGAGGCAGATGAGTTAGGACTTATGGAGCTCAAGGCTAAGCTTATACCCCGCTGGCCTTCAACACTTGCACCAACCCCGAAGAAAGCGGGAAAAGACATGGTATAGAGAGAGAGAGAGAGAGAGACAGAAGAAGCAGATGAGTTAGGACTTATGGAGCTCAAGGCTAAGCCTATACCCCGCTGGGTTGCTTCTTTTTTGGGCTGCCTTAAACACTTGCACCAACCCCGAAGAAAGCAGGGAAAAAGAGGGTATAGAGAAGAGAGAGAGGGAGAGAGAGAGAGAGAGAGAGAGAAGAGGCAGATGAGTTAGGACTCATGGAGCTCAAGGTTAAGCCTATACCCTGCTGGGCTGCTTCTATATTGGATCGCCTTAAACACTTCCACCAACCGCGAAGAAAGCGGGAAAAGAGATGGTAGAGAGAGAGAGAGAGAGGAGGCAGATGAGTTAGGACTTATGGAGCTCAAGGCTAGGTGTTTGAGGCAGTCATTACAAAACTCGGTGAGTATTACTGATGCACATGAGATAGGAAGCAGCCTGATCAATTTCAAGAGTTTGTCCTAACTCATGTGTCCTTGCGCAAGGTTTGCTAGAAAAAAATCTAGGCTTGTGCAATTAGAGATAGGAACTAAGGAAGTTAATTTCAAGTTCTTTTCCTAACTCATGTAGTCTGCTCTATCATGGCGTTCCCTGCTTTTGAAGTTCGCATGATGCGTGACTTGAGGCTCTTTGTGGATGTTAGGAAAAAACATGAGATAGGACCTAGAGGCGTACGTGACTCCTATCACATCTCTGCTGGAACCATTAAAAAAATACAACTTGAGCCTCGGCAGGACAAGAGTTAGGAGCCCGCCCCAGGGATAACCCAACTGTCTGGAACAGCTAAATCCTAACTCACCAGGACCTAGTATATATTTTTCCTATATTTAGTCCATATATTCCCATGATATTGCCATTAAATATTCCCATGATATTCCCATGATCATAATGGAATGGACTTAATCCTATTAATTCCTAGTACACACAATATTAAATCCTATTAATTCCTATTATTGATTTTCGATGGAATTCCCAGTATACATGGGATTTTTAATAGATTAAAATTTGATTTGGACTATTGTATTTGATTAAATACATGTATTAAGTCCTATTAATTCCATGTAAAATTCCGATTTGATGAATTCCTATTATTTAGTAGATTAAATCCTAGTATACACATCATATCCCATGATTTTCGGTGGAAATTCCCAGAGAACATCCCATTTCGATGACCTTTGTGGTCACCGTCGCAGGAACTCATCCTGAAGCAACAACCCGAGAAGACCTTGGCATACGTGGACACCTGGGCCGAAAAAAACGCAGTTGGACCGGGGAAAAAGGTTGGTTTATATTGGTTAGTACATAAAATAGTAGATATAAAACTATAGTACATCAAATATCAGAGATTGGTTTATATTGACTTATCAGATATTGGTTTAGAATTAGTTTAAATGGTTTACTTACTGGTGCTAAACATAGAGAATGAGGGAATGATCCAGAATCACTAGTAATAATCATCCCAGCAACCGCCATTCCCATCCATTCCCTACTAAGCACCAGTAAGAATAATTAGTTTAAATGGGTTTATAATGAGTTATATTGAGTGATATTGACTTATATTCCCTTTCTTATGACATATTTATATTTAAATTCATAAGAAAAGGAATATTCCAATATTATATGGTGATAAACTATATGGTACCTGTACCTTCAGATAAGAGAATATAACTATAAGATACAGTAAGTGAATATATAAGTGAATATAGTGAAGAGAATCAGATAAGTAAACTATAGAATCAGATAAGTGAATATATAAGTGAATCTGATTCCCTTCTTATACCTCAACTTCGCGAATGAGAAGGCGGAAATTTTTTTCCTGTGAAGCCAAGGTCGTCTGCAACTTGATGGCTTGCTGCATGTTATAATATGTTTAAGTTGGTTATATGCTAATATATGGAAAATATGGTGATTTATGGGAAATATATGGAAAATATGGTGATTTATAGGAAACATATGGGAAATATGGTGATTTACGGGAGATACCCGCTGGTAATTTAACAATTTGCTATTGACAATGGTCCATTTAGTTCGTTGATTTACCTATTAAACATGGTGATTTTCCACAGTTATGTTAGTTTACCAGAGGGCAAATTATAACACATTATCCATACTTTTGGTTTACCAATTTTGTTTGTTATAGTATGTTTTTTTTGATATCACCAAATTCTTATACCCCAAAAGTACCAATTTAATGTGTGACATGATCCTCAACCATTGGATGTTGGAGAACCCTGAACCCTTTTTCTTCAGACAAACCAATTTTTGATTTGTAGCAACGTCCCAAATCCCCCCAGCCGAAACCACTTTTTGGTTGATGGTTAGGCCTCCTTCAAAAATACTACATGGCCCAAGGCCTATTATTAGTAGGAGGTACACTACATAATCTAAACCTATGTAGTGTATGTATATATATATATATTACACACATAATATAGAGACATCTGTATAACTTATAACGTCCTCATATCGCGGCGTCACTGGAGTGATGGTTAGTGGGGGTGACTATCCCCAAATGTCCTTGTTACAGGGAAGTGAAATATTGTAATTTATCCATATATATATGTATCTGTATATGTATATGTATATGTATATACATGCATACATAGTATGCATCAAAAACATCAAAACACATCAAAGTCATCAAATCATCAGAACATACATGGAATTGTCCATTATTCGATTTTGATTATCCATTAATCAAATTCCATTGTGATTATGATATTATATATGTAATGTACATATTACATACCTACGCAACATTGAGCAGCTGAAAAGACTGAAGAACTCTGTAATCTCTGCTTCAATCATCCGCTGCGATGCAGAAAATTCCCAGCTCGACCCTGCCATTCTGAAGTGATTCTTAGGGTTGAACTGTGGATGGATGGGTATGGTGTATCCCCATATCACCCACTGATCATGGCTGTTTAGGTTGTTGCTGGTTTCCCATCCCTCCTACGATGATGATGATGATGATGATGATGATGACCTTACGCCTTAAGTGACTAACTCGAATCTTTGGCCAGGGGTGACGCTTGATGTCTACCAATTGTTGCTGGCTAACATTCCCATTTCTCTTCGTCACATCCCAGGTGCACACCATAGTCTCGACCCTCTGGTAAATTAACATAGGTGATGACATAGCTATGGAAAATCACAATTTTTGATAGGTAAATCATGGTAAATCAACGAACTAAATGATCATTTCCATTAATTACATTAAATTACCAGAGGGTATCTACCGTAAATCACCATATTTCCCATATTTTGCCAATAAATCACCATATTTTCCATATATATTCCATAACCAGAGGGTATCTGAAGTTGCTGACATCCTCAGTGTTTTCCCTACGACCGTTGCTCAAATCTGGTGGGCTCCAATCACTGGACATGGCCTTTGATCTCCATGTTTTTTTTTTTCCGACTTTGGTTAACCTCCCATGTTGGGGGACCTCCCATGTTGGGGGGTCATTTCCTAAAATATTTTGGGGCCTGTAGCATATACCCTCTGGTTATTTAACGTAGCCATAGAAATCACCATTTTTAAGAACGGTAAACCATCTATTTCTATGGGCCATTTTCCATGGCTATGTTAAATAACCAGATGGTAACTTTTGCATAGACTAATAGTTTTTTTTTTCCGCCGGATGGTGTGAGCTACACCGGATTTTTAAAGCTGTTCATCTTATGAAACGTTGGGGATAACTGAGATAAATGGGTCAAATGCTCGTCAGCTCTGGCATGTTTTTCGATTCTCTTTTTCCCGAGTCGGACACTTGGATCTTATGTCAATATGTCAATGTCAGATTTATGTGATGTAACCAACAACAGTCAGGACACAACCAACAATTTAGCAACAAAATAATTTTCTGAAATATGCTATGGGATACAACTAACCAACAATCTTCTTTATGGCGAGCAATTGAAAATGGGAATTTAGCACCAAGATATGGCTATTGAGATAGTAGGTAACCGGATGATCAACTAGTGGTTCTTTTTTGGGTTCCTATTTTCAGAGAACCGACGTCTTTTTTCACGATGGGTAATTATGACTACCCTCTGGTAAACTAACATAGCTATGGAAAATCCACCCATTTTTAATGGGAAAATCCACTATTTCTATGGCCATGGCTTCAATAGCTATGTAACAAATTACCAGAGGGTAGCCCATTTTACCAATAAAAATGGTGGTAAAATACCACTAAACATAGAGGTTTTACTAATGTTAAATCAGCTATTTTGACATAACCAGAGGGTAACTGGTAAATCCCCCCCATTTGATGAATTTTGATGGGCTTCCCAGGGATCTAAACCTCCATAGTTCAGGGATTTCCCAGCGGCCATGTTTGATGACACAGAGACGGGGAACAGATTCAGATCTGAAGATCATTAGCATCTAGTTATCTAGTTTGTGAAATATCTACCATTAACCATCATTAACCATCATTAACCATCATTAACCATCATTAACCATCATCAACCATCATCAACCATCATTAACCATCATTATTAACCATTATAATCCCCATTAACTAGTTCGTTATATCTACCATAAACCATAGTTTATTCAGCCACTTTTTAATAAGGCAACTGAGTTCGCTATCTTTTGGGGGCCCTTCAAAATCTCTTTTTGCCGCATCTCAGGAGAGAATCGCTTCCTGGAATTTTCAGCGTGCAGTGAGCGCGCACTTCGACCCCATCCGAAACTTTTCGCCCAAGCAGTTCCGGGAGTGCTTTGCATTCCTGCCACTCAGCTATTAGCTCCGTGGTAGCTGGACAAAAATGAGCAGTAGCTGCGATGCTAACCCCCTTTTGGTCGATGATTCGTTCGGGGATGAACATCTACCCTTCATATATTGGGGATTATTAAATAATCCAAGAACGGGGAATCCTGATTTTAACCAGCCAGGATTTAATGCAATGAAATCCCGATTTTAACCAGCCAGGATTAAATGGAATGATAGAGGGATTTTGGTTCACACTGCTCATTTGAGACCCGAAAGAAAAAAATCATCAGAAACCTGGTTGGTGGTTTGGAACATTTTTTATTTTTCCATAATATATGGGATGTCATCCTTCCCATTGACTAATATTTTTCATTATTTTTCAGAGGGGTTGAACCACCAACCAGTATATATGATGGGACAAAACATCAAAACGTGACATAACCAACAATATGATACAAAACATGAGTGGGATACCCCCACATGGCCAAATTTTAAAGGAACATTAAGATCGACCATCCTATATCGCGAGAAACACATACATCATGAGCTATTCACCTTCAAATATTCGGGTCCCTAGCGGGATATGCTGGGATGCAATCAGCAACCATGACGCATTCAAACAACACTTTTTGATGAGGAACTGGCAATATGATTGATTTATTTAACATAGCAATGGAAAATCAGCATGTTTAATTGGTCAATGTTCATTTCAGGAACCTAAATTGGAGGTACCTACCATATATAAGGCCTATGTAAGGCCTATGTAAGGGAGTATCCCCACAAAATATAGCCTTATATGGTACAGTACCTCCATTTTAGGATCCTGAAGTTACCATTGAATCGGTGAATATCAGCAAATCATCCACAAATAAACAGTGTTCAATAGCAAAGCGTTCAATTACCAGAGGGTAAGATCTCAATGACTCATCGGTTTAATCAACGGATTCGTGTTGGGAACACTGAAAGGTCTAGGGAGACCAATGGGTTTTTACATCAGAAAACGCCCTGGGGTAAACGTTTCTGGTTGGTGGTTTGGAACATGGTTTTTATGACCTTCCATATATTGGGAATGTCGTAACCCCAACTGACTTTCACTCCATCATTTTTCAGATGGGTAGGGCTCAAAACCACCAACCAGTTAACCATTTTCAACCACTATAAACCACTTATAAACCACTATAAAGATCTATAAACCACTATAAATCACTGGGGTAGGGCGAAAAACCATCAACCAGTTAACCATTTTCAACCACTATAAACCACTTATAAACCACTATAAAGATCTATAAACCACTATAAATCACTGGGGTAGGGCGAAAAACCACCAACCAGTTAACCATTTTCAACCACTATAAACCACTTATAAACCACTATAAAGATCTATAAACCACTATAAATCACTGGGGTAGGGCGAAAAACCACCAACCAGTTAACCATTTTCAACCACTATAAACCACTTATAAACCACTAGAAAGATCTATAAACCACTATAAATCACTGGGGTAGGGCGAAAAACCATCAACCAGTTAACCATTTTCAACCACTATAAACCACTTATAAACCACTATAAAGATCTATAAACCACTATAAATCACTGGGGTAGGGCGAAAAACCACCAACCAGTTAACCATTTTCAACCACTATAAACCACTTATAAACCACTATAAAGATCTATAAACCACTATAAATCACTGGGGTAGGGCGAAAAACCACCAACCAGTTAACCATTTTCAACCACTATAAACCACTTATAAACCACTATAAAGATCTATAAACCACTATAAATCACTGGGGTAGGGCGAAAAACCACCAACCAGTTAACCATTTTCAACCACTATAAACCACTTATAAACCACTATAAAGATCTATAAACCACTATAAATCACTGGGGTAGGGCGAAAAACCACCAACCAGTTAACCATTTTCAACCACTATAAACCACTTATAAACCACTATAAAGATCTATAAACCACTATAAATCACTGGGGTAGGGCGAAAAACCACCAACCAGTTAACCATTTTCAACCACTATAAACCACTTATAAACCACTATAAAGATCTATAAACCACTATAAATCACTGGGACAGGGCAAAAAACCACCAACCAGTTAACCATTTTCAACCACTATAAACCACTTATAAACCACTAGAAAGATCTATAAACCACTATAAATCACTGGGGTAGGGCGAAAAACCATCAACCAGTTAACCATTTTCAACCACTATAAACCACTTATAAACAACTATAAAGATCTATAAACCACTATAAATCACTGGGGTAGGGCGAAAAACCACCAACCAGTTAACCATTTTCAACCACTATAAACCACTTACAAACCACTATAAAGATCTATAAACCACTATAAATCACTGGGGTAGGGCGAAAAACCACCAACCAGTTAACCATTTTCAACCACTATAAACCACTTATAAACCACTATAAAGATCTATAAACCACTATAAAGATCTATAAACCACTATAAATCACTGGGGTAGGGCGAAAAACCACCAACCAGTTAACCATTTTCAGCCACTATAAACCACTTATAAACCACTATAAAGATCTATAAACCACTATGAATCACTGGGGTAGGGCGAAAAACCACCAACCAGGTTTAGATGTGGAGTTTTTTTTTATGGTTTCTCCTAGAACATGATCATCCATGGTTTAGAGTTCCAAGGACCTCGGGATCCATCCTGGTGTTCAAAAATCAAAGCCTGGCACTCTGGTGAACATCAAAATAGCTGGTACCCTGCAATGTGAGGCCCCCAGTCGATAGCGTTCAGTTGGTGAACATAACTCCAATAACTATGGTTTATGGTATTTATAACTATAGTTACTGGGGCTTATAAACCAACTTATATCTTGGGGGCCTCACATTGTGCCAATGAAACACATACATCATGAGCTATTCACCTTCAAATATTCGGGTCAGCGGGATATGCGCCATGGATGCAATCAGCAACGGCGCATTCAAACAACACTTTTTGATGAGGAACCGGCAATACGATTGATTTATTGAACATAGATATGGCTGAGTAAATTTCATCACGACCTCACTGTCCTCCCTCACTGGAAATCATGGTTTATTTCAGGGAAATCATTCCAAATGGCCGAAATATTCAAATATTATAATTTACCCAGATATGGACAATCAGCATGTTTAATTGGTGAATATCAGCAAATCATCCACAAATGGACAGGTGTTCAATAGCAAAGCGTTCAATTACCAGAGGGTAAGATCTCAACGACCCATCGGTTGGTTTAATCAACGGATTGGTGTTGTTGGGAAGACTGAAAGGTCTAGGGAGACCAATGGGTTTTTACATCAAACAACACCCTGGGGTAAACGTTTCTGGTTGGTGGTTTGGAACATGGCTTGAACCATTTTTCCATATATTGGGAATAGTAACCCCAACTGACGAACTCATATTTTTCAGAGGGGTAGGGCTCAAAACCACCAACCAGATAAGTCATTGGTAGTCATTATAATTCTCATTAACTATAGTTATATCTACCATAAACCAGAGTTAAGCCACTTATATACCACCAACCAGCCATTCTAAAGATTCACTAATCACTATCCATTCATTCCTACCAGTTTTCCCATTTGAATGCCCATGTAGGGCCTGGGGATTTCCTTGGCGCGGCCACGTTTGAGACCTCTCTGGGGGCGCACGTGGGATGAGTTTTTGATGGAAAAATGGATACCAAGCGATAACTGAGAACGATTGAACATGACTGAAACTCAAAATGGTAGTTATCACCCCAATTATATCCAGTAGTTATCACCCCAATTAACCTACTTAGTGGTGAATCCACATATGAATCACTTACTAAGTGGGATGAACCACTAAGTATGCACTGATATTCCTTTGATCCCGAGGAAACGACCGACTGAGCTTCCCTACTGCGCAGAAACTCTGACGGAAATGTGACGGTCAGCCTTAGGGACTTAGGGGAGAATAACAACATATATGTTAGGGCCCGGTCTGGCCTCTTTATCAGCTAGTTTGTGACGTATACACTTTGGAATTTCAGAACCTAAAATGATATCAGCTGAAACTATATAGAAACTATATTGAAATTTCAGAAACTATATTGTGAAAAATCTTGCGGCCAATGTTGTCTGGATACTCACATGTCACTTGTCACACAGTTTATCAAACAATATTTGAATAATATATTCAGTAAATAAATAACATAATTATTGAAAAAGAAACGGTCTTCCAAGTCTAGCCTTCGGGCCATTGAATTTTGTTTCATTCATCTCCTTCTGAATATCAAAAGCCTATTCGGAAAATCAATGGGGCGTAAAACAAATTGAAGCCACATATACATCATCACATAGTGTCATGACACACTATTATTTGGTCCACAGACACATAAAGCCAACCTGCTTCTGTCGGTTGAGGTGTGATAAGTGATATTTGACATGTCGTGTCATGTCACATGTCATATGCCATATCAGGGCCATATATCATATCATGAATCATATCATATTTTTCATGTTATATCATATCATAATCGTGTGACAAATGAGTCAGTCGTATCAATGTTAAAGATAGGTTAGAGTTTAAAGACTATAGATAACTATGACTATTATTATAACTACGACTATAACTATATAGTTATATATAACAGTCTTTGATGTGATTTGTGATCTATGGTCCATAGTCTATGATATATGATTCTTTGATACGATGAAATGATATGACGCATGATTCTATTGTTTATTAAATGTTGTTCTTTGGGATTGCCTGATGTTGCATTTTGTTGGCCTTGCGCGACTGTATGATGTGTGTTCAGTGCTTATGTTGATTCAAGTCCATTCATAGGTTCATGTCAATTTCGGGGTTTGTGAAAAATAAACGAGTTTCTGGACACATGAGATGGGGTATCGCATTCGGGCCAAGATGTAAATCACTTCCATCTGGAATGTGCAGATATTTACTCAGCAACATTCTAAATCTCGACCCTGGAAACCTTCACCCTTCAGCCAATATTTATATATATATATGTGTGTGTTGTTTCATGGCAGTCAACGCTGGGATACCTTGGCCCAGCCCACCGCCCCTGATGAGCGGTTTGGTTTCGATGAAACCCAGCAAGTTGCACAAGCCCCCTGATTCTACACAGCCCCAGGGTTTCAGCATAGATCATGGCAGTTTCATTATATTCCTGTGGTTCCTGTATGTTACATGTTTTCTGATTTCTATTGAAACGAGGCTCCCAGAGACGGTCTCAGACGGTCTGAGACGGTCTCCAGCTCTCCTTCAGCCTTAAAGCCTAGCTTTATGATATTTTCTGCGAGTCGCAGACTGGAAAGCATAATATTTTGGTTTCCCCCTTTAATCCTCACTTAATCCTCAGTTTGGAACTTCACCCAATCCTCATTCCTCATTTAATCTTCCTTCCGGAACCTCACCAAATCCTCATTCCTCATTTAATCCTGATTTTGGAATCTCACCAAATCCTGATTCTTCATTTAATCCTCAGTCTGGAACCTCACCAATCCTCGTTCTCTCACCAAATCTTAGTCCCTCATTGAATCCTCCCTCATTGAATTCTCTTGCCTGGAATCTCACCAAATCCCCATCCCTCATTTAATCTTCATTCTAGAACCTCATGAAATCGTCATTCCTCAATTGATTAATCTTCTTTCTAGCTCATGTAACATCCTCATCATGTACGCTTCACTATCCTCATTTCTCATTGAATCCGGATTCTGAAATTTCAAAATGCCATCACGCATTCCGTATGAATTTTGATTGTAAATATTCACAATATATTATATATATATCATCTTTCTCATGATTTTATGATTTACATCATGTTTTGAAATTTTAACATCAAAAAATATGATGACCCATGGTAGCAAAAAGACTGTGTGCTGAAACCGTCGAGACCGTTTCCTACTGTAAGAGTCATTAGGGTCAGAAACCGTCGCGACCGTTTCACACTAAACCACCCAAAAAGGTCGAAAAAACGGATATAGTCTGAGACCGTCTGAGACCGTCTCTGAAAAAGGCCCCGACATGTTATAGTATGAAACCGTCGAGACCGTTTCAGACTATACCAAATCGTACTATCATGATACAGTTGGAAACCGTCAAAACCGTTTCTACAAACACCATTTTCGTGACATTGATAATACCATATATATATATATATATATATATATTGTTTTTTCATTGTTTTTTCACATTGTTTTCCGGGGTGTGTATTGCAGTCATGAATCATGAATCATGAATGTGAATTTGATTTTATGCCTATGTTTAATTATACGATTTGTAACCTTTCACAATAATCACCATCCCGTACCATACTATGAAAACAACATGATTATAATATGATCTCTTAATACAAGTGGCCTATTTTCCCCCTGAAATCCCCATATAGTTTCTGCTGGTTTTACCACAGCACTCATAGGCGTTGACATGCCTATTCCGTGAAGTATTGGCTGAAAAGAGCCGCGGAGCGAGATTCATGAGGCGTTGAACACCCCTCCTTGTCCAATCGATTCCAGTGACTCTTCATATCCTACTTGAGCACTTCTACCGCTTGCACGATAGCGGAGCCTGCCTACGGGCGGGCGTGAGACCAGGGACCTACAGCCTCCTATTGCCAGAGCCATAGGAGGAACAACATGGCGGAGAAGCAGAAAAGGATAGAGAAGACGCGAGAAGGAGTTCCCATTTGGGATGGAGATGCCGGAACATATCAGGAGTTTGAAGAGAGCGCTTTGCTGTGGGAGCAATCCATTGCAATGCACAAGCGCTACTTGTGCGGCCCGAGGCTTCTCACAGAGCTGACGGGCACTGCTCGCAGGTTCACTGTGGGCAAGCATCCCGAATGGCTCTCCTTCAATGGAGGCGTGCAGCGGCTTCTGACGTACCTGAGGTCAAACTTGGGCCTTCCACAGATGCCTGAACTGACGGATCATTTGAGCCGTTACTTCCGGCAGTCCAGGCGCAAGAAGGGGGAGACCATGAATGAGTACGTCACTAGAAAGTAAGAACTGTATGCAAGAGCTAGGCAAGGACTTCACAGGGTGATGTCTCACTATGAGAAAAAGAAGCCAGCGTGGGAGAAGAGCTACGGCGGCTATAGCCGTCCAGGGCAGTCAGAACCTGAGTGCTGAGGAGATTCAGGATGATCGGGAAGCGCTTGCTCGACCTGATGATCAAGCTGAGGCCACCGAGGATGCAACTGAGGAGCGAAGCTCCACTGGTCCAGGTCCTTCAGGAGACTCCTGGAGTTATCCGGACTGGTGGTCAAATGACTGGTGGAGTACCTCTTGGACACCTTCCGAGAATGCCGACTGGAATGTGGAAGCCCCTGAACTACTACCAGAGTATGTTCAGGGCTGGTACCTCCTGTTTGATTCTGGCCTGGACACCAACGAGCGCAACATGATCGTGGCAGCCCTGAAGGGCGACTTCACTATGACCCGAGTGGCACAGGAGCTACACAGCCAGTGGACTGATGAGGACCTGCGTCGTCGAGATGCAGCTAATCGTCACTCCAGCTGGTGGGTGGATGAGAATGAAGAGGCCGAGTCTGAGGACTATGACACTGCCTGGGTTGCCCAGGCTCACCGCAACTTCAATGACGAGGGCTTCGCACTCCTGGGTGAAGCTGAAGATGTGGCTCAAGAAGCCCTAGCCATGATGGAGCGCGGGCGTCGCACCTTGAAAGAGGCCAGACAGAAACAACATCAGGTGAGGATGTCCCGGAAGTACTACCGCACCAACTTCAAGCCCTCTGGAAGCACTTCGGCTGTAGCTTCTGGCACAGATCAAAAGTGCTTCCGATGTGGTGGTCCTCACAAGACTTCATCATGTCCAAAGGCAATGGCAACAACGACAGCCTCTTCAGCCGAAGAGCAGGCTGCACCTTTCATCTGTTTTGCACAAGACCAGATCACCAAGGACCATGAGATTGTGGAGCCCTATGTCCCGGACGACCACGAGGTGAACTACCTGGATGCTGGGTTCTCCGATGCTTGCCCAGAGGCCTTCTTTGATGTTGCCGACACCAACAGCATAGGGCCTATCTCCACTCAGATGGCCGTCGAACAAGGCAAGGCTGTCGTTGATGGAGGGGCTACAAAGACCCTTGGCAGCGTGGTGGCCCTCGAGAAGATCATTGCCCTCAACAAGTACAAGCATGGGACTTCTCGTTTGGCCGACCTTGACTTGGAGAACAAGCCTACGTTTGGTTTTGGAAATTCATCAAAGAACCAGTGCGTGTCCACAGCCTCACTCGAGGTTCAAGCTGATGGCAAACCTGGACAAGTACAAGTACATGCGTTGGATGCGGGAGCAGGACCTGTGCTGTTCTCCATTGAGTCCTTACGGGCCTTGGGAGCAATCATCGACTTCTCTGAGGACATGGTCGTCTTCCGCAAGATCAACCCGTCCAAGATCATCAAGATGGAACGTTCGGCCACTGGCCATCAGCTGCTGCCCATGACTCAGGATTGGTACAGTGATGCTCGGAGCACTGCACAGCCAGTGCCGAGCCTGAATGCTTTCCTGTAGGGACAACTCCTTTCTTTCCGTGCGCCTGAGATGGAAAGGAAGGTCAGTAGCGATGTTTCAGGCACTTTTCACAACCCCTTGAACATGGTTGGTGATCCTAGCATTCATGATGATGTTGGGTGTGTTGTTCATGACCATGTGGTTGTTGATGATGAAAAACTTTCCCAGGGTTTCCATGGACATGTTGGAAAAATCTCAGACAGCAGTCAGTGTACAGAGCCAGAACAACCTCCTCCTGCAGCTCTCCAGCACAAGCTAGACGAGATCCCCAACGAGTCAGTGAACAAGAGCCATGCCTCGTGCCACCAGAAAGGAATTGGTGGAAGAGCTCCTGATGACCTTTGGCGAAACAGCTCCAAAACAGTGGAGCATCATGGAGATCGAGAGTCGCCTTTTGGAACTCAAGGAAGCCAACGGGATGGTCACTCAGAAAGGGAAGGTACGGCCACCGATGCGCCATGCCATGATCGAACTGAACAAGGCCAGCAAGAAGAAGTCCGACCTTGTGGACTACGTGAACAACAAGCTCATGGTGAAGACCCGCGGCACCGAGACCATTCAGGAGCTGCAGCGCTTGGGCACCAAGAAGATCTACCAGACCACAGCCGCCTCTCCGGAGGACCCTGTGGGGTTCGGGGAACACTGCAGTCTGCAGTACCACGAGCTTCTAGCCCAACACCCACAGTATGCCAGCTGGGTCGTGAAGACCGCCACCGAGGGGGAATGCGACTACCGCCTGGCCCGTCTGGCCAATTGGCTCCAGAGCCCAGAGGCACAGCATCCGATGCCGACCTACAAGCAGACCTCCAGCGGCTACAAGAACACATCGACGCCGGCCAGCGGCTCGAATGGCAAGACCGAGAACATGATGATGCAGATGATGCAGATGATGCACGCCCTCAAGGAGGACGTGGACAATCTGAAAGCCGAGAGGCCTCACAAGAAGGTCGAAGCATCCAGTGTCTCCGAGATGACAGAGTCATCCACAGGCTCTTTTGTGCCGATCCCACAGTAGCTTCAGCTGGGAGTGTAGAAAACTTTAATTTGTCACAGGCGGGAATGCAGGTCGACAGTGAGCTCTGGAGGGGCTCATGGGAAGCCTTACCTGAGCAAAAAGTAAGACACTTGTCCCATTGCAGTGACAGATTGATTTCGAATGCCTTTGAGGCCCTGCTATCACACCAGCGCATAGAGCTGCTGGAAGTGGCATGTTCGGCCGACAGCGTGCTGTCTCGCACCATGCAACAAAAAAAAGGTGACGAGGGTGCGGCCCGACGCTGCTCACTTTTCAATGAGTATGATTTAGGAACCAACCAGGGGATTCACAAAGTCATTCAAGATATTGACCATTATAAACCAAAACATGTTTGGCTTTCTCCGGTTTGTGGACCTTTTTCAGTGATGCAAAACATCAATCAGAGAAGTGAAGCTCAGAAGGAGGCCCTTTCTGAGAAGCGCAAAGCTGCCATGAAACAGTATGTCGGTTGCAGTGTCATATATACGTACTGTATTCAGCATGGTATACATGTCACTTGGGAATGGTCACAATCATGTCAGGCATGGAGGCTTCCAATGATGCAGGAACTGGTGAAGAAACACAATCCATGGTTTGCTGTGGTACGGGGTTGTCGTGTTGGTCTTGTTGATGATGAGAAAAACCAAATTTCGAAAGGCTGGAAACTCATGACCACTCATGCTTTGTTGGCAAAAAGGATGAACATGCCATGTAGCTGTGGGCCTCACCAGAAACATGTGAAGTGCGAGGGTTCCCTTACCAACAAAACTGCCTATTACACCCCCGAATTTGCCCGAAGGGTCTGTGATGCGTTGATTCATGGAGCGGAAGATGAAGACCTCAAAAGGGAGTTTGTGGGAGACCACCAAATTGGGGAAACTTTTGGTAATGGGATCAGTTGCATTTGTCACCACATTCATGATTCTCAACATGGTTTTGTTTGCGGTTCATGTGTTCATGATGAGCATGAAAGAATCAAGGGAACCAATCATGTGACGTGTGACAGTAAGGGGAACCACGAAGTTCTGGTTGGGGAAGATAACCAACAAAGGGGTCAGGGTCTGACTATTGAAGAAATAAGAAAACGACTGTACCTCTTACATGCTGCCACTGGCCACGGGCCAACCAGACACCTGGTGCAAGCCCTGCGACGCAGGGGAGTGTCAGAGGATGTGCTCAGGGAAGCCGAACGTTTTGAGTGTTCAGTTTGTAAGGAACGGGGTAGACCGAAGCCACGGCCTTTAGCCACCTTGGAGCCTCACCCCCCAAAATGGGCGTCTGTGTCAGGGGATATTGGGCACTGGGAACACCCACAAACTAAGGAGTCCTATCAATTTTTGATGTTCGTTGATGAGGGATGCCGTTTTCGTGTTGGAAAAATTGTTCTTACGGGGAAAAGAAGTCACCTTACTGCCACTCAGTTTGTTGAAACGTTTGGGGAACATTGGGTTCAGTATTTTGGTTTTCCTAATCCACTCAGGGTTGATCCGGATGGTAGCTTCAGGAGTCATGTGGTTCAAGAATACTGTGATAGGCACCAAATAATGTTGGACATTATTCCGGGTGAAGCTCACTGGAAGGTGGGCATTTGTGAACAGGCTATTCAGGGTACCAAGACTCTCATGAACAAAATAGCTGAAGATGACCCAGAAGTCACCGCAGCAGAAGCTTTGGCTGAAGCCACTAGGACCTTTAATAGCCGAGAACTGATCCGAGGCTATTCGCCCATCCAACATGCCCTTGGCCGTGCGCCTGATGCCACCGGGCGACTTTTCCCTTGCGGCCCCAGTGAATGTCCAGAGCTGCTGGTAGAGAACGCCTCTGGCGAGATGGATCGCCAGCTCCAGCGAATGCAAAGTGCGGAAAAGGCCTTCCTTGAATGGACGGCAAGCCAGAGACTCCAAAAAGCCAAGAACTCAAAACCCAGAGATGTCACCAACTATGAGCCAGGAGACCTAGTGTATGTGTGGAGAAAGCAAGTGAGCGGCCAAGCAGCCATTAAAGGTGGCTCGTTTGTGGGGCCAGCCCGCATCCTGGCGGTGGAGCAACATCGCTCTCCCGACGGGACCCACAAGCAGGGCAGCTCAATTTGGTGCGTCAGAGGGAGAAGACTTCTCAAGTGCTCCCCAGAGCAACTACGTCGAGCCTCCGAGCGGGAGGTCCTCTTAGAAGAACTACATGCCAAACAATACGATGACTGGGACTTTGATAGAGTAGCTCAACAACTTGGAGGGAACGAGTTTCTGGATGTGTCCACCGAAGTACCCTCTTATGCAGAATGGCTACGAGCTCAAGATCCAGTCCAAGAATGGCAACCAATGAGAAGATGTGCAAGAAAACGAGGCCCCATGGTAGATGAGATGAGTGGCATGGGACCGGCTCCTCCAACATCCAGGCCAACAGGGCGATCCAGGAGTCCAACTTCCAGGCCTACGCCTTCTACATCTTCAGGAGCACCCGTGTCACACAGGCCTCGAATGAGTGCCCAACAAGGCATGGCTGCTGCCCCACCATGGTGGAACCAGTCAAGTATCCAGGAAGTGTTTGCAGTCACCGAGTGCACCTTCTGGATGGATGAGACCGCGGCCGTGGCCGTGGAGGTTCCCATGCCAGACACACGTGCTGGATCTGAACGAGCTCTTCGAGATCTCCCTTCTTACTTTGCCAGTAGCTTGAAGAAACGGTCAGCAGTTGAAGTCTGTGAGCGTCACCTATCTGAGGAAGAGCGACAACAGTTCCGATCTGCAAAGGCCGTGGAAGTGAGTAACTTCATAGCTGCCAAGGCTTTTGAAGCCCTTCCAGAGAAACTTCGCCCAGCACGCGAACAAGCAGTGAAGATGCGTTGGATTCTGACATGGAAGCAGAAGGAGGATGGCAGCCGAAAGGCGAAAGCCAGAGCCGTTCTTTTAGGATACCAAGATCCCTGCTATGAACAGAGAGCAACGACTTCTCCAACCACGACTCGCTAGACCAGGCAACTGCAGATGCAATTAGCCGCTTCATATCGCCACAAGATGCGAAAAGGTGATGTGACAGGTGCTTTCCTGCAAAGCAGGCCATACCCTGATGACCTTTTTTGTATACCATGCCCAGAGATCTGTGAAAAGATGGGACTCCCAGCAGAGTCAATCACCAAAGTGAAGAAAGCCTGCTATGGCTTAGTTGATGCGCCACTGGAATGGTATCGTTCCATTTCAGATTTCTTTGCAAAACTCGGATTGCAAAAATGCTGGAGTGACGCATGCTGCTGGGTTTATGTGGTTGATGGGGTTACCAAAGGGATTATTTCTGGTCATGTTGATGATTTCCTTTTTAGTGGGGATGAAACGCATGAGGGTTGGTGTACTGTTCTCAAGAGTATCCAAACGGAATATAAATGGGGAGATTGGGAAGAAAAAAGGTTTACCCAATGCGGAGTTCAAGTGGAACAACATGAAGATTTTTCTTTTTCGTTGTCACAATCGAAGTATGTTGAAGACTTGAAATATATTAACCTGAGAGCCTTTAGAAAGAAAGACCGAAATGCACCCACTGAGGAGTCTGAGAAAACACAGCTTCGGGCCTTGCTGGGAGGGGTCTCATGGCACGCACAACAAGTTGCGCCCCACTTCAGTGCTGAAGTCGGCTTGCTGTTGTCAGAGGTGAACAAGAGTACTATAGAGACCATTTACAAGGCTAACAGGTGACTTGATAAGGTCAAAGATATGAAAGAACACTGCATGAAGGTACATGCCATAGAACCACACATGTTGTCACTGTTTGCATGGGTAGATGCCGCCTCTCAGAACCGCGTAGATGGCTCAAGCACACAAGGCATTATAGTTGGAATTTCATCTCACCGGTTACGTCATGGCAGTTGTGAGCCAGTCACCTTTGTCGCCTGGCATTCGCAGAAGATTGGCAGGATCTGCCGCAGCCCCGGAGCAGCAGAAGCAGCAGCAGCAAACAACGGAGAAGATCTCCTCTTTTTTGCGAGATTCCAACTGGCAGAAATGATGGGAGCTCAAGTCAATGTGAGAGACATCAACAGTGTCGTCAACCAGATCAGTGGATGCCTGGTTACTGACTCCAGGAATGTGTACGACAAGTTAGAGACCGAGGTCTTGTCCGTGAAGGGCGCTGAGAAGAGAACAGACCTGGAGTTACTCTCCTTGAAATCTGCCCAGATTCGCAATGCTGTGGAGATTAGATGGGTTCATAGTGAAGCTCAGCTATCAAACGGGCTGACCAAGAGCAACGAGCACAAGCAACTGCACCTGTTCTACCGCATGGGCCACAAGTGGCGCATAGTCGAAGATGAAGAAAGAGCGTCAGCTCGGAAAAGGAAACTGCTAGGCCTGGAGCCTCTTGAAAACAGAAAGAGTCAAGGGCCAGAAATCGAGCCGGAGACACCATGGAAACCCACGAAATGATTTTCGTCTTGTTTGGTTTTTCTTTGTCTTGGTTTTGGTTTTGGAGAAAATGTTCAAGGGGTAGCATCACCATCTCACAAGGAGAAAGAAGATGCGGGGGGCATGCTGGTTTTACCACAGCACTCATAGGCGTTGACATGCCTATTCCGTGAAGTATTGGCTGAAAAGAGCCGCGGAGCGAGATTCATGAGGCGTTGAACACCCCTCCTTGTCCAATCGATTCCAGTGACTCTTCATATCCTACTTGAGCACTTCTACCGCTTGCAGTTTCTATATAGTTTCTATAAAATTCCATATAGTTCCCATATAGTCTCAACTGCCAAAAATGCCCACACACAAAGAGACCACACTTGGTTACAACATATATGATACAAAAGACGCTAATGATATTTTAGAAGTCAAATGATGTCCTGAATGATCATTGCCAGATGTTAATGTTACTTTTTGGAAGTTAAGAATATCATTCAGCATCATTGTCAATTGGAGATTTAGATTTAACTAATTTTCTATATTTCATCTTATGAGTTAATCTTCAAATAATAAGCCACTTGTGCGTTTTTTCTTTCAACATGTCATTTTTTTGCGGCGTTCCGTAGTTCGTGGGACACGGGAACTACCTCTTTCTGGGACTTGTTTATCATCTGTGAGCAGTGACCAACCCCCCGAAATAGCTTGATTGTAATAGGGACTTCAATCCTGGGTTGTTCATGGAACTTATTCCTATCCAGCATGGGAAGCCCCAGTAGAACCAGAACCAATTCGCAAGCAGCTTTTCGATGATGGTCTATCATCATCCCCATGAAAATTGGCCGAAAATGGGGGTGGATGGGGCCACCCCATTTTCAGACAAACCCACATATCATAATCTTAATCAAACATCCCATTGAAACGCCATTCTACAGGTTTGTTGGCTAAATCCCATGAAAACATTTTGGACAACCAAGTTTTCTTCCCGAACCTGAATTAGCATCTCTAGCCGAGGAAGATGTGAAATTCTTGGTAGAGCTCCAGCAGTCCGCGATTCCCAACGGTGAAGCGGTGAAAGTTGGCCAAAGTTGTGGTTTCCAGCCACGCGCCTGACGAGTCACTTGGAGCTTTCTGTCAACATCACTCATATTTCATTGAGGTTTTTTGGGGTAGATATACCCTCTGGTTATTTAACATAGCCATGGAAAATCACCATTTTTAAGAACGGTAAACCATCTATTTCTATGGGCCATCTATACCATGGCGAACTGTTAGTCATAGCCAGGTTGGGTATATCCCATTAAATCCCATTAAATCCCATTACATCCCATTAAACCACCATTTTCCTATGGTTTTCCTATGGTTTTCCTATGGTTTCTGGATCGATGAACATTGGGGGAATTTTTCAGTCGGTTGTCACCATGGGTCTCAAGACTAAGTCATGGTCATCCATGACTAGGTCATGATTTGGGGGTACCCCCATGACTCACGAAACCTCAGTAATTATCCATTATTAATCATCATTAGCCACTATTAACCATTATCACACATTATTAACCATAGAATTCATTAATCACTCTGGTGAACTAACAGTTTGCTATGGATAATCACCATCTTTAATAGGTAAATCAACTATAAATATGGACCATTTTCAATAGCTATGTTAAATTACCAGAGGGTATAGTTCATGGGGTCCATTTTTTTTGACTTCCAAGTCGTGGCAACCACCTTATAACTGACATGACGCGGCGTTCCGCAGATGTCAGTGTTTTCTGTACAGTCGGCGAACAGTCTGTGGAATGCTGGTGCTGACCCTGTCATATCTGGATCATTTCTAGCGACCTCAAACTGTTTCACCGTGAATCATGGTTAATTTATGTTAATTTAATTGGAACCATGAATTTGCTTGATTTGAATCAGCTTTAAGGTTGTTGAACATGTTTTTTGTTTTAAATGTCACCTCTGGTAATCAACATAGCTATATGGAAAATCAGCATTTTCAAGAACGGGAAATCATCTATAGATAGGTCATAGCTACCATAGCTATGTTGAAGTCTCGGGGATATCATCATCCCCGTGAGTGTCAACAGTGTCAAGCACTACCCTCTGATAAACTTTCACAGAAAACGATGGAAAATCACCATTTTTAGTGGGCAAATCAACTATTTCTATGGCTATGTTCAATAGCTGTGTAACAGATTACCAGAGGGTATGTTTGCAGAGTCAGCACCAGCATTTCTGGCCACTGGCGGATTTCAAGTATTGGTTCTCAGCAAGTCGTTGGAAAATGACCGCTGGGTTCTCACAATGTGGGCCCCCCTAGTTATAAGTTGGTTTATAAGCCTCAATAACCATAGTTATAAGTACCATAAACGATAGTTATTGGAGTTATTAACCAACTTAGCTATCTAGGGGGCCCCACTTTGCAGTTGTCAGTGCAACCATTGAGGTACATCGAACTTGCCGGTTGTTCAATGGGAGACGCCATTCAGATCCATTCAGATCCGAACAGAATAATTTTTCCCCACTATGTAGCTGAAATTACAAGACTTATTGAATCTCCTATGAAACACGTTTTATTCAGTACATAGATTATAGGATATTATTACATAGATTATAATACATCCTATGAAAAACTATTGAATATCCTATGAAATTATAAGATTCCTTTTGTTCGTTTTTGGTTGTACGATGTTGTACGAATCTTTGTTGATCAAGTGCTAACAACACACGTGAAAATCTTCGTTTGTTGAGTCCGATCATGGTTGGTTTTTGTAGTCCACAATGTTTATCCACATATCATGTTTAAAATCGCAATAGTCATTGGTAATTTTCTGTTGTAGCAATAGTCATTATATGGCCTAATCAAATCCCTTCCATTTTCAGGTCCCACCTAGATCTAGTCTTCCGATAAAAACATCCCCGTTGTGATTAATTGGGATTTGGGATAAAAAACCGTTGGTTACCCTCTGGTAAACATACAAAAAACTATGGAAAATAACCATTGTTAATGGGTAAATCCACTATTTCTATGGCCATGTTCAATAGCTATGTTAAATTACCGTTAGCAAAAATCACTATTATTCCCATTGGTCGATCAGTATTCCCATTGTACATATTCCTGCTAAAGTTCAAGGTATATCCCGGATTAGTATCCCAAGCTATTGCCGAAATTATCGTATCCCATGATATAAATCCCATTACCATCAATTATCCAAAAAATAATCAAGTTATTATGAAGTTTGTTGGATACACCATTTTTTTAAATCTCATGTTATTCTCTATAGTCTATAATTTAAAACCATTTTAAGTTCAATGTTACTATGATTCAAATCGTAAAAAGCAATCCCAACTTCATTCTCTTGTCTAAGCTTTATGATATTTAGATATGTGTGCCAATGTGTACCAATGTGTATCAATGTGTACCAATTGATTGGAAGTAGCTTTTTGATATTTAGATATGTGTACCAATGTGTAAAAATATGTGTACAAATTGTACAATGGAAGTGTGTTCTTGTAGGCAACGTCGAAATCAATCTACTTCCAATCCCATTCGAAGGTAGCCTTCAGAAGGTGGTCTCCCTAGTGTGATCTACCAAGCCTACTGGTATCAATGAATCATATCCGAAAAGAGTTCCAGTCATATCCCAATGGACAACTCTCCCCTAGTTTGATATTCCCCTTTGCTGAATCTCAATATGAAAATCAATGAAAATCCTTATGCAACCATTCTTGATCATAGTTATTAAATTTTCATATCAGCATCATTACTATCACAATCATTAATCATAACTATTAAAATCACTAATGAAACCATAACTATAAAAATCCTAACTAATTAACAGTTCGACCCTGAAAATCACCAATTTTTAGTGGAAGCTAATCACGAAAGCTAGCGTCAGCTAGCTGGAGTCTTCTTGCTTTAGCAAGTATTCCAGGGGCTGCTCAAGGACATCACGTGATTTTTCACGCGAAAGGGGGGGACCCCCCCCCCCCCCCCCCCCCCCCCACCACCACACCATCATCATCATCATCATCATCGTCATCATCATCGTCATCATCATCATCGTCATCATCATCGTCATCGTCATCGTCATCGTCATCGTCATCATCATCATCATCATTATTCAATGTACATTTTAACATTATTGGCAATTATTGGCATTATCACGAAAGCTAGCGTCAGCTAGCTGGAGTCTTCTTGCTTTAGCAAGTATTCCAGGGGCTGCTCAAGGACATCACGTGATTTTTCACGCGAAAGGGGGGGACCCCCCCTCCCTCCCCCCACCACCACCACCACCATCATCATCATCATCATCGTCATCATCATCGTCATCATCATCATCGTCATCATCATCGTCATCGTCATCGTCATCGTCATCATCATCATCATTATTCAATGTACATTTTAACATTATTGGCAATTACTGGCATTATCACGAAAGCTAGCGTCAGCTCGCTAGAGTCTTCTTGCTTTATCAAGTATTCCGGGGCTCCCCAAGGACATCACGTGATTTTTCACGCGAAAGCCCCCTTATATATCATTGTTATATATCATATATCATATATCATTGTTGCATCCTCGTTGGGACGAACAATGCCGCGACACGATGATGACAGTCCCTCCGCAACTCACCTCTTCCCTTCCTTCTTTCTCCTACCCCGCTAGCTTTCGTCATCCACCCCCGGCCTCAAGTCTTTCAATCCCTTTCCGGCAGGGTCGAACTGTTAATTTACTGGAGGGTAACTATAAAATCACTAATTATTATTACACCATGAAAATTCTTCATTTTTTCCGTCATGAGATCCACCAGCTGTTACTTTTTGGAGGATTAAAACATCCCTGAAATGTCCCAAAAAAAATTGTGCCATGGAAGTAGCATTCACCAACCATCCAGGTAAAACATGTTATATCCCTGTTTTTTTCAATGGAAAAAAAGTAGCTTTAATCCACTTAGAACTAGGCTTATAACTAGGCTTACCCGTCTGGTAAACTAACAGTTTGCTATTGAAGCCGTGGCCATTTAGTTCGTTGATTTACCCATTAAAGATGGTGATTTTCCATAGTTTTTTGTATGTTTACCAGAGGGTAATCCATATTTATTCCCCTTATTAATCACCATAGATATATTAACCCCTATCAATGGATATTAACCCATTTCTTTTCTAAACCAATCATCCAATCATCAAATACTAGAGTTTTAACATATATCCCACCATTTTGTCGATGTGAACATGCAGTTCCCATATATTTCCCATAAATCACCATAAGATCAGCATAGTTTCATACCATCTTCCCATTTCCCATATATTTCCCATATATTGCCCACATATTTCCCATAAATCACCATATTTCCCATGTATTTCCGATAAATTTTCCATGAATCACCATATTTCCCACATATTTCCCATATATTTCCCATATAGTGTGGCCCAAATCGCCACCCAGCGCAACGAAGATCGCCAGGTGAGACGGCCACCGCTGGGTCCCGCCGCCCGAAGGCGGAAGAGGACGCACGCAGCAAGGTGCGGCGCCCAAGACGTCGTTGGCTGAGTTGGTGATAGGTTAAGTGCAAGGACTATGAAATGATCATACAATGGAATATGAAATGAATGGAATATCAATGGAATATCAATCGTCAAAATAAAAGTAATATATATATTAGTCAGGATTATTTGTTCTAATAGTTATATATATATAATATCTAATATACTAATAGTTATTATGATAATTTATATTTATTGTTGGGATGATTATTCTAATAGTTATATATATATATGGCTATGGCTATGGATCAATACCTATGAAAATACAATTTTTAGTGGGATGAACATCCATTTACCAGCTATTTTGGGGTTCACTAGGTACCAGGGTTTTGACACACTGCCATATATATATACACATATCAGTCAGTTGGGATTATTATTCAAATAGTTATATATATATATATAATATTCTTATCATAATATCCAGCAACTACTGATATTATATATATCTGGTTGGTGGTTTGGAACATTTGGATTATTTTTCCATATATTGGGAATAATCATCCCAACTGACTGACTAATATTTTTCAGAGGGGCTGAAACCACCAACCAGAATATATATAGTAGACAATTATATAGCTATTTATATGGTTAATATTGGTAATAATATCTCAGTAGTTGCTGGATATTACCAATGTTAGGATAAGAATATTATATATATATATATATCTGGTTGGTGGTTTGGAACATGAATTTTATGACTTTCCATTCAGTTGGGAATTTCATAGTCCCTGACAAACTATATATTATATATTATATATCAGTAGTTGCTGTATATTACCAATGTTAGGATAACAATATAATGTGTATATATATATATATATACATGTATAGCCATTCGAGTAGTTGAGTAGTGACTAGATGGTACTAGATTTTTATGATACTTAGTTACCAGGGTTTCTTAACCATACTTAATCACTAGTTAATTGTTAACCATTTGAGTGGTTCCAGTGATTTTTGAAGATACATTGAATTCAACTCCCTGGGTTGCAATCATGGTGAAACCCATATGACTCATATGACATTCACCGGTTTTCGGCACCAGGTCGGCATGAAATCCGAAAAAAAACATGAAAATACCTCACATTCCCATCAAATACCTACTATTCGCGGTTAAAGAACCATTAAAATCATGAAAACCATATGACATCCCCATTGCTGATGGCTACATCTCATGAAACTTCCATTACATTAAGTTAAAGTCGCATCAATTCCCATCAAGTCCCATGAAATTCCATGAAATCAAGTCCCATTAAATTCCGTGAAACCACATTAAGCCACATTAAAGTCCCGTTTTCAGCCCATTAAAGTCCCATATGATATCCCCACTATTGATTAAACACCCCGGGGGAAGTCCTCGCAATGGTTTTCCCGGTCAGGTTCTGCGTGCCAAAGCGGTGACCGAACTGGTGAAACATCGCAAGGTGCCGCGAGCTGTCCATGTTTGTCCATTTTGTGGGGCTTTAATGGTGATTTCATGGAATTTTATCAACAACAATGGGGATATCATATATTTATAATGGTTGTTGAAACCAACAAGAGTAGGGATTCAATGGGTTCCCATTCGGAACATTCGTGAGATATCAATAAACAAAAAGCTTATATGGTTTATCCCAGATGCGGCCACTGGTAGATGGTTTGTGTATCTCACTTTGTTCACTATCCCGGCAGATTGTCATTGAATATAGCTGTAATACTGTAGTATGGTTTATCGTAGATGTACCATAGTACGGTTTATAATTATGGTACTATACTATAGTATACAGTATAAGTATTTTCTGATTATTTATAGTATAAGTATTATCTGATTATCTATAGTTGATGGGCTTCATAAAGTATCTTTATGACTTGTGGCACCTATTCATTTGAGCCACACAATAGCTTGGTTGGGTATAAAAACGGGAGGTTTATATAAAATTATATAAACCATAGCAAATAATATCTACCATTCGACCATGGGCCGTGAAATTGGAGTTATGTGGCCCCGAACATCTGCGATGAATCGCTCACTGGGGCACCGTCCTTTTGGCTGTAGCAAGATGTGCTCATTAGTTGAGGATGCATTTAACATTCAATCAACAATAATGGCAATAATACTAGGTATAGATCAGTATACTGGTTGGTGGTTTGGAACATAGCTTTTATTTTTCCATATATTGGGAATTTCATCATCCCAACTGATGAAGTCATATTCTTCAGAGGGGTAGGGCTCAACCACCAACCTATATCATTTCCATCAACATAACTATGGAAAATCACAATTTTTAATGGGAAAACCAGCATTTTTAATGGTATACCACCAAGCAGTATATATATATACCCTCTGGTTATTTAACATAACCATGGAAAATGGCCCATATTTATAGATGGATTATCTATGTTTATCTATTAAAAATGGTGATTTTCCATGGCAATGTTAAATAACCAGAGGGTATATATATATATATTACTTCTATATTAATCCAAGAGTTTTGGGGTACTCGTAATGCCATTATGGGGATCCCGGAATCCAGATGCTCTTCCCAGGATTCGGGGCCCCCAGTCGAGCGATCGCGTTCGAACCGTTGGTGAACAGAAAAGTGGCTGAAAAAACGATGGTTTATGGTAGATATAACTGTAGTTAATGGGGATTATAATGGTTAATAATGATGGTTAATGATGGTTAATGATGGTTAATGATGGTTAATGATGGTTAATGGGGATTATTTCAGGGTTTATAAACCAACGTTCACATAACTGTGGGGCCCCATCCTGAATGTATGGAATATTTAACTACATTTACCCCCAAAATGGCCCAGTTTTGTAGGTAAATATTCCAGCACCATGGTTCGCATCTGGGTTGGGTATTATGACCCCCATGGTTGGTTAATTCTAGTTTAGTATTGGGCATACTACATTAGTTGGGACTTTTTGACTACGAAAATTAACGATCAACGATGGGGATAAACTAATCAACCTAGTATTTGGCGCCCCAAGTCACAACCAAATATATTTATTACAACCAAGCATAGTCTAAACAACTAGTCTAATTAACCTTGTAATAAGCATAGTTTATGTTTGTTGGTGGAAACAACATTTTTTCCCATAAAAAATGGGATGACATCCTTCCCATTGGCTTTAATATTTTTCAAGATGGTTATTGCACCACCAACCAGATATAGATTTTATAAACCATGAAATAATCCCCATGAACTAGTTCGCTATATCTACCATAAACCATAGTTAATTCAGCCACTTTTCTAAACCAACGGTTCACGCTATCTTATGTTCAAACCAGATTATTATTAACCATCATTAACCATTAATAATAACCATTAATATTAACCATTAATATTAACAGTATATTACCAACCAATGGTAGGTTAAATTAAAACCACCAACCAGATAGTGAATTTTGTTGGTCTACCACAGTCATTTCATGGCCAACAGATAAGCGAACTATAGTGAACTCCACCAACTACTCAGCGAACTGGAGCACTGCCTAGGTACCATGCGAACTGAAGCGTCATTTTGTATGACAAAAATGATTTTGATCAGACGATTTTTGCCTGGAAAGAACTTCAGATTTTGGGTAGTAGCCTTTTTTTTTGGACACACCCAAAGATATGATCGTTTTTGTTGGGTAATGCACCCTTATTTGTAAGTGACATCCCTTTTCTCTGGCCAAGATCTACTATCAGATACCATTTGGTAATTTCACGGCTAGGGGATGATTTCGGACGACATATATATATATATACTTATATATACAGATACATATGCATAATCACTGCCGGCAGGGTTGGCCGAAACCATCGCGAAACCAATTTAACATAGCTATTGAAGCCATGGCACATAGAAAGTTCGTTGATTTATCCATTAAAGATGGATGACATGTTCCAGTTCGCAGACTGTAAACGTTTACCAGGTCGGGTAGTACATCCATAAATCACCATATGTTTCCCATATTTTTCCAATATATTTCCAAATATTTTCCAGATATTTCCAAAAAATCACCCAGTAGAAAATCGTTTGTTTCACCAACTTGTGATCGATTTTGTGTTTCCTTCGAACCTCTTTGAGGGTCACAAATCCGTCCGGTGCTTCCCCCTAGCGTCCGGTTAAGCCCATTCTTTATGGCATGGTAAATATATCTATAAATCATGGCGTTTATAACGTTTACAAGCCACTTAAAAAACATCTTAGGGCACCACCTTATATATAGTAATATAGTTATAGTTGAGGGTTGAGGTGTATAAATCATCATGAACCAGTCACTGAAATCCCCAGGTTCGAACTGGCTGCGGCCCGATGAAACCGTGAACTTCGCTTTTTGTTTGTTGAATCCATGAAAGTGGACGATAGCCTGCAGTAAACCATAGGAAAACCATAGGAAAATGGTGGTTTAATGGGATTTAATGAGATTTAATGGGATTTAATGGCACTTACCCTCTGGTAAACATACAAAAAAACTATTGACAATGGCCATAGAAATAGTGAGTTTTCCCATTAATAGCATGGTGATTTTCCATAGTTATGTAACAGTTTACCAGAGGGTATATCCTAGGTTTCTCCCAGTCTCACCCTTACGGTTGCTTATTCTCTATTAGTATCCCTACATTCGTGCACAAGCCCAGATATCATTGTAACCCCATTCTATCCTACAAGGTGGTGCCCCATGTATTGTCAGCTAACTTGGCTTATGAACCATGGCTATATCAATGGCCACTTCAGGAACCTCAATTGGAGATACCTACCATATTTTAGACCAATAAAAGGGCTATGTAAGGAATATCCCCCAAAATATGATTTTTATATGGTGCAGTACCTCCATTTTAGGATCCTGAAATTCGCATTGATACTTAGGTGGATTAATAGACGAACTTATGACTAGAGGCACCACCTTGTACTGTACCATGATTCCTGGCTAAATCACCGTGATATCCCCATTCTTGTTAAATCCTCATTAAAGTCTTAGTATCCCCGTTGTTGATGGTTCAATCCCATTAAACTTCCATGAATATTTCCATTAAAAGTCCCATCAACTCCCACTAACGTCCCATTAAACTCCACGAAACCACATTAAGCCACACTAAAGTTCCATTTTCAGCCCATTGGGGCGTGTTTGGCCCACCCATTTTTCGCCCTGCAAAGGAGCTTTCATGGGCCATCGAGGGCAGCTTCAACACCTACGTGCGAAAGACTGCGGGAAATTTGTCGGTGGTGTCGGTGGATGGGTGTTTTGAAAAGACATATGGAGGTTTCCACAAAATATGGGTACCCCCAACCATTGGTTTTCCCATGTGTAAGCACTGAAATGGATGATAAAAATGGGCTACCACCGAAACCGGGAAACCTCCATATGGCTATGGATCAATAGCTATGGATCAATTTTTCCATATGGAGGTTTCCATGAAATATAGGCCATATATAAGGCCTCTATTTCAGGCCTGAATTTCAGAGAATCCTCCCACATTTATGGTCAAAAATCTGGGGCCTCATATGACCCAAGCACCGTTTTTCCACTGTTTTTCCCACCGTTTTTCTCTTTACCCTCTGGTAAACTAACAGTTTGCTATTGAAAATTGCCATTTATAGTTGACTTACCCATGAAATATGGGGATTTTCCATAGTTATGTGAAAGTTTACCAGAGGTGGTATCCCATTAAATCCCATTAAATCCCATTAAACAACCATTAAACCACCATTTTCCCATGGTTTTCCTATGGTTTTCCTATAGTTTACCAGAGGGTAATCCCTCAAGAAATCCCCACGGTTTTTCTCTTTAAAGGTCCAGTTTTTCAACGCCGAAAAAAATGCAGCGCCAGGATGTCGCGGCAGGGTGAGTGGGGTGGCGAGCCGGAGCTGTTGATGTCGCCTCGATCGAGACGGAAATCTGGGGGATCTACCTGGCCTGGTAAACCATAGGAAAACCATAGGAAAACCATAGGAAAACCATAGGAAAATGGTGGTTTAATGGGATTTAATGGTGGTTTAATGGGATTTAATGGGATTTAATGGTGGATTAATGGGATTTAATGGGATTAAATGGGATTAAATGGGATTTAATGGGATTTAATGGGATTTAATGGGATTTAATGGCACTTACCCTCTGGTAAACTTTCACATAACTGTGGGAAATCATCATGTTATTAATGGGTAAATCAACTATTTCGACTGGGCCATTTTCAATAGCAAACTGTTAAATTCTCAGAGGGTACACATCATTGGACTGGTTCAAGGGAAAAAATTACAGGAAAACAAGATGAAGCCCACGAACCCGAATGCTCACACGTATGTTAATGGTACAGATGTCAAAACACATGGATATGCAGTCACGCACAATACCTTTTTGCATCAGTTTATTTGAACAGTCTTGTACATGTTTCCCTTGTTACCAGTCTGCAGTGTGGAGTGGAAAGTGTAGAGTGTGGAGCGTGGAGTGTGAAGTAAGGAGTGTGGAGTGTAAAGTGTGCAGTGGGGAGTGTAGAGTGTGTAAAGTGTAGAATGCAGTGTAATGTGTAGAGTGTGAAGTATGGAGTGCAAAGTGTAGAGTGTGGAGTGTGAAGTGTAAGGAGTGTGTAGTGTAAAGTGTGGAGTGTGGAGTGTAAAGTGTAGAGTGCGGAGTGTAAAGTGTGGAGTGTGAAGTGTGGAGTGTAAAGTGAGGAGTGTAAAGTGTGGAGTGAGGAGTGTGGAGTTTGTAAAGTGTAGAGTGTGAAGTGAAGAGTGTAAAGTGTAGAGTGTAAAGTGTGGAGTGTGGAGTGTAAAGTGTGGAGTGTGGAGTGTAAAGTGTAGAGTGTGGAGTGTAGAGTGTAGCGTGTGGAGTGTAAAGTGTGAAGTGTTGAGTGTGGAGTGTAAAGTGTAGAGTGTGGAGTGTAAAGTGTGGAGTGAGGAGTGTAAAGTGGAAAGCGTGGAGTGTAAAGTGGAAAGCGTGGAGTGTAAAGTGTAAAGTGTGGAGTGTAGAGTGTATAGTGTAGAGTGTAAAGTGTAGAGTGTGGAGTGTGGAGTGTATAGTGTAGAGTGTAAAGTGTAGAGTGTGGAGTGTGGAGTGTAAAGTGTGGAGTGTAAAGTGTGGAGTGAGGAGTGTAAAGTGTGGAGTGTGGAGTGTAAAGCGTGGAGTGTGGAGTGTGGAGTGGAAAGTGTGGAGTGTGAAGTGTGGAGTGTAAAGAAAGGAGTGTGGAGTGTAAAATGTGGAGTGAGGAGTGTAAAGTGTGGAGTTTGGAGTGTAAAGTGTGGAGTGAGGAGTGTAAAGTGTGGAGTGTGGAGTGTAAAGTGTGGAGTGTAAAGTGTGGAGTGTAGAGCGTAAAGTGTAGAGTGTGGAGTCTGGAGTGGAAAGTGTAGAGTGTGTTGTGTAGAGAGCGGAGTGTGGAGTGTAAAGTGAGGAGTGTAAAGTGTGGAGTGTGGAGTGAGGAGTGTAAAGTATAAAGTGTGGAGTGTGGAGTGTACAGTAAAGTGTGGAGTGTGGAGTGCGGAGTGTGGAGTGGAAAGTGTAGAGTGTGGAGTGTGGAGTGTAAAGTGGGGAGTGTGGAGTGTAGAGTGTGGAGTGTGGAGTGTGGAGTGTAAAGTGTAAAGTGTGGAGTGTGGAGTGTAAAGTGTAGAGTGTGGAGTGTGGAGTGTAAAGTGGAAAGCGTAGAGTGTGGTGTGTAGAGTGTGGAGTGTGGAGTGTGGAGTGTAAAATGTAAAGTGTGAAGTGTAGAGTAAGGAGTGTGTAGTGTAAAGTGTGGAGTGTGGAGTGTAAAGTGTAGAGTGCGGAGTGTAAAGTGTAGAGTGAGGAGTGAGGAGTGGAAAGTGTGGAGTCTAAAGTGTAAATTTTGGAGTGTGAAGTGTAGAGCGTGGAGTGCGGAGCTTCCCCCATAGACACGGCGACGCCACAGGAAAACGAGCGACTCGA